>VDFB02000017.1:315794637-316243050 GCA_007258455.2 Sequoia sempervirens
TGCTTTTGCAAATTGAGGTGTATAAGAGGTTGCTAAAGAATGCTCAAGATACAATGTATGAGAACATATCAAAGGTTTTCTACACTTCCTTAAAACATTTGAATGAGAATATTTAGGAGAGACTCAATAGTGTGCAAGACAACTATGCTTTGATGGTGCATGCAATGAGGTTGTCTCAAATGGATAAATTGTTGGCCATACCAACTCTAAATAAATGGGTCCCAAGAGTTGAGAGATTGAAGTTGATTTTAGTGGGAGCTGGACAACATGAAGATAAGTACCATCTAGTGCTTCCAATTTATTAATTTTTGTGTGAGTTGAGTGAGTAGAAGTTTCAGGGATATGCAGCTCCTTTAGAGTAGAAGATAATAGAGTTGATAGCTCAATATAACCACACTAATTTATCACCAATACTAGATATTGAGGTGGCTAATTATGAAGTGAAACCATTGTAGACATGGAAGAAGGAACTGGATGAGGTTATTGATTCCCAAGTAAATAAAATTTGCAAAGAAGTTAATATTGAATCTTCAACAACACCCTAGGAAGGCTAACTTTCCTTATTAGCTTTTTGGAGGATTTCGATAGGGAGTCCAATGCAATTGCAACAAAATATTATGTTTATAGGAAAGCCATGGAAAAAATTATGGATTTTGATTGGCCATTTGAGGAAGAATATGCAGAATGGGGAAGGTTATATGTTGGAAAGTTTGGTTTGTGAAACATACACTTGGTCATGTATTGTATAGGTCTAGCCTTAGAGATTAAAAAGTTAAAACATATGTTTCATAGGAAAGTATCAGTTGTTGATGATGTAGGATATTGATTGAGATGATGACTCACCTATGGTCTACATCATTTTGTCATTTTTCTCAATGAATTGGACACATTCCTTTTGATTTGTGCTTTTGAAAAGGAAAAGTTTCTCCTCATTGCAAATGCAAATATTTTATCTTATGTGTATTCCCTCCATTTTTGACGATTGCAAATAAAACTGAATTTGGAATACCTTCTAGCGGTCCAATTCGATATTGACATGTGTACACTTGGCCTAAGGCTTGTTTTTGCTCCCTTATTCTATAAAAGTAAATTTAGGGCCATTTGTGTGGATCTTTTGTTGAAATTCTCAAGCTACATTGAAAGAGTTAGAAAAAACATAGAGTAGATATGTTGAGTCTTTATCTAATGTTTTGAGTCTAGATAGTAAATTTAGTTAAATGTATGGCTTCTGAGTATATTTGAATGATAATGAAGATTTTCTCAGTCTATAGTCTCTCCTTTTGGATTTTTATTAGAATTATTAATGAAAATATTGATCAACAATCATTTCATTAATTGTCATCATGTTATGCTTTGATATGTGATATGGTTTTGGCTCTTGTTTATGGAATGAGTTAAAATTATTAGATTAGATCATGAGTTCACAAACAATGTCATTTGGATTTGGTAAGAAGTCTATAGTATTTAGTCATTGATTTGTGAATTACAAGGTGATATCACTAGATCATAATTGCTCAAAATTAAACATTCCTTATGTTTCAATTTGTGCAGACTCCTAACCCATAGATAAAGGCACTAATCTTTAACCCATTTAACCTTTCCATGGTTTCATTCCTTCACCTTAAGAGCAATCTCTTTAAATAATTATTGACTCACCCGTTGTTCATTGTTGTTTTATATTCTTAGCTTAAGATGCATAATTAACGCAAAGAAATTCCACCTTTGTGATTGATTTCATCTTATTTGCAATTAGTGAGAATCTATCTGCCTTGATTTATAATGTATGTGTAAATTGTTGAAATGAGTTATCTATTTGGTATTGTGGGAACACCCTCCTAGGTCTGGTAGAACCCAAAGTACAGGAGACAAATAAATATACACTTTATCTCATTTGTTGGCCACTCATCTGGTAGGTATTCAAGAATTGAGTTTGGCAGACTCATAGATATTTGCTAAGGCTTGCTTGGTTTGTTAAAATTAAACAAAATAATGGTGACTCTGCTGGGGAGCTTTCACAAAATCTAGCATCTCTAGTGCAGATCTGGTATAGTCAGAGTCAAGTCTTTATCATCATTTTTTGAACTAGGTTGTCATTTGCTCTTAGAAGTCGTATACGTCATTTTAAGTTCATGCGTCAACTTTTGGTCAATTCTGTCACTTTATGTTGGTTTATGTTCAAAATTCTCTCTGAAGTTGCAAATAAAAAGTCTAGATACAGTCAAATCTTATTTCCTAGTATCCTGGGTGGCAACTTTAAATTTTCTTAAACCAGTGCAACAATGACATCTCACAAAGAACTTGATAAGGAGAAATTTGACATCTCAGAAAATATCATGAGGAAAACTAGAAGTCAATTGAAGAAAACTCCTAAACAACAAGTAGAATTTGAGCCTGCAAAGGATAAAAAACCTCTATGGAAGAATAAATCAGCAGAATTTGGTAAGTCCCTCGATTCTCTTCTTGGAGCATCTCCCACTTTCAATAATGAGGTAATTAGTGTAAATACTACTAGAGATTCAAGTAATAGTGGGGAAATTGAGGGAGGACAAGGTAGTTTCCCTACTAAACAAGTGTTTGATAATCTTAGAATTTCTAGAGAAGAAGATAAATGGGAATTTTGGGGTAAGAGTAAAGCACCTTTAGACCCACCAACACTCGGGATGGGATCTATATTTCATGGGGAAAATTTTCATCCTAGAGGAGAAAATACCAATCCACTAGCACTTACTTTCCTTGGGGAAGAAGTTGTGGATCAAACATTCCATATTCCAGCTCAAAGTGAGTATGGGGATTTCCTCAAAAATGAGGAATATGTCAGCAAAGATATATAAGAATTGAATGAGGAGGCTGAATGGTTGGTTGAACAAGTGGAGAAAAGAGCTCAAAAGGAAAAGGAGGGTAGAATTAAGGCTAAGTAGCTTGAAAGGGATGAGAAGAGAGAAAGAGTGGAGAAAATGAGAGAAGAACATACTAAGCAAAGAGCCTTTGAAAAGGCCACACAAGAAAAGATGGCCCAAGAAAAGGTTGCTCAAGAAAATATTATTAAGGAGAAAGTTACCAAAGTAGCAGCCCACATTGTTCCTAAAGCCCCAAAAATCACAATCCCGATGGGAACTTCTTCTGCTAGTACTTATACATCAACCAATGCTTCTTCCAAGTCTTTTGACCCTCCTAAGAAAACATCCTTTATAGATCAGGGGAAAAGGATTGCTGATCATTTCCACCAAAATTTTTCCAATTCTCTTGATATCAATACCAACACAAATACCCTTACCTTGTCTGCCAAGACACCTATTATCAATCCTGAAGTCAATCCTGATCCATCTGTTGCACTGTTAGACCCTAACACTTTGAAGTTGCAGTTGAAGAGAGAAATTGCAAGAAGAATTGAGGAAGGTGGAGATAGAAGAACATAATTCACAAATGTCTGGAAGAGTTTCTTTCCTCAAAATGTCAATCCCAACCCCAAAGCCTTCAATTTATGGGAAGAGTGATAGTTCATCTCATGAAAATAAGCCTGGGGGACATACTCCTAGTTGAGGGGGTGGTGGTAATAAAGGAGGTGGAGGAGGTGGCAATAGAAGCAGTAATTCCTATTTTGATGATGAGGAAGAAAGTAAGAATATGAATTATGGTAGCAAAGGAAATGGGAAAGGTAAGGAATGTGATCAAATGGATAGTAATAAAAATGATGCACAAAAGGATACTCATAGGGATAGGTGTCCTGAGGGGGCAGCTCATAATGATTGATATAGGCAATTGTGTTTTGACAACATCCCTAGTTTCCCACATCCTATCCCAAGCAATGCTGGAAAACATCTCCCTAAATTCACTGGAAATAATGCCCTTAGTGGAGAAGATCATCTGAAATCCTTCCATATTTTTGTTGAGGACTTCAAATTATGGGAAGATGATGTAGAAATGAAGTATTTTATGCAATCCTTGGTTGAGGATGCAAGGGATTGGTATAGAGGATTACTTGATGGAAGTATTGGTTCAAAGGAATCATTCTACCAAGCCTTTATGGAACAATATGGGGATCAGATCGATCCTAGATTCAGATTGAATGATTTTAATAACATCACCAAAGGACATAATGAATCTATTGTAAAATTCAACACAATGTTTTAGAATTCTATGAATAGAGTACCCGCTTATTTGAGACCTAACCCTAATGCATGTTTGGTAACATACTACAATGCTTATGATTCTAAGATGTGTTACTCAGGGATAAGAATCCATGAACTTTTCCTAAAGCATATAAAATGGTTGTGAACATTGAGAATAATAGGAGGGCTTCTAGTAAGGTAGGAAGGAGAGATGACCCCAAACTTCTAAAGAATTCCAAAGCACAAAATGAGAAATCTAGCAAGGCTTCGGTTCCTGATGAGAAGTGGGATCAAGTTCTCATTCTGTTACAAAATCAAGAGAAAAATGATAAACCTCAACTTTAGAGAAATGATAGGCCCCCTAGACTTCAATATTTCCCTTATCATACCAATTGGCACAATGGCAAGCCAATTCAGAATAATCAGAAGAATCACCAAGCTACATTTGATCCTCAACATAAGAATACCACAAATGTAGTGGAGGATTTTCTATGGTGTGAAGCATGTGAAATTCTTCACACATCACAATAGTGTGTTGTAGCTAGATCTATGTCAAAAAACCAACAAGATCAAGGGGAGTCCCATTCACCATGCAACCCAGAAGAGTTAGCAAATATGTTCATGACTAGGTTAGATTTGGAGTATGGTAGTTATTCTTCTGGTGATGATGTTGATATAGATGATGGGGATACACAAAGAAGACAAGAAAGTATACACCATCAGCAGGTGCTCTCAGATGAGGAAAAGGAAAATGAATATACTGCCTACAATCTTGAGACATCAAACTTTTCTCTAAGAAGACCTTCGCATGAGGAGATAGAAAGATATACAGCTACCTTGGCTACAAGGGCTCAAGCATGAAGTGATCTACACTTGAGAAATAGAGTGGTGAGTGGAAATAAAGGTAATTCTAGAGGTTTATTCATAAAGGAAGGCAATACAGATAGTAAAGGAGTTGAGGCAAAGAACAAGAATGAAGAAACCAAACCCAAGGAGCCAAAAGAAATAAGAATTTTGGCAAAGAAAGGTAGTAAAGTTAAGGCTAATGTTGAAGTCTCACATCATGACCCAAAGACCAAAGAATTGAAACTAATCTCTGAGGTAGCTGAGAAGAAAACTGACAAAGTATCCCCTTAGGAAATAGTGTTTCTTGAGATGCCTAGTTATTCACCCATTGATATATTTCAAGACTTATCCCAAATTGGGGTCACAGTCCCACTCCTTGAGATGATGAGGATTGATGATCATAAAAATAAAACTATAGTTGTCATCAATAGTATTGTAGGAGGAAATAAGCATAATGTAGAAGCTAATGTACCTAACACAAGTGTTGGTCAAGCAAAAGGTACTGAACTGGAAGCAATTGTCAGTGAAAACCCTAAGATCTACTTAGGAACTACTTTTATAGCAAACCCAGGTTTGGTCAATCCTTTCTTTTTTAGTCTGATTATTGATGGAAAGATACTAAAAAATTGTATGATTGATTCTGGGGATTCAAATAATGTCATGCCGGTTAAGATCATGGAAGAAATGGGCTTGAAAGTTGATAGTACATATGGAAAATTTTATGCCATGGATTCAAGGTAGGTCACTATCATTGGTGTAATCTATGAGGTTCTATATAGACTAGTTGCATTTCCTGAAAAGGAGTTGGTCATGAGTGTCACAGTAGTGGAAATTCCCCAAAATTATAGGATGTTTTTATCTAGGAAATGGTGTGCTTCCATGGGGGGAAGTATGTAATGAGATTTGTCATTTGCCACTTTTTCCATTGACCAAAAGGATGTTAAAATTACCAAAGAATCAAGATTTTGACATATGATTGAGTTAGTTGAAGAATCAGAGGAGCCTCTAATGATTAATGTTGTGGACATAGGTCTTGAAACTTTCCGTTTGGAGGAATTGAAACAAGATGAGGAAGAAGCTAAGCCTACTCCAATTGCTAAGGAAAGCGCACAAACATCCCAGGAAGATTCTTTATGGACGCTCTATTTTTATGGAGCATGTTCAAAATAAGGTTTAGGTGTTGGGGTCATTCTTATCTCCCCTCAAGGTGACATGTTTAAATACTCCTTGCTATAGTTTGCATGTACTAATAATGTGGCTGAATATGAAGCCTTGTTACTCAGTCTAAAGTTAGTTGCTAAGAATGGAATAAACATGTTAAAAGTATTTGGGGACTCTAAGCTAGTGGTGTTCCAAGTCAAGTACAGATTTGTTGCAAAGGACAAAATATTGAGGTAGTATAGGAATGAGGTATGGGATACTACTGAATCATTTGATGCCTTTGGGATAGATTGGGTAGAAAGGGTACAAAATGTTAAAGCAGAGTTATTGGCCAATGTTGTTGTCAAGTTTGATGATGTAACTTTTGATGGTGTCTCAAGAATTGAGGTAAAAACAACACTGGCAGTACCTGACAACATCTGAAATTAGCAAGTGTTCAATGATGACAATGAAATATTGAGATTCCTACATTGTGTGGATAGATATGAGAATCAGGAGATTGATTTCAGTGCACATGTGGTGGAAGTGGATGGAAAGGAGACACTATTTGGAAATGAGATAATTCAACTTAAGACTAATAAAATTCCTAAGGGTTTAGTTACACTTGAAAGGGTTTTTGATGGCCCGGATATATCCAATGTTAAGCAATCAAGTGCACATAAATAAGACCTAGAGGAAATCAACCTGGGAATAGATATTTCCCCTAAGAAGGTATATATAAGGATGAAGCCACATGTGAGGGCTATGTTGATTGCATTATTTCAAAAATAGAAACATGTGTTTTCTTGGTCTTATGATGATTTGAAAGCCTATAAGGAGGATTTATTTCAACATGGAATTCCACTAAATCTTGATACAAAACCTTTTAGGAAAAAAAAAGGCCTGTTAATCCTACCTTAAGGCCCAAGATGCAAGAGGAGCTCACCAAATTAATCATTTGATATTACACATTAGTTTGATTTTATAAGCATCTTAGTTTTAGAGCATATAGTTTAATATTACATTTTAGCTTAATCTTCATAGTAGATTAATTTGCAAAGTAATTCATTTATGGCATTGCATGTAGATCAATTTTCATTTCAATAAATTAGTTTTGTTTATTGCATTTTACAGTCATTTACATTAGTTTTCATTGTTGCATTGCAATAATAGGATTCATGGAGATTGGCATTCTTGCTTCTCCTCTTTGAATCTCTCGTTCTCAGACTGTATTTGCAGGGGTAATCGTCAACTGAGGGCTAATATCAATCCCTCGCTTCCTCCTCGGATAGAGAGTCGTGAATTGATTTGCTAAGGACTCATTGATGAGTATTCTTAAAGGTAAGGACTACGTATATGTTATATTTTCAGTTATACACTACACCTTGAGCAAATATTTGTTAGAGCTCTAGAGTATGGCATCTCACTGAATCCCAATAAGTGTGCATTTGGGGTTAAGGAAGGAAATTTGTTGGGACATATTTTCTCAAAGGAAGGAATCAAGATTGATCTTGAAAGAGTAGCAGCCATTGAAAAGATCACACCACCAAGGAATGTTAAAGGTATTCAATCTTTCTTTGGGTAGATAATTTTTTTGAGGAGGTTTGTCACTAAATTTGCAGAAATAGTTAGACCTATCTCTAAGATGCTCAAGAAAGGAGAAAAGGTGACATGGTTGGAAGAGCCTCTTAAATCTTTTAAAGCTATCAAAGATGCAATTAAGGTTGCACTTTTCCTAAAACCCCCAAATTATTCCAAGCCTTTCCAATTATTTATGTTTGCATCTTTTTGCACTGTAGTTGGAGTCTTGTTGTGAAAAAATGATGAGGGTTATGAACAACCAATTTCCTTCTTTAGTAAATCCTTACAAGCAGCCGAGCTGAAATATGATATCACTAAGAAGCAAGCTTTTGCTTTAGTTAAGGCTGTCAAAAATTTCAAGACATATTTGATTGGTGCAATAGTGGTGGCTTACATCCCAAGTGTGGCAGTCAAGGACATCTTCACTTAGCAAGAAACTATGGGCATAAGATGTAGATGGATAAATAGGATTCAAGAATTCAACATAGATATTCAGATTACCAAGTTAGTAAGGGGCCAAGACCTAGCCAAACTTATGGTTGAATCTAACCTGGAAGCCAATCAGATCAATGAAGTCGAACTAGAAAATGTTTCTCCCATTTGTGATATGCAAACATGTGGTTGGTACTGAAGAATAGTTGAATACTTGCAAACCATGAAATTCCCAGATGGCATGCCTAAGAATGAAAGAATAACCTTGAAGTTACATGCAATTAGGTATGTTATCATTGATGGTGAAATTTGGTGGAGAAGCCCAAAGGGTGTGCTCCTAAGATGTGTGGATGGTGACCAAGCAGAAGATCTTCTTATTGAAATGCATAAAGGAGTGTGTGGAGGTCACTATATGGCCAAGACAACAACAAAAAAGGTCTTGAGGGCTGGGTTTTGGTGGCCTACAGTATTTAAGGATGCACACCAGCTTGTGCAAAAATGTGATGCTTGTCAGAAATTTATAGGTAAACTAAAATTTTCAAGTAATTTACCACTCAGACCAGTTTCAGCACCAACCCCCTTTCATTAGTGGGGTATCGACTTTATTGGAGAAATGGTGGTAAAATCCAATGGAGGACATGCTTGGATCTTATTTCTACCGACTATTTCACAAAGTGGGTTGAAGCAATCCCCACCAAGAAGGCTACTAGCAAAGTAGTCATTGATTTCTTGATGAACATTTTAATCCGATTTGGTGTTCCTGAAAGAATTGTCATAGACAATGCAATATGTTTTAGGTCTAAGGAATTTATGAAATTTTGTAATGAGCATGGTATAAATGTATCATATTCATTTCCATATCATCCCCAAGAAAATGGATAGGCTGAATCCAGTAATAAAAGCCTCATGAAGATTATTAAATGAGTTCTTGACAAGAATAAGAAGGCTTGGGATTCAAAATTGCAATTAGCATTGTGGGCAAATAGAACCACAGTCAAGAAAGCTACTGGGAATTCCCCTTTCAACTTGGTATATGGAGCAGAGGCTAGGATCTCACACAATAATTTGATGAAAATGTATAAGTTCATTTAGGAATATGATACTGACATTTGTGATGAGATGCATAATAGGATGAGTGAATTGGCTAAGCTTGATGAGCTGAGGAGAGAAGCTCACAAGAAGAATGAGAAGATGCAACTTCAAGTTAAATATTTACATGACAAGCGAGTTGTGCCAAGGAAGTTTGAGGTATAGTGTATGGTATTGATGTGGAATTCTAGACTGGAGGATAAAGGAAAACATGGGAAGTTTGATCCCCTGTGGCTTGGCCCTTAATCACAAATATTCATGGGCAAGATTCTTACTTCTTGCTGTCACTTGCAGGTGAATTTTTGGAACTGCCAATACATGGATAGTTCTTAAAACCCTATTTCTCCTGAAAGAGGTTTTTCTCCATGTACATTGTATAGTTTTGAAAATTTTGTACATAGGGTTTGGTGTGTTTTCTTTGTGTTGTGTCTGCTTGCCTAGTCTGGGAAAGCTCCTGCCCTTTTTGATCCCTCTGTGTTTTTTCTGCTCTACTAGGGGATCTATTTCTTGCCATACCCACCAGGGGTATGCATCCCCGAGCATGAGCCACTGTTAGATCCCCAAAAATCTTGATATTTTGAGATCTTTTGTTCTCAATATTAGCATTGTATGTTGATTGCACACAAGATTTAGGGTTTTATTTGTATAAACTTGTCCTCCAAAATCCCCATATAGTCCTCATATGTCTTATTTTTGCATTGATTTGTTGGTCTAGTTACCAATGATATAAGTTACCTCTTGAGTTGTTGTCTAATGTTTCTTACCAACCCCTCTGTTTAGGACTATTCGGTCATCCCCGGTCGCAAGGTGTCTCAAATATTCACAAATTTGACCTTTAATATTTCACATACAAATGACTTACGCTTAAGTCATAAATTCTTGAGGGGTAAGATCTCATCGGCCTAGTCAAGGCCCCTTTTTAAGATTAACTATTGTATGTTTGTGTAGGTTTGATGATCATGAGATAATGAGATTCAATCTATACCATTCCTCGTTGGCCTATCCATTTGAAACAAATGCAGTTTAATCACTATGTGGTTATCAAAACAATGCCACGTGTATATGGGCCCAACTGATATGTCTCATCTCAACACCCAAAACTTTGAGATTGACGGTGCTAAGCGAGCAAGGAAAGATGATCATAGTTGTTCCTCACTAGCTTTTGGAGGAAAGATGTAGGTTCTTTAAAAATAGCGAGACCTGCAAGATGTTGCCATGTGTACTCCTCGGCTACCAGTGGGTGGGACCCTCTTGTACATGGGGAGAGTCATGTCAACACACTCCTATTGGCTATTCATCTGAGCTAGAATGGTGTTGCAAATTCAAATGAGTTTGACTTAATTTGAGTCATTTGAGATGCCTAGCTCAACCATGGATCAATGGTGTGTATTCAAAAATGTTAAGTATGTCTATTGCAATTGTTTTGCTTTGCACGAATGGACATTAATGGCAGAGGTGACTCCTAAACCTATTCAATTGCCTTCAAAAAATTGTGTATTCGGTCGATGCTTGATTATTTAAAGACGTATCCAAGGAAATACAAGGAGCTAAGAAGTGAATTGCAAAAATTATTTGGGCTAATAATAGGGTTCATCACTGTTGAAAGCAGTAAGTACGATAAACACAATTTAACTCCTTTTCAACTTTCTGAGCTAGGGTTTGCTTTTAATCTATTTTAAAACAAATGTGTTTCATTTTTTTTCTTTCATTGCTTTAAAAGTAGGGTTAATCTTTTCTTTTAAAAATTTGTAGCCCTATAAATTCCCCAGATGTAGCCCTCATCCTAAGTCATAAATTGCAATTAGGAGTTGAGTAGTTAAAATTCCTCCGTAAGAACTCTTGCATCTCCAAGCCCATGGCTCCCAAAATTCAAGGTGCTTCTTCCTCTACCCAGTCTAGAACCCTTTCATAGGATGTACTTGATCTGCTTCCCCAGCCTACAAATAAGAAACCAAAGGGAAGGGTCATGTTTTTTGGCCCTACTGTGAAGGAGGGTTTGATAGATAAAGCTTTCTTCATCAAGGATGTCGAGGTACCTTACACAGGATGACAAATGTTTCAACATTGGTTTGGAAATAGAAACCTTGGGTCTCCTTTTAGTAACCCATGGAATTTGGATATGGGGAAATTGATTGTTCCCAATGTGTACATGGATGTGGACCTCTTGAAAGATATTGTATCAAAATATGATCCAGTTTTTAGGGTAGTCAAAACATATGATGAGGTGGTTATGGTAAAAATAACCAGTGAATAAATTGAAAAGGTTTTTGACCTGCATGAAAGGAATTCAAATATGCTTCCTTTGGACATGGATACTATCAAAACATAGTATAACAATACCAAGGTATTTATTAGGTCAAAAAATTTTCCTCTACATAATGCAGTGGTTGGAACTAGGAAACAACAAAGGAAGGTTAAGATTGATGATAGAGAGCTTGAACCTTTCCCAATGAGCTATTTTTCTAGTTACTTTAGAAAGACTGTATACTCTTTTTAACAAATTTTAGGTGCCAATCTACCTGACACATTACAAAAGGAGTATAGCTACCTGGCCACACATATGCATCATCCATCGTACAATATGGTTTATGATTATGGAACTTATCTAGCTAACCACATCCATGAAGGCTTAGTTGAATTGCAAGGAGGAAAACAATGGGTATAGTTATGGTGGTACTCATTGTTAATGCATATTTTCCTATATAAGGGATGAAAATCCTTTGAGAAAGATATCACATTGGAAAGGAGGAGGGATGATGTTGACTTACCTATTCAGTGTTGGACCCGTATCTTGGATAAAGATGATAAAAGGTACAATTTTGTAATGTTTAGAAATGCTTTTGCATCCAAGATAAGAAGGGCCTTGGTATTTGAACCACCTAGGATTCCTAAGGAAATCCATGAATTCTTGAGACTTAGGTAACTAAGGCCAGATTTGAATTTGAGCCATAATTGGGGAGATTTAATTTTGTATTGTGATAAGACAATTTTTAGGATATATGGTAGTGGCTTGGGTCCATATGTTTTTCTGGCAGATGTTCCTTTGAGAATAGGTTTCTTTGAGATCATGAGGCAGTTGGGAGCTACACAATAAGCACATCTACCTAAATCAGCAAGGAAGGGGTCATTCTTCCTAGAGTGGACAGTATTTGCAGATTACATTGTGCAAAAGGGACAATGAATGGATTAGAACATCTGCTAGCTCCTTATGAACTAATGAATGTGAAATCGAGGAATCATGATCCTAATGGCTTCATCAGTAAACTCAAAGCAAATAAGAAAATGGGTACCTTTGTACATGCTTTTGATTACCCCGAGGATATCATCAGGAATCTCCTCAACTTTGAGGAACAAGATGAAAGAAAAGCCAAGTACCTAGCTTATAGAAAGATGGTGGAAGCTACGAAGAAGAATAATCCTAAATATGATCCTTTACCAAATATACATGGTGATTTCAATAGGGCCATGTATGTCATAGAGAATTTTGAGAATGTTGTTAGTGTTTTGAGAGAGCAGCAGGAGGTTCTTGATAAAGGAAAGGCAATGGTGGTTGAAGAAAGTGTTGAAGTGACATTAGAAGAAAGACCTGCACATCAACCACCCAAACAATTGAAGATTTATTCCAGGAGGAATAAAATGGCGAGTGAGGAAAGAAGCTTAGTGGCCCCTGTCACCTCTAAAGAACCAAAAGTAGACTCTCCCAAGAGTGCAGTGCCAACTTCCCCTCCACAGGCCTCTTTACCTGTAATTGATATTGATTCACCTCCTAAAATTTCTACCTCTCGTGAGCAGCCACCTCAAAAGCAACAAAGAATTGAAGCAAAAGGAGTGGTTGATTATTCTGACATAGATGAAGATGATATTTATGTCACCCCTGAGGAAATGCAGATAGGTATGCCTCCTCATGAAGAAGCAGTTGTTTCAAGTTTAGGACAGAACATTCTCAAACTTAGGAAGCTTGATATTTGTGGATTGAATACGGCAGATGACTTGAGGGTAGAGGCCAACAAAGAGTTTATGGAGGATGATTCATTCATTGAAACCTCCACATTTCAAGATTTCTGCTAGAAATACAAGATTGTAGATTATGCAGAGAAGGTGGCCATTGAAAGGAGCTTGCACCCTAAATCACCTGAAAGTGTTATTGAGGAAAATGTAAGAAGCATTATGAAAGATGAGCTCAAAAAGATTAATTCCCAAGAGGGAAAAGACCTTGTAAAGAAGAGTGGTGTGTTGCTATTGCCAGAGTGGAATATTGTTGATGCTATTTTTTTAGATGCTATAGAAGGGCTGAAAGACCTCTTGTAAAAATAGAAGAAGAACTGGAAATGGCCCTTCGAGGTTCAGCCTTCAGCGAGGATTGGATTGCATTGGGGATATGGTCATTATCTTTGGCATCTAGGAAACCAGTCCTAGCAGAGCCATCAAAGCTTAGTGGACAACTACTTGTAAAAAGAGTTGTTGATACTCTAGCTTTGGAAGTTGCAGACATGGTTCTTAATGTTGCCAGGTTTACATGGTCAACTGTGGAGGGTCTTACCTTGGAAAGAGATAATCTCAGAGTTAAATACAGTGAACTCCTAGATGACTATGATAGTAGCCAACAGAAAGTGGCTACACTAGAAACTGAATTGGCATTCTATAAATGAAGAGAGGAAGTACAGAGAGAATGGGGTCAGCCCAACTCCAACTACCCATCTTCAGTTTCTCTAATGACATCTATGTAGCACTCATTTCATATCTAGCCTCTAGCAATAGTACCATATAATCAGGGACAAGAATCAATTGTAGAGGAAGAAATAAGTAGGCCAAGATCTAGTTCATATGATAGAGATCAACTACTTCTACAAATTGAGGTGTATAAGAGGTTGCTAGAGAATTCTCAAGATACAATGTATAAGAACATATCAAAGGTTGTTTGCACTGCCTTAAAATATTTGAATGAGAAGATTTAGGAGAGACTCAATAGTGTGCATGACAACTATGCTTTGATGGTTCGTGCAATTAGGTTGTCTCAAAAGGATAAACTATTGGCCATACCAACTCTAAATAAATGGGTCCCAAGAGTTGAGAGATTGAAGTTGATTTTAGTGGGAGCTGGCCAGCATGAAGATAAGTACCCTCTAGTGCTTCCAATTTATGAATTTTTGTGTGAGTTGAGTGAGCAAAAGTTTCAGGGATATGCAACTCCTTTAGAGTAGAAGATAATAGAGTTGATAGCTCAATATAACCACACTGATTTAGCACCACTACCAAATATTAAGGTGGCTAATTATGAAGTGAAACCATTGCACACATGGAAGAAGGAACTAGACGAGGTTATTGATTCCTAGGTAAATAAAATTTGCAAAGAAGTTAATATTGACATCTTCAACAACACCCTAGGGTGGCTAACTTTCCTTATTAGCTTTATGGAGGATTTCAATAGGGAGTCCAGTGCAGTTGTAATGAAATATTCCCCTTGCAGTTGTAACACAGAGCAGATATGTTGAGTCTTTATCTAATTTTTTGAGTCTAGACAGTAAATTTAGGTAAATGTATGGCATCTGAGTATATTTGAATTATAATGGAGATTTTTTGAGTCTATAGTCTCTCCTTTTGGCTTTTTATTAGAATTATTAATGAAAATATTGATCAACAATCATTTCATTAATTGTCATCATGTTGTGCTTTAATATGTGATCTAGTTTTAGCTCTTATTCATGGAATGTGTTAAAATGCTTAGATTAGATCATGAGTTCATATACAATGTCATTTGGATTTGGTAAGAATTTTGTAGTATTCAGTCATTGATTTCTGAATTACAAGGTGATATGACTAGATCATAATTGCTCAAAATTAAACATACCTTATGTTTCAATTTGCGTAGACTCCTAACCCATAGATAAAGGCACTAATCTTTAACCCATTTAACCTTTCCATGGTTTCAGTCCTTCACCTTAAGAGCAATATTTTAAAATAATCATTGACCCTCTTGTTTTTTGTTGTTCTTTTATATTCTCAGCTTAAGATGCATAATTATCTCAAATAATTGTCACCTTTGTGATTGATTTCATCTTATTTGCAAATAATGAAAATCTATCTACCTTGATTTACAATGTATGTGTAAATTGTTGAAATGAGTTATCTATTTGGAATTGTGAGAACACCCTCCTGAGTCTGGTAGTTCCCGAAGTGTAGGAGGATGCTTTATCTCATTTGTTGGCCACTCGTTTGGTAGACTCATAGATATTTGCTAAGGCCTTGTTGGTTCTTTAAAATTAACCAACAACTAGTATGTAAAGGGTATTCACAAATGGAAGGTATTGATTTTGAAGAAACCTTTGCCCCATGTTTCCAAAATTTAAGCTGTAAGGTTATTTCTTGCTTATGTTGCATATAAGAACTATAAAGTCTATCAAATGGATGTAAAGCCTACTTTTCTAAATGGTGAGCTAGAAGAAGAGATTTACATTGAGTAGCCAGATGGATTTCAACTGAGTGACAAGGAAAACATGTTTTGTCAATTGAAGAAAGCTCTATATGGACTCAAGCAAGCCCCTAGAGCCTAGTATGCTAGACTGGACAAATATTTATTGAAGCTTGGATTCAATAAAGGTACTACTAACAACAACTTATATTTCAAGATGGATCTTGACAAAGAGTTAATTATTGAGGTCTTTGTTGATGACATTATGTTTGGAGGAGATGATAATTTATGTATGAAATTTGTTGATGAAATGAAGAATGAATTTGAGATGAGTATGATTGGAGAAATGAAATTATTTATGGGACTGCAAGTTACTCAGTTAAACAAGGGCATCTTCATATCCCAGTACAAATATGTGAGAGAGATGTTGAAGAAGTGTGGCATGGATGACTCAAAACCTGTTGGTAATCCCATGGTAACTAGATGAAAATTAACATAGAATGATGATTCTCCTAAGGAAAATCAAACAAGGTACAAATCAATGATTGGTGGATTTCTCTACTTAACTCAGACCAGACCACACATTATGAATGTTGTGTCTATGGTTGCTATATTTTAGGCTGATCCAAAAGAATCTCATGTGACTGATGTCAGGAGAATTTTTAGGTATTTGAAAGGAACAATTGACTTTGGGCTTTGGTATCCTAAGGATGATGATCTTACTTTGAATGCATATACTGATGCTGATTGGGTAGGAGATCTAGATGATAGGAAATTACTAGTGGTGGTGCCTTCTTCCTAGGGAATAAGCTAGTGTCTTGGTTGAGTAAAAAGCATAATTATATTTCTCTATCTACTGCTAAGGTAGAGTATATTATTGTTGCAAACAACTGTACTCAAGTGATGTGGATGAAACAGATGTTGAAAGATATCAAAGTAGTATATGGTGAAACTATTTCCATGTACTCTAACAACTCAAGTGCAATAAACATATCAAAGAACCTGGTGTTACACTCTAATACCAAGCATATATCAATAAATTTTCACTTCTTGAGGGAAAAATTAGGTGAGAAAGAAGTCAGACTGGAGTATGTGCCTACCAAAGAATAGATTACAGATATTGTCACTAAGCCACTGCCAAAGAATACTTTTGAGTATCTCAAAGGGATGCTATGGGTGATTACCCCTCCTGATATGAACTAGGATGCATTAATTTACATCAATATGTGCATTTCATGATCATATTCTGATCCAGGTTGATGTTTTTGTGGCTGCTACTTAGGGGGAGTAATCAGATGTGCAGATATGTGGTTCAGAGCTTGTATGTGGAAAGATAATGCTTATCTTTGTCAATGATTTCAAAGGGGGAGAAGAGTAATGTGAAAAACTATTGCTTACTTGGAATGAAGAGTCTTGACGGGGAAGCTCATGCAAAAGAGGTCAAGGAAGAAAAGTCAGAATCTAAGGAGGAGTAAATCCTGATTGAGAGTTGGGTTGATGGTGTTTTTCACATCATGTGTTGCCATCAATGCCAAAGGGTGATATTGTTGGATGTTGTGGATGTTTTTTTGATATGTGGTTGTCATTTATCTCAACACTATTAGCATTTGGTGTATTGAAGGTTGTATATGTCAAGGATATTGAGAAAATTGTTAAAAGAAGAGTTCTTGGTTCCTTGTGGAACTGTGAAGGTCATGAAGGTTTCTTGTTTTGTACATCAAAGATTAGTTATTATGTATTAAATGGTTTTCTGTTGAGTGTATCAAGTCCATCTTGAAGTTTCAGAGGTTTGTGTGAAGATCTGATCATGTTGTGAATTGTTGTGTTCAAACAATATTTCTATGGGTTATGTCAGTGTTCCAGAATGAAGTTTGTGTGGTTTTGTTTCTATGGATGCTTCTCTATTGTTTCTTGGTGCTCGTGGATGCTTCTAGATCATGCTATATCTTTTTGGTATGTCCACATTGATTGATGTGCTCGTGGTCAAAGTTTTTTTTTTCTATATGTTCAGTTTTTCATGTTCTTGGTCAACATGATGGTTGTAGTGTGTTATGGTTGTAGTGTGTTATGTATCTTCGAGGTGAAATTAATTAAAGTATTTTTGTGTTGGAGTTGTTAATTTGGGTCTCCAATATGTTGTGGCCAACCTTGGTGGATTCACATTGCAAATTTATTTGTAATTTTGGGCTGACATTGAAAATGTGTTTTATATTTTTGGCTAACTAAGTTGTTGATGTAATCTCATGTTGTGGATATATAAGAGCGATTGTTTCATTTGTGTAGATAGTGCTATGTATGCTTAGAGTGCTCATTGTGCTCCTATGTGTGTATGTGCAAATATCATTCAAATGTTGAGCAAAGTGTGAAGAAGTTTGAGTAGAATGTGAAGACTTTTGAGTATAGTGTGAAGAAGTTTGAGCAAAGAATGGGAAGTTTGAGTGAAGAGTGAAGGTTTTTTGTGCTTAACTGGAACTATAATCAGGCTTGTGTAGAAGCTATTTTCTCAGTTCACAATTTGGATGGTTTTAATCCAAACCTTTCTTTGGACAATGAGTCATCTTTTGTATTTGAGATGTGAGCTCTAGGCAGTGTGCTTGAATGCATGGGAATTCTCATTATTCTTATACTTTTAACAAGGTATAATATTGTGGACTAACCTCCACCATGGTTTTTCCCCTAACAGGGTTTCCATGTAAAAATCTTGGTGTTCTCTATGTTTCTTATGTGTTGATTGTTAATAGTTCATTATTCATTCATCAGATCTGAGATTAAGTTAAGTAAACATTGAAAAGTTTAAAATATTCTGTGACAACTGATTCACCCCCCCTCTTAGTTGTTTGTCCTTGTTTTTCCAACACTTTTATACTTTTTAACTCGCACTAATTCAACCCCAATTCAAATGCATGTCACATCTTTCAATCTTAATTGTTGAATTATCTTTTAATCTAATCATGTCATTCAAAAATCATGTTTTCTATAAATTGGCTTGACCTTCATCATTATTACTCCTAAAATCCTATGAGTTTTGGAAGCAATCAACTTTAGAATATTTGATGTTTTGCTAATAAAACTATCATGAGGCTATACTTGCACACTTAAGAGAAATTTGAGGGAAATTATCATACAACAGAAAAATGGAGAAGTGCAATCAAGGTTATTCATGGAATTACACAGATGTTTGGTGAGATCACTCTTGTATTTATTCTTTTTATTACACTGTTCTTTATTGTTAGCATAGGTTTAATTTGATTTTATGCATTGTACTGCTTAATCTATGAATTTCCCTGTGTTACATTGGTGAACCCGAAAACTTCATATGATATTGAGAATCGCATCTGTTAATTTATGTGATGCATATGTCAACTTGAACCTTAATTGCCTAATTACCAGAAGAAGAAAAAATTCACTGTCACAATCTAAGGTCAAACAATCACACTAGTCTCTAATTTATCCTTTGATAATGACCTCTGAATAGAAACCAGAAATATTTGCTCACATTTTTCATGATTGCATTCTTTAGGTGTCATTTAGCCATAGCGATAGACATACTAGTTGCAAAATTTAGCTACATTTTAGAAGTCTTAATTACCTTATGATCAATCAAAATTTTAGGACAATTACCTTTGAAAATTTTAGAATAGGCCAATTTTCCACACTCTGGATACACCCTTGCTTCAACGAAAAAAATTGTCATTGAATTTAGTCACTTGTTACACATATCTTTTGCCATATTCATGAGTCTTTCCATCTCATTAGTCTAGTTTGGGAGCTCACATTATCTATTAGTCTTACAAAAGGTTCCTTTATAAACTGAATTGAAGCCTTGGTCAAACTTTAGATGGTTAGTAACCTCTTTTCAAATCTTCCAAAATTGATTACCTCTAAAAGCTTGCCTACAATTTTGCATACTTAGACACGGTCATTTTAGAACATCATCATTTAAGCATTCCTTATTTTCCAAAAAAGACCAAAAAAATAGTTGCATTAGCATTCATTCCTTATATCCAAGAAAATCTGAAAAACATAGACTAAAATCATATCATTCATAGACATAGTTTTGCATCATTTACATTATGAGCATGTCTTACATGGTCGAAACAAGGTCCAAAAGGAAACAAAGAGAAACGGTTGATCTACAAGACTTCATCAATCCATTTTCAAATCCCCCATTAGGGACATTAAGACCTCACAAAACTTTATTGGAAAAAAATTTCACTTGAGACCATCAATGAGACATTTTAGTCGAAGAATTAGACGCTGATGCACAAGACCCAGAGTTTTCCTCTTTTGTAGATGAATACTTGGCACAAGATCCTCAATGATATCTAGAAAAACTATTAGTAGAAGGTTCCACATTACCTATTAGATTTGACATTCACAAATTGAAATCTTCATCTACCCAAGGGACAAACACGATGACATCTAGTGCATCTATCCCTCAAGTAACTACAACTATACCATTTGGAGTACCTACAAAGAGTGCTACAATAGTACATACATCACCATTTGGTACATTGAGCATGACACAATGCCTAAATTTTACCATAGGGGCATCATCATCAAATCCATTCAACACCAATATTGGAAACAAAAGGCCTAAAGTTGGTACAAACACGACAACTACAATACCAAGCATCAACGTCACTAGTGCCATACCACAGATAGGGGTCTCACAAACACGACACATATCTCAAATATAATTTGGGAACCAGCTTGATCCTTCACTAAACATTCACATTCCCAATCAAAATCCACCCTTCATTCCAACATTGAACCAAAATTCATCACAAAACATGAGATTCCAAAACACTTACATAGACCCCAACAATCCAACCAACACATCATTGACACAAGTGGATGTTTTTCAAACAAAAATACAAGCCCTTCAACACCAAATGGATAATATGGTAGTTTCTAGCAAAAGTACTTTTTCAGCAAAAGACTTATGTCCATTTCCCTTTGAAAAATCATTATACGTGATGCCTTTCCCACATGCATATGTTATACCAAACTTGCCTAAGTATAATGGGAAGTGTAATCCTATTGAACATATAAGGAAATTTTCCACAATGTGCATAGACGTTGCATATGACCCCACATATCTCATGAGACTGTTTCCACAAAGCCTTATTGGGATAGCACTTGAATGGTTTTCTCAACTTCCATATGGCATAAGATCATGGGGCGAACTTGCTGAAAAATTTATTCAAAATTTTTCCTTTAACATTGACAACGAAATCACAATAGCATCCTTATGTCACATTACACAAGATGAAGGAGAGAAATTTATCACCTTCTTCCAAAGATGGAGGAGTCTAGCTAGTCGGTGCCCTGTTGAAATACCTAAAAATAAAAAGGTCACCATATTCCTAGAAAACCTTAATTCAAAATTGAGAAGTGACTTAAGAGTACATTGTTGCACTTCTTTTGTGGAACTAGTAGAAAAGGGTATCATACTTGAAAAGGATCTCATTGAAAAAGGTGAAATCAAGATGTCAAACAAAAATCCAAATGTTCAAAATATCCCTAATGATAGGAACAAATTTTGGTCTTGAAACAAGAACATAACCAATGATGGGATTTTTTATGCTATATCCTACAGGCAGGACCAATCATTACACTTAGATAAAACAACCCCTCTAACAACACACTCAACAATGTCGATCAAATTGCCAATGTTGTCCAAAACACCCAATAGCCATGACCACAAAGGAGGTTTATGAAATGTGAATTCACTCCCTTAGGGAAGCTAATTGAATTAGTCTTTAAAAAACTACTACAACACAACCTCATACAACCTCAAGAGCCAAGACAAAAATGATCCAAAAAAATTTAAACCCTTTTGGTGGGATGACAATGCTTTTGGTGATTTCCACTAAACTAAGGGACATAGTCTATAAAATTGCCAATAGTTGAAGAACATTATATAGGATCTTGTCAAGAAAAAAACTATTGAATTTAATGGATAGAAACAGACATCCACAAATAGTGACCGCAAGGTTTTTACTGATCCATTACATGACCATGGAAAAGGAAAAGCCCCCAGTTCAAGAAATAAGACCAATACTTTAGCCAACAATGCGAATATCAAGTATGATTATAACCATGGCCCAATCATAAATCATATTTGAGCCACCGGTGAGCATGTCAACACTATTACCATAAAGAAAACTCTTGAATGTGTTGTCAACACTCATTGAACCAAGATAACCATCTAAGGCCCTCCATCACAGCAACAACCACAGTCCTCCAAGCCTCAGTATAATTTACAAGACTAGTTGGGAAAGACCCCAGCGTAAATTTCTATCTTGGAAGTGTTGTCTATATCACTTGATCACTAATCTATTCTAGATGAAGCTTTACAAAGCATGACCGTTCCTAACAACCTTGATGTCAATCATTTCCAAGAGATGGTTGGATACCTAACCAACTCTCATCATGCTACCTTTTTTGAATAAGATTATGCAATTGAGAAGACACACCACAATGACCCTTTGCATCTCGAAGTTCTTGTTCATAAAAAAAGAGTTAGATGAGTCTTGGTAGATGGAGGAGTAGGGTTGAATATTTGCACCTTGAAACTAGTTAAGGAATTATGCTTATAAGAGGCATATGTGGACACTACTAAGAGCATTTTCATTAAGGCATATGATGATGAAGAATGATCATCTAAAGGAGTTGTAACTCTCCCCATCATAATTGGTCCCGTGGTTTTGGATACCAATTTCCAAGTCTTGGATCTCATTCTCCCATATAACCTTTTACTCGGTAAACCATGGATACATACTATGAAGGAAATCCCTTCCACTTACCATCAATGTCTTAAATTACCATATAATGGCACCGAGATCACAATAGATGGCGATCCTGATCCTTTCTAGTATTGCACTAACCTATGAGGGATACCCCAATGACAGGTGTTTGTAAACCAAGAGGCTTCATCATCCAATTCATCCTAGTATGTCGATCCATCCACTCTTTCCAAAACATCTACTTCCTAATCACTACCTTCCACTCCTAAGGTCGAGATCCAAGATAAGGGTTGTGGAGAGTATCATATGAAAGCATCTTATTGTGTCAGCCATTTGGTTGCTCCTAAATCATACTATTTACCAACAGCAAATAGGAGAAAATCAATGGTCACCATACACATCCCTCCCACAACGACATTCACAAAATGGGGAGAACTAAGTAAAGAAGCTATAAATGAAGAAGACATGACCTCTTGGTTATATAAATAAGACAATGAAGAACCTCCTCCACCTGTTTAGATACCCATAGATCAATATGGAAAAGGTTTCAAGATAATGCAAGGCAAAGGATATAATGGACATAACAGGCTAGGATTACATCAAAATGGGAGGACTGAACCTATCATTGTCTCTAAATGGCTAAAAGGCCTAAGGCTTGGGTTTCAACTGCTCTAGATTGGTGTTTCTAGTACTGCATCACCTTTATTAAAGGAATTAAGTGCTTTTAAAGTTATCCAGAGATCCAATGATCCATCTAACCAATGTTATTGTGATTCCCCTAACTCTAACGAATATGAGTGGGATTCCCTCTCCTCCACCTCTGTCATGGACCTCAATAAACTATTTGGGGAACTTGATCAAATGCTTAAATGCTCACAAATTCCACTGAATTCTTGTCCACAAACATCTTTGAAAAAAGAGGAATGGCTCAAACATTAGTTTTGGGAATCCTTTGATCCTTCCTCTTGGGAACTTGACAAATCCACTTTTGATAACCAAAGATTGACAATAGGCCCATCTCAAAATCTACCTATTCCCAAGGAAAAGAGTAAGGAGGATTTGGTAAGAAACTTTTATGACTATTTCAACAACTCAACCTTTACCTTGACCCCTTTGAACTTTGATACTTTCAATGATGACATTCCCTTAGTATATCCCCAGCTTATCTATTGGGATCAACAAGACACCCCTGTCTTAGATATCTTTGAGAAAAATGAAGCAATAGTTGAGTTCATGGGACTATGAGAAGGAATACCTAGTGGTGACCATAAGGATGGATTTACCATAGACTTGGATAACATGGCTTATTTTGGGGAGTTCGTTCAACCCTCCAGTCACAAAAATAAGAAAAAAATGAAAAAAATAAAAATGACAAGTCCCTAGGTGAAAACCAAAAGGAGCCTATGGACGATAAAAAGGAAAAAAATGACACATCCAAGGGTGAAAACCTCTCAGAGGCACCCAAGGATGGAGGGTTGAACATTCTCCCCATTGCTTAGGAAAATTCACCAATGTTAGTTGAGGAATTTGTAGAGATCAACATAGGCACTAAAGAAAATCCTCGATTAATCTATTTTGCAGCATCTTTGACAAAAACAGAGCAACCTAAATTTTGTAACTCCTTCATTGAAAGATAGACCAAATTCGCATGGTCATATGCTAACATACCTGGACTAGATCCTGAACTGGTATTACATCATTTTCCATTACAACCAGGCGTTAAAACCGTGAAGCATAAATTAAGAAAAAATGCAACCACAAATTGCTTTATTGGTTAAATTTGAACTAAAGAAATTGTTGGATGTCAGCTTTATTAGATCAATTGACTATGCAGACTAGATTTGCAATCTCGTACCAGTGACAAAATCAACAAGGGGCATCCACATCTATATAGACTTCTGAGGTATAAACAAAGCATTTCCTAAAGATGACTTTCCTCTACCAAATACTGACATGATTGTTAACCTAATAGCAGGATATGAAATGTTATCCCTTATGGATGGTTTCTCAAGATATAATCAAATTAGAATCGCACCTGAAGACCAACACAAGACAAATTTACCTTGTCCATGGGGAACTTATTGTTGGGATGTCATTCCCTTTGGACTTAAAAATGTCAGAGCAACATATCAACGTGCCATGACAACTATTTTTGATGATCTCATACACACTCTAATGGAATACTATGTGGATGATCTAATAGCTAAATAATTAACAAGGGTTGATCATTTACAGGTCCTAGATAATATTTTTCAAAGACTAGAAGAATACAAAGTGAGGATAAATCCAAAGAAATGTGTATTTGGCCTACAATCAAGAAAACTTCTAAGATACATCATTTCTAGATGAGGCATTGAAGTGAACCCAACAAAAGTGAAAGATATAATGGACATGCCTCCACTGGCTAATATAAGTCAACTACGGACACTACAAGGGAGACTGCAAACTATCAGATGATTCATAGTGTAGTTAGTAGGTAAAACACATCCCTTCCAACATCTACTCAGAAAAGGGGTACTGTTTGTATGGATAGGTAAATGCCAAGAATATTTTCAATAGATCAAGGTTTACCTACTCACACCACTAGTGTTAATGCCACCTACTGAGGGATAACCTTTGATACTCTACATTTCAACAACCACATCAGTGCTAGGAGCCTATTTTGTACAAAATGACAATGAGGGTCATGAAAGGGAAGTGTATTATATCAGTTGCACTTTGGTAGGTTATGAGCTAAATTACAGTACCATTGAGCATGCTTTTCTTGTAGTAGTATTCGCTACTCAAAAGCTTAGGCACTACATGTTAAACCACCAAACAATGTTGGTCACAAAGATAGATCCTTTGATGTATCCCCTTAGTGTTGTGCCCTCAGCACACATGCCCCGTTCAAAATGGGGACCCTCTTTCTTTTTGCTTCAATAGTTTACTTTTGTCACTGCCTCATTTTTCATGCCCACTATTTTGGTGTTCTAAGTGGTCAATGATTTTTAGAGAGTTCATCTTGAGTTGACCATGTTTTGCCTCCCTCAAATTTTCAAGGCTCTAGGTCTTTATGAAGTTCCCTTGGCTGTTTGCCTTTTCTTTTCAAATTGGCATCCTTGGAGCCCATTGGGTTCGCCCTATTAGGCCACCCCCCTTCAGGTGTCTGTCACCTCGTCACCACTCCAAACGACCTTTCACCAACATCTTTTTCACTTGTTGAAAGCTGTGTGCTTGTTCATCGCTTCCTTACTGCTGAATTTTCAAATGGCCATCATTCAACATCCTTCCACCCCTCAGAACCTAAGTTCCCTTTTTCCATTTCCAATTGTTGAACACTCTGAGTGTCCAACTGCTTATTATCATCTGCCTGCCAAATTTTGGGATTCCCATGGCCATTTTCCAAATGACAATTCACCAACTTCTGGGTTGGCATACAGTCATTAATGCAGGGCATTTAATGTATCATTCTCTATAAATATGCAACTTGTAGCTATCATTTTCACTTGTCTGCTTGATCAAAGAAAGTCAAAGTGCCTTCCAGCATTTCCAACACTTCTGCATCACTCACTCACTATTTCCAGATCTTTGCTTCCTATTTGGTCACCTCCTTTGTCAGGTCTTTGAGGTAGGGTTTCCGCTCGCGGACCTTGTATTGTATTTTCATTGATTTCAGCATAGATTGATGAATCGAAAGGAAAGAGACTGGGACATTTGCTAGATTTAACCTGGGTGCATAATACCCCTATGTTGAAATCTTGAAAATCCTCAAAAATTGACTGATATGTCATTCGTAGAACTCATACTTCATGCCGCCATTCTTCAAACTGGGGCTTTCATCTCATGCGGGCCTGCAAAACCATTATCATTGTCGCCAACTTGGAAAACTAAGTTAAAATTTGAGATGAAAAACTCCTTTGTCGGGTCTACCCTAGTGGGAGGACCCCCCTCATTAGATGTGTAAGATTGGAAAAAACTTTTGAAGTGAAAATGAAGAGTATAACAACCTGTTCAGGTCTGCCCCGCAGGATTCCATCTCTCAGGACCTGCCCTTGTCTTCATCGGTTGAGAAAATGAACAACCATTTGAGTGGGTGAGTCACCCACCGTGGACTTCCATCCCCATTTTGCCTTTGCATGAACAACCATCTTAAATAGTGAAACATAACCGTCGGCCCGACAGTCGGATCTCGGGCCTATCTTTGCAAGCCACCTTCATTTGAACCCTAAGGTGACCAAGTGACAACCTATTTTTGGGCCCCACCCTACAAACTTTCATTTGTGAGTTGTTGTGGTGAACCCCCTACCTTGAACAACTTTTGAGGGTAGGTGTTCTGCCCTCTCAGTCCTGATCTCACTAAGACGCACAGTATACAAAATGAAGATCACAAATTAATGAATCTTATGTGGGTTGTTCCATGTGGACCTCCATCATCGGAACTCCATCTATGCTCCGCCGTGCTTAAATGGAAAATTATTCCCATCCACCTGCAATCTAGAACTTGAATTCCCCATTGCCCATGGATTCTATGAGCGATAAATGAAGCAAACACGAAGGCTTCACCTCCTATCAGACCTAGTGTGGCAGGTTGCTCCTATCAAACCGCCATTTGACTTTTGTTCCTATGAACAACCATCACCTAGCGGCCTTCCACTCCTTCTGAACCATAGTGTCTTGAATGATAATTAAGCTACGTTGTCATCTTCTAGAGCTTTGGGTCCTATCCGATGGAAATCCATCCTTGGGCAACTATCTTGCCAATGTCGTTCCATTGGTAGACCTCAAACAACCATCAGCCCAAGGAAGTCTAATCCCCTAGACCCGAATTGCTCAAACTCCTTCCTGTAAAGTGTTAATGTCAATCTAGAAGAAAATTCAAGATTCTTAAATGATGAATTATCCAATCTAATGTCAGTTTGTAGGATTTTGGGCTAAGTTTCCTGTGTTTTCATGCTTGAAAATTCTCACCTCTCTCACCCGCAGGATATATAGAAGTAGGTGCAGGACCCTCAAAGGCGAACATAGAGAAGGATAAAGGAAACAAAACAGCCAAAGCACCCCATGGAAAAGAAGACAAGGATCAGATGATAATATAAGTTCCAAGGGGAACCTCTAACTCCAAGGTCACCTTCTCCTAGAAGGAGATCTTGTTGGAATTATTGCCTCAATCTCGTAGGCTGAAACCTCTGAGAAAGCATGGTCATTGTGACATTCCTATTGTTTGGCCGACTAGTAGTTTAATAACCTTGTGTTTTGCTCATACCTCTGAGAAAGCATGGTCAATGTGACATTCCTATTGTTTGGCTGACTAGTAGTTTAATAACCTTTTTTTTTGCTCATGTCACTGAGACAGAGCTGATGTCTTGCTGAATGAAGTCTATCACTATGATCTAGATGTATTTGCTGTGACCTTTTGTCGAGTGGAGACCTCTGGCCGATAGAATGTTCTTACTAGGTGTTGGGGAGAGTCTTGGATGTTCATTATGACTCATATCGATGAGGAATGTCTCACTGATAGCATATGGTTATCAAGGTAACACAAGGTCTCGGGAAGAAATCTCAGCGATGAAGGAAGGTCACGCCGATGGGGATACAACTGAAGTCATCAGAGTAGCTCAAGATGATCGGTATGCAGTCTTGGCAACTTGGAGAGTCTCGCCGATAGTCTTGGGGATGACATGTTGTGTTAGCTGAGATGTCTTCATGAAAGTCAAATGTCTTGCTGACTTGGTATGACATGTTCGCTCGGTGTAAGGTCCTGGCGAAAGATGAATGTCTTTCCGACTATCGGGTGCTTTGGTGAAACTTGAGGAGACTCGGTATAACCTCTTAGCGATAGTTGGATGTCTTAGCGATAGCGTTGGTTCAACTAGAAGTCGGTGAGAGGTCTCACCGATCATGCCGATAAGGAGACTCTTTCCGATAGATGAATGTCGATACAATGGGTTTCGGTATGACTTGAAGCCTCGATGTGATCTCCTGGCGAACTCGATTGTCTTGCTGATGGGAAACCTGATTTCGGTATGACTCTTGGTGACTGCTTGGTGTTCGGTATAACATAAAGGCTTGGTATGATCTCTCAACAAAGGTGGTAAGTCTTGCTGACTGATGAACTCTTCAGAATACCTTGTGATCTTCAGTGTGAGGTCTTGGTGACATGGTGAAGTCTTAGCAATAGCTTTATGGACTCAGTATGATCTCTTGCCGATAGTGAAGACTCTTGGCGATAGTGACGATTTGGTCTTGTGGCATTGGGGAGACACGATTAGTGTCTCACCGACATGTGACACAAGTTGATCATTCTTGACCAAGTGAAGTCTGTCCTACGTGGTGCGACTTGGACCAATTAGAGAGAGCAGAATGTGAACCGTTTGCTATGAGACCATTGCAACCGTTTCTGTGTGGAAGGGAAAACTCTACACGAGGAAGTGGAAACATCTTCAATGATAATGATGTTGAGCTAGAGATTACTTTCTGACTGTTGAGAATGAATGCATATATGTATGCGTTGGATGTTTTGGATGAATATAAGAGAAGGGGCTGATAAGCCAAGGAGCTTAAGAGCCGAGAGCCAATGAGAGAGTGATAGAGTGAGGACTGAGTGGTTGGTTGAAAGGCCAAGGCCATGAGGTCGAAGTAGAGGAAGAGATCAGGCAGTGTTATGCTAGAATCTCTCCTGATCTCTCAGGGATAGTGTGCTACCAGTTGTATCTAGAACGAACAAGATGTAATCTTTGAAAAGGATATGAGCCTAAAATTGTATTGTAACCATTTGTTGCTAAATAATACAATGGCTCAATCTTTGGAGTGTGGGGTTTTTTATCTGAAAGGATTTTCCCCACGTAAATCTATTTGTTTTGGTTTATGTCTCATCTTTCATGACTATTGGTTCTTGTTGTAGAATCTGTTAATGCATGTTGTTGAATTTACATGTGCTTCTCTCAGAAGGATCAATGTGGGAAATAAACTGTGTTCGTTTCTGCTTTAGGACATAGTAATACATGTCTTTGAGGAAACCTAATCGAAATAAAAGTTACTGAAGGCACTACTGTTTGGAGTTTCTATGAGATGCTCCTCCCTTTTCCCTTACAAGTGGTATCAGAGCCATCTTCTGGTTGTTGGTTCTAGGTATTTCTCTTGGGAAGATTTCTTAGATTGATAGGCTGAAAGAAATCTGGAGGAATGGACTGATGTATTGATCCTTTGATGAGAGGAAGCCTTGTGGTATTCTGAGATAGCATGCAGCTTGAAGGATGGTCAAGATGGAAAAGGGATTTGATCATGTTGTGATTTGTGTCTCCTGGCTGGTAGTAGTATAACCTTGTAGTATGAGGTGGATTTCTTTGCTCTGTGGCTATGTAGCAGTAAAGCTTTCATATTGGGTGTCTGTGTGTTAGGCTCCTGGGTGATATGGAGAAGCCTAGGTTGTTTCTCAGTCATGGAAGAGAGTGCTTATGCTAGGTGGTGGTTCCTGGTGTTGGAAGGCACTGTTTCATGTTAACCTTGAATGCTTGAAGGCTATGGAGTTAATCATTAGATGATTTTCAAGCTTCTGAAATAACCTCTCTCTTTCTCGGATGCACGTACATGTTGGTGGTTTAGACTTGGCTTGAAAGGGGCCTGGATTTCCTGAACTATTGTTTCCCTTTTTAAGGATGTTTTGTACTTGCATGGCTCTGTGATTTTGTAGGTTTTACATGGTTAAGCAAAACTTGTGGTTTTGTGGAGTTGTTGAGCTATTTTCTAGACCCTGGCTTTTGGGGTGGTGTTGGATGAGATAGTTGCAGTTCTGCATGCATGCTTGGTGCATGGTTTGAGGAGGCATGTTTTCTTCTCTACATGGGAGTGTTGGTACATGATTTTTCACTCAGCATTCATGTACTGGTGCTTGTGCATTCCTTGATTATGGTGCTCGTTGTGGACATGATTAGAAAATTAAATTTGGTGTGATCTGGTGTTTGAGTCATGTTGTCTACGTGGTTATTCTCTTTGAGATATTAGTTTTTCATTTCCAATGCGATGATGGGTTTGCATGTTTATGTTGAATGGATCTACGGGTTGTGCAATGTTGTGGGTTGTCTTTACCTACATGGTTGTTGTGAGACAACTCAGAAGTGGGTTGTCTATATCCATGAGGTTGATTCATTATTGGTGCAAACTTATTAGTTGGCCTTGTCTACGGTCACTTGTGCATTGGTGTGGTTCTTTGAGATGAGAGGATGGATACTATTGAATACCTGAATAGTCGGTTATGGGAACCTGTAGCAGGTGGTCATGATGCTTGGAGAGCTTGGGTGTCATGTTTCAGTGGGAGCTTTAGCAGTGACTGTGGATTCATCACATGATGGTGAATGGTTTTCTTTAGTGTTGCAGATGTTTCTTGGGAGAGCTCTTAGATCCTATTGCTATAGAAGGGTTTTCTTTCACATTTGCATGGAAATTAATTGAAGATGTGCAACATCTTGGATCCATGGAAGATTCTTGGAGTCTTTGGCTAAGGTGTTGGTGGTGCTTGACAGGTGATGTTTTCTTTTGAGTCTATTTGTTGTATGTCATGATATACTCTTGTTTGCGCACTGGAGTTTTGGAATTGTACATTGTACTTGAGACAATGGTGAGGTCACTTGAAGCATGGAATCTCCTATGGGGATGTGTAGATCATGATGTCATGATAAGTTCCTGATTCAAATGATTCGAGCTTTGACAGTGGTCTGGTAATTCTTTGTGTATTGGGTGCTTTGATTATTTGCTTGGTACTTCATGATAATGCAGTAATGCGGTTGAAGTTTATCATGAGATGATCGGTTGCTAGTTCTCATGGATACATGAAGAATAAGGTGAGGTTTTCTTTCTCTTATGAGAGAAGTGTTGTTGCTTGTTATTCTTGGTGAAGTTTTTCAGCAGAAAGTTTGAGAAGCCTACACCTTGGTTGAATGTGAGTTCAATAAGAGACCTATGAGGAGATTGCTCTTGGATTAGTCATGATGACTTGTTTATCTTGAAGGAGTATTCTCGTTCCCACTCTTGGTCTACTCGGTAGTTTATTTGAAAGGTATTTGGCCCATTGTATTTTTCAGATGTGTTTTATTAAGTTCACTTTCATGATATGGATCTTGAATTGTTGTCTAATGGTTATGGAGGATTCATAGCGGAAGTTGTACAGTTTTGTTTTATCTCCTTGTTGCTAATGAGAATTGGTAGGAGATGTTGTATGGGCTGATTTCCTGAAATGGGGAATTAAGTAGTTTCATCTTCTTTAGAAAGCTTGCATCCATTTTTTTTAAAGTCGGTTTGATATTGGTGATTGAACGAATGGATGTTGTTAAGGTTTTTCTTTTGGGATGTGAAGAAGATCATTCTTGACACAGCTGGTTGTTAGAAGTATATGTAGGAGGATGCTCTACAGGAAGATGATGTGCAGAGTTTCTCTCTGTGACCATGAAGGTTTGTGGTGAGAGAAATGTTTCTTGTGGCAGGTTGTTGCAGGTTGTGCATATCATTGTGGATTTTTCCTTGGTACTATAGGGTTACATTTTATATGTGTTGGTATTGGTAGACTTGTGATGCCTTTGATCTTTCAGATCTGGATTACTCAAGAAGTGGGATTTCCTATATGTGTCTTGTCTTCTTCGACTAGTTGACACTTGGAGCTTGTATTTGTTGTTAATGAGTTGGTTATGGATTGGCATAAGTTTACTAATGGTGATACCTATGAGGTATGTGAGATTGGATGGAATAGCACGAGTTGTGGGTGCTATTTCCAGTTGCGTGGGTTTATCAGTCTAATTGTTGTTCTAGCTGATGTTCTATATCTTGTTTCTGGATAATGACTTCACTGTTGTGTTCTGATTGAAGATTTGAAGTTGAAATTACTTCTGTATAGTGTTTGAGCACAATGAAGTGGTAGCAGTATCTTGTTGGTGATATCACTGGGATATTTTTCTTGTGTTCATTGGAATGGTGCTTATACACCTTGGCTTTGTATTCTTCTTCCACAGGTGGCATGTTGGAAGATGACAAGATTCTTTCCTGAAGGTGAACATCTTGGATGTTGGAGCAGAATTCTTGATAGAGCATGAGAACATTTTTGAGATCTATGTGGTTTCCTGGAAGGTTTTCATTAGTTTCTTTGTTGGTTATTGAGTTGCAGTTGGATGCCTGGTCTTTGTTGTAGATTGTTTGGTGGATGGTTATCTATTGAATCATGTTGATTGGGTGTCTTGAGTATTGCAGGGTTTGGACTGATGGAGCTAGTGTGATCCTAGTTTTTGGTTGCTTTGGAGGTGCCTGTGCGATCTTCGTCAAGTGGGAGATTATTGGAATTATTACCTCAATCTCACAGGCTGAAACCTCTAAGAAAGCATGGTCACTGTGACATTCTTGTTGTCTGGCTGACTGGTAGTTTAATAAACTTGTTTTTTCTCATGTCGCTGAGACAGAGCTGATGTCTTGCCGAATGAAGTCTATCACTATGATCTAGATGTATTCGCTGTGACCTTTTGTCGAGTGGAGACCTCTGGCTGACAGAATGTTCTTGTTGAGTGTTGGGGAGAGTCTTGGATGTTCAGTATGACTCATATCAATGAGGAATGTCTCACCGATAACATATGGTCATCGGGGTAACACATGGTCTTGGGAAGAAGTCTCAACGATGAAGGAAGGTCACACCGATGTGGATACAACTAAAGTCATCGGAGTAGCTCAAGACAATCAGTATGAAGTCTTGGTGACTTGGAGAGTCTCACCGATAGTCTTCGGGATGACATGTTTTGTTCACTAAGATGTCTTGGCAAAAGTTAAATGTCTTGCCGACTTAGTATGACATGTTCGCTCGGTGTAAGGTCTTGGTGAAAGATGAATGTCTTGTCGACTGTCCTGTGCTTCAATGAAACTTGAGGAGACTTGGTATAACCTCTTGGAGATAGTTGGATGTCTTAGCAATAGCGTTGGTTCAACTAGAAGTTGGTGAGAGGTCTCACCGATCATGCCGATGAGGAGACTTTCCGATAGATGAATGTTGATACAATGGGTTTCGGTATGACTTGAAGGCTTGATGTGATCTCCTAGAAAACTTGATTGTCTTGTTGATGGGAAACCTAATGTTGGTATGACTCTTGGCGACTGCTCAATGTTCGGTATAACATAAAGGCTCGATATGATCTCTTAGCGAAGGTGGTAAGTCTTGTCGACTGATGAACTCTTTAGAATACCTTGTGATCTTCGGTGTGAGGTCTTGGTGACATAGTGAAGTCTTAGCAATAGCTTTTTGGACTCGGTATGATCTCTTGTCGATAGTGAAGACTCTTGGCAATAATGACGATCTGGTCTTGTGGAATTGGGGAGACACGGTTAGTGTCTCACCAACATGCAACACAAGTTGATCATTGTTGATTGAGTGAAGTTTGTCCTACATGGTGAGACTTGGACCAATTAGAGAGAGTAGAATGTGAATCATTTGTTGTGAGACCGTTGCAACTATTTCTATGTGGAAGGGAAAACTCTACATGAGGAAGTGGAAACATCTTCGACGATAATGATGCTGAGCTAGAGATTGCTTTTTGACTGTTGAGAACAAATGCATATATGTATGCATTGGACATTCTGGATGAATATAAGAGAAGGGGTTGATAAGCCAAGGAGCTTGAAGAGCTAAGACCCAGTGAGAGAGCAATAGAGTGAGGACCGAGTGGCTAGCCGAAAGGCCGAGGCCATGAGGTCGAAGCAGAGGAAGAGATCAGGTAGTGTTATGCTAGAATCTCTCCTAATCTCTCAAGGATAATGTGCTACCAGTTGTATCTAGAATGAACAAGATGTAATCTTTGAAAAGGCTATGAGCCTAAAATTGTATTGTAACTATTTGTTGTTGAATAATACAATGGCTCGATCTTTGGAGTGTGGGGTTTTTTATCCGAAAGGATTTTCCCCACATAAATCTATTTGTTCTGGTTTCTATCTCATCTTTCATGACTGTTGGTTCTTGTTGTAGAATCTGTTAATGCATGTTGTTGAATTTACATGTGCTTCTCTTAGAAGGATCAATGTGGTAAATAAACTGTGTCTATTTCCGCTTTAGGACATAGTAGTACGTGTCTTTGAGGTAACCTAATCGAAATGAAAGTTACCGAAGGCACTACTATTTGGAGTTTCTATGAGATGCTCCTCCCTTTTCCCTTACAGGTCTCAGATACAAGAATTAGGCACGCAAACATTGATGAATTCAAGCAAAGGGTCTAGATCAACCCTACAATAGAAAGTATGAGAAATATCAAAAGCATTGGATTGGCCAAAGCTGCAGGCTTTCCTCCTGCCCTCATCGCCCTCGAGCTTGTAATGGCCTGTAGGGAGACATATCAACCAGAGACCATGACAATTGGGGATAGAGATGAAAACATTTTGGCTAACTTCTCTACCAAGTCAATAGGAAAGACCTTCCATATCCCTACCTTCGGGGAGATGGAGGAGGCAACCAAGGTTGATGGCAAGGAGATGTGGGATGAAGACCCCCTCAAATGCAAAAGACTTATAAATCAATACTAGTTGAAAGAGAAGAGGGGATGTGCTACAAAGGTTCCCCAGGAGCTCTTCCACAATGACTTTTATGAGGATTACCATTACTTGGTGACCCTATTAAGTAGATTCATGGGTCTCCCAACTATAGCCTACTTCAAAGAGTGGATGTTGTATTTCATGGAGGAGATCCTTTGGGGAAAAACCAAGTTCTATTGGGTGGAAATTATTAGTAATTGCTTCACGAACAATTCAAGGCTATCAAGAAGACCTCTCACTTCGATATGACATCTTACCTTTTATATTTGTTGGCTAACAAGACACAATATAGGGCTTGTTTAGGGCTCTAGATATAGAACTAGGTTGGGAATTAAAAGTCTATGACAAGTACCCTCAATTGCAGTTTAGGAACTTCAAGAGGGATCGTTGTAGAGTTAATGATGCTTTCATAGGCCACATCATCAGATTACTTGGGGGTGACTTCAAGAGAAGAGTCTCCCACAATGTGAATTTCTTTCTTCGCCAGTTTTCCTTCCTATTCATACAATTTCCAAAGTTTACCTACATCCAAGATAAAGTATTTTTAGAGAAACCATACAAGCTACCTCGGTACCCAAATGATCAAATAATATTGTTAGAACTCTCTCAGAATTTGTGGCATGCACACGCCCTATTGAGTAGCAAGCATAAGGTAGGGATTCCTTATCCCCTCTCCTTTGGCCAAGGGCTATATGAACTCCACACATCTCAATGTGTTAACAACTCAGATAAAAATCTTATGGAGTATAACTTGAGGGTCCACACTGCCCAACTACAAATGGAGCCCTATGGTAAACTAAATAAGATGGTCACAGCTAAATACATCCATTTACATAGTGTTGAAGATTTTCAGGCCAACTGCAAGGATGACAATGAAGTGTGAATGAGGCACTACATTCACATGACTACGTATTTTGTGAAGAATTTCAACCTATTCCCAATGTTGGACTAGGTAGTAGAAGATGAAAATACGGTGATGGATCCTCAGTACAATGCAGTTGCCAACCTGCCATTGTTGTTGATCGATTGGGACAAGCAAGACGTTAATGACCTCAATATTCTAAAAAATCTCATTGAGGCTAGAAAAAAGGAATGGATTGATGGAAAATTTTCCCAAGTGAAGTAACAAGGGGTCACCCTAACATATGAGGAGCTTGAGGATGGGCCAACAAGTGAAACAGATAGTGGGGCAGCTACTAGAGATACTTCAAAATCTCCTCCAGCCACCAGGCCGAGGAAGAGAAAAGAGGCGGTTGAAAGTCAGCCCAAGCCCAAAGTATATGCAAGGAAAGTAGTGGAGGGTGAGTCCTCCAAGAGACCAAAGACATCAAGCATACCCACCATTTAGGAGGACCCTCTCCATAAAGGAGAATAGATAGAGGTCGAGCAACCAAAAGTTGCACCCGTTGCCTCCATTCTCACAGCCACTGCTACTACTAGTGTTGATATTACTTCTAGCCCTCTGCCTACTATTGGATGTTGTGGATATGGTTGTTGATATGTGGTTGTCATTGATGTCAAAACTATTAGAATTTGGTATATTAAAGGTTGTGTATGTCAAGGATATTGAGAAAATTATAAAAGAAAGTATTCTAGGTTCCCAGTGGAACTATGTAGGTCATGAAGGTATCTTGTTCTATACATTACGTATTAGTTGGTGTGGATTAAAGGGTTTATAATTGAGTGTATCTAGATCATCTACCAAAATTTTAAGAGGTCTATGTGAAGTTTTGATCATCTTGTGCTCTGACAGTGTTTTTGTGGTCTCTGACAATGTTTCTAAATGAAGATTGTGTGATTCGGTTAGTCTCAGTGGTTATAGATGCTTCTCTATTGTTTCTTGGTTTTCTCAGATGTCTCTAGATCATTCTCTATATTTGTGGTGCATCCACATTATTTAGAGAGCTCGTGGTTGAAGATATTTTCTTACACATGTTTAGGTTTTTCTTGTTCTTGGTCAACATGTTGGTGGTAGCATGTTGTGGATCTTCGTGGTGAAATTAATTAAAATATTTTTGTGTTGGAGATGTTAACTTGGGTCTCCACTATGTTGTGGCTGACCTTGGTGGATTCGCATTAAAAATTTATTTATAAATTTTGGCCGACATTGAAAATATGTTTTATTTTCCTAGCCAACTAAGTTGTGATGAAATCTCATGAAGCGGATATATATGTGTGATCGTTTCATCGGTGTAGTGTGTGGAAAAATTGAGGTCAGTGTTCTCCTATGTACAAATATCATTTAATTGCAGAGCAGAGTGTGAAGAAGATTGATTGAAGTGTGAAGAAGGTTTTATGAGCTGAATTAGAACTGTAATCAGGCTTGTGCATAAGCTAATTTCTCAGTTCCTACCCTAATTTGTATTTTAATCCTATTTTGTATTGTTGGGCAGTGAGCCCCTTTTGTATTTAAGTAGTGAGCTCTAGGAAGTGTGACTAAATGTATGTGCATTCCCCTTATTATTTCTCATTATAATTTTAACAGGGTATAATCTTGTGGACTAACATCCACCATGGTTTTTTCCCTTAACAGGGTTTCCACGCAAAAATCTTGGTGTTCTCTATCTCTCTAATGTGTTAATTATTTTTGGTTAATTGCTTATTCATCAGATCTAAGATTAAATTAAGTAATAAAATTTTAAGTTTATTTCACAATTGATTCACCCCCTCTCTGTTGTGTGTCCTTGTTCTGCCAACAATTGGTATCAGAGAAGGTTCCTCTCAAGAATTCTAAAAGCTTGAGGCAATTTGAGATGGCAACATTCAAGAAGGATAGTCCGAGATTTTATGGCACTAACTAATCACTATGGAAAGTTAGGATACAATGTCATCTAAGATGTATTGATGAAGCCTTTTGGAAGATTACAAAAGATCTATATGTTATTCCTTAGAATGGTCCCTCCACTGTTGATGAGATCAAAGATGTTGAAAACAATGTTAGGGCTATTAAAGCACTGGTGAGTTCTCTAACAGATTCAGAGATGGCTAATGTGATAGGATTGTAGATAGCTCATGAGATTTGGATGAAGCTAGAAACCTTGTATGAAGGAGATGCACAGGTGAAGATGGCTAAGCTACAAAGTTTGGAAGGCAAGTATGCAAATTTTAAAATGGGTGAAGATGAAAATATTACTTCTTTTATGAAGACAACTCATGAGATGGCTAATGTGATAGGATTGTAGATAGCTCATGAGATTTGGATGAAGCTAGAAACCTTGTATGAAGGAGATGCATAGGTGAAGATGGCTAAGCTATAGAGTTTGAAAGGCAAGTATGAAAATTTGAAAATGGGTGAAGATGAAAATATTACTTCTTTTATGCAAATAGTAGATGAGATAGTGATGGGTGTTAGATGTGTCGGTGGTCTTGTGGATGAAGATGAAATTGTGGATAAGATACTTAGATCCTTGCCTCCCTCCTACAAATTGAAAGCTCATGCTATTGAAGAAATCAAATCAGTAACAAATATATCAAGAGACACTTTGGTTGGCAAGCTTGTTGCTTTTGAAATAAGTGAATTTGGTGAATCTACTCCAAAGATTGAATCTACATTCAAGGCTACTCTATCCAGAAGTAATAGGAAAAGATACGGTTCAGGAGAATGTTCTAGAAAGGTATCCAAGTATGAGGAAGAACTAAAGCAGCTTGAAGATAAAGAAAGAGAGGTAGAAGAATTGGAAGCACTGGTTGCAAAACAAGAAGATAGAGGAAAAGGTAAGTATGAAGATGTATTTCCTATTAAATTTTTTTCTTGTAATAAAATAGGTCGTTATGCATCAAGGTGTCCTGAAAGAGTTCCTAGATCTAAGCCTAAAAATTCTAGATTCCAAAAGAGATGTTACTTTGTTGAAGAAGTAGTGACTAATGATGAGTCTGATAAAGATAATGGAAATGAAGATGAATGGGTTTTCATTGCTACCATTGAAGATAATCATGTGGCTATTGAATCTACTAAAGATGAAAAGGCTCTTGCAGCCTGAGTTGAAGAAAAAGATGAATGGTTCATTGATAGTGGATGCTCACATCATATGACCGGTGATAAAAGAAAATTTGTGAGTCTAGAGAAGTATGGCAGTGGGTTTGTAAGATTCAGAGATAACAATGTTGGTGTGATTCGTGGAAGAGGATCTATTTTTATTGGTGGTAAGGATAACAGTGATGATGTTCTCTATGTTGAAGGCTTGAAACACAACTTATTGAGTGTTGGATAGATGGTACACAAGGGCTATGATCTTCAGTTCAAAAATGGAAGATGCAAGATATGCAAAATTCTAGAAATATGATTGCTACAGGTAAATAGACAAGAGGTAATATCTTTCACCTAAATATTGCCAGTGGGAGTTGTTTAATTGCTCAAGTAGATGAAAGCTAGTTGTGGCATAGGAGGTTGTGTCATGTAAATTTTGACAACATTATCAAGATAAGTTATACTCAAGAAGTAAGAGATCTACCTAAGTTAATAAAGCCTACTAACAAAATCTACAAGGAATGTCAAATGGGTAAACAAACTAGAGTCTCCTTCTAGAGCAAATAATTTCATTCAAATAATTTTCTAGAGCTACTACATAATAATATTTGTGGTCCCTCCAGAGTTAGAAGTATTCATGGAGAAAGTTAATTTATGTTTATTATTTATGATTACTCTAGAATGATATGGGTTTCTTTCCTAAGAGAAAAATGCGAAGCATTTGAAAATTTCAAATGTTTTAAGGCTATGGCAGAAAATGAGAAAGGTTTGAAAATAAAGTGCCTGAGATTTGAAAAAGGTGGTGAGTTCACCTCCAAGGAGTTTAGCTCTTTTTGTGAAGAGCATGGAATTAAAAGACGGTTATCTACTCCGTGAATCCCTCAACAAAATGGTGTTGCAAAGAGAAAGAATAGAACAATTTTGGATGCTGCCAGAACAATGATGATGGAAGGAAATGTGTCTCAGATGTATTGGAGTGAAGTGGTAAGCACTGTTGTGTATACCTTGAACTGGGTAAATGTTAATGGTAATTCTGGTAAGACACCTTTTGAGTTATGTTTTGGTTACAAGCCTATTGTTAAATATTTCAAGGTCTTTGAAAGCAAGTGTTATATCAAAAGAGATGATGATATTGGCAAGTTTGATGCAAGAAGTGATGAAGGGATTTTCCTAGGTTACTCCACTAAAAGCAAGGCCTACAGGTGCTATAAAAAAAGACTGAGAAAGATGGTTGAAATTGCAAATTTCAAAGTTGATGAGGACTTTATCAAATCATCTAGATATTGTGGTTATGATACAGATGAAGACAATACTGGAAAAGGCAAGAATTCTCAGACACAAAATCTACTTCAAATTATTCCATATGTTTTGGTAAAGCAACCACAATTTGTTCTAGTAAATTAAGTTGGTCAGGAAACTCAGACAAGTGCAAGTGTAGAAGAAAGATTAGAAGAATCAGAAGTTCAAGAATTTCCCAAAACTCCAAGGTATGTAAAGCTAAATCATCCTGATAGTCAAATCATAGTAGATAAGAATAAAGGAGTGCAAACTAGAAGAAACATTGTAGAAGAATATTGTTTGATTTCCAAGATTGAATCTAAAAATGTCATCAAAGCCTATCAAGATGAACATTGGTTGGAAGCTATGAAGGAAGAGTTGACACAAATTGAAAAGAATGACACATGGATACTGGTTCCCAAGCCTAAAGACAAAAATGTGATTGGTACAAAATGGGTGTTTAGGAACAAGTTGAATGAACAAGGTGAAGTGGTCTGGAATAAAGGAAGACTAGTATGTAAAGAGTATTCTTAAATGGAAGGTGTTGATTTTGAAGAAACCTTTACTTCTATTGCTAGAATTGAAGTTGTAAGGTTATTTCTTACTTATGCTGCATACAAAAACTATAAAGTCTATCAAATGGATGTGAAGTCAGCATTTTTGAATGGAGAACTAGAAGAAGTATACATTGAATAGCCAGATGGATTTCAGCTAACTAACAAGGAAGATATGGTATGTTGATTAAAGAAAGCTCTCTATGGACTCAAGGAAACCCCTAGAACCCGGTATGCTAGATTGGACAAATACTTACTGAAGCTTGGATTCACTAAAGGTACTACTAATAGAAACTTATACTTCAAATTAGATCATGATGAGGAGTTAATTATAGAAGTTTTTTTTGATGACGTCATTTTTGGAGGAGATGACAATCTATGTATGAAGTTTGCTGATGAGATGAAGAATGAATTTCAAATAAGTATGATTGAAGAGATGAAGTTATTTCTGGGATTGCAAGTTACTCAGATAGACAAGGGTATTTCATATCTCGGTCCAAATATGTGAGAGAAATGTTGAAGAAGTTTGGAATCGATGACTCAAAAACTATTAGTATTCCCAAGGTGAATGGATGTAAGTTGACACAGAATGATGATTCTCCTAAGGTGAATCAAACTAGATACAAGTCAATGATTGGTGGATTGCTCTACTTAACTCAGACTAGACCAGACATTATGAATGTTGTGTGTATGGTTGCTAGATTTTAGGCTAATCCAAAAGAATCACATGTAACTATTATGAAGATAATTTTTAGGTATCTGAAAGGGATAGTTGATTTTGGAATTTGGTATCCAAAGGATGATGATCTCGCTTTGAGTGCATATATTGATGTGGATTGGATTGTAGATGTAGATGACAAGAAAAGTACCAGTGGTGGTGCTTTCTTCATAGGGAAGAAGCTAGTGTCCTAGTTGAGAAAAAAGTAGAATTCCATTTCTCTATCTACTACTAAAGCAGAATACACTGTTGCTGCAAATAACTGTACTCAAGTGATATGGATGAAACAAATGTTGAAAGATATTAGGGTGGTATATAAATAACCTATTTCCATATACTATGAAAATATTTCAAAGAATATGGTGTTGCATTACAAGACTAAACATATATCAATCAAGACTCATTTCTTGAGGGCGAAGGTGAATGAGAAAGAAGTTAGATTGGAATATGTGCCTACCAAAGAATAGATTGTAGATATATTTATTAAGCCATTACTGAAGGATACTTTTTATTATCTCATAGGAATGTTAGGGGCGATTACCACTCCTGATAAGAACTAAAAATTAATTTATTTGCATCAATTTGTGAGCTTCATTACTATATTCTGATATGAAATTGATGTTTCCATGGCTGCTACTTAGGGGAAGTAGTCAGATGTGCTGATATGTGGTTCAGATATTGTATGTTGAAAGGTCATGGTTACCTTTTCCATTGATGTCAAAGGGGGAGAAGTGTTGTTGAAAAGAAGAAGTCAGTGTGTTGGGTTGATGGTATTTTCACATCATGTGTTTCCATCAATTCCAAAGGGGGAGATTGTTGGATGTTGTGGATATGGTTTCTGATATGTGGTTGTCATTGATGTCAACACTATTAGCATTTGGTATATTAAAGGTTGTATATGTCAAGGATATTGAAAAAGTTGTAAAAGAAAGTATTCTAGGTTCCTAGTGGAATTGTGCGGGTCATGAAGGTATCTTGTTATGTACATTGAGGATTAACTGGTGTGGATTAAAGGGTTTATAGTTGAGTGTATCTAGATCATCTATTGGAATTTTTAGAGGTTCACGTGAAGTTTTGATCATGTTGTGCTCTGACAGTGTTTTTGTGGTCTTCGTTAGTGTTCCTGAATGAAGATTGTGTGATTTTGTTAGTCTCAGTGGTTGCGGATGCTTCTCTATTGTTTCTTGGCATTCTCAGATGTCTCTAGATCATTCTCTATCTTTTTGGTGCATCCACATTATTCAGAGAGCTTGTGGTTGAAGGTCTTTTCTTACACATGTTTGGGTTTTTCTTGTTCTTGGCCGACATGTTGGTGGTAGCATGTTGTGGATCTTCGTGGTGAAATTAATTAAAATATTTTTTTGTTGGAGATGTTAATTTGGGTCTCCACTATGTTGTGGCTGACCTTGGTGGATCCGCATTAAAAATTTATTTGTAAATTTGGGCCAACATTGAAAATATATTTTATTTTCCTAGCTGACTAAGTTGTGATGAAATCTCATGAAGCAGATATATATATCCAATCGTTTCACCGATGTAGTGTGTGGAAAAAGTGCTCAGTGTGCTCCTATGTATGAATATCATTCAATTGAAGAGGAGAGTGTGAAGAAGATTGAGCGAAGTGTGAAGAAGGTTTTATGAACTTAATTGGAACTATAATCAAGCTTGTGCAGAAGCTATTTTCTTAGTTCGTACCCTTTGGATTTTAATCCTATTTTGTATTGTTGGGCAGTGAGCCCCTTTTTTATTTGAGCACTAAGCTCTAGGTAGTGTGTTTGAATGCATGTGAATTCTCCTTATTATTTCTCATTGTACTTTTAACAGGGTATAATCTTGTGGACTAACATCCACTGTGGTTTTTTCCCTTAATAGGGTTTCCACACAAAAATCTTGGTGTTCTCTATCTCTCTAATGCGTTAATTGTTTCTAGTTAATTACTTATTCATCATATCTAAGATTAAATTAAGTAAGAAAATTTTAAATTTCTATCACGACTGATTTACCTCCCCCTCTTAGTTGTGTGTCCTTGTTCTACCAACACCTACTTCTCATGCAATGGTATCTACTTCCCCACCTGCGGTGGATATCTCCGTCCACCTTGTCTCCACCCTGCCAATGACCCAAGTAATGGTAATAGAATCTTCTTCTACCACCACCTCTCTGCTCTCCTCTTCCTCCATGTCTCTAATGACATCTCTTCCCCTAGCAATAGTAATGATGACAATGCCCTCTCTCTCACTCTCAGAGGCCTTCTCCTACCATATGCAAAATATTCCTATGGAGCTATTTGGGGTGCTGATGAACCCAGCCATACAAGCTATCTTGGCAAAAATTTCTGCTAGTCTTCCAATCCATACTCCTCCAATTGAATTTAAAGAGATGAAGGCCACAATGGAAATATCAGAAGAGTTGGAGAGACAAGAAAGGGAAATGACAAAAGATATGGAAGATGAAGCAGATGATTACCATGAGCACCTCAAGTACCAACATCTAACGATCAATAAGGTGGTACACAAGGGAGAAGAAACACAATCATCAGAGGAGAACACTAAGGAGCCAGGTGCCAAGTACATTGTGGAGGCATTTGATCCATATCTTGAGGAGGGGTTTGCTTGGAAACTTAAATATGTTGGAGAGGAAGTGGAGAGGAATCCTTCTGATGAGGAGAGGAACATTGAAGAGGAAATGGAGGAAGATACTAAACTTCCAACTGGGGTGTTGGTTTTTTTTAATGAGCAACCAGGTTGGTCTCCTATTCTACCTATGGAGTAGCCATCTCTAGTCAAGGGCAGCTCGGAGGACCTGGACCAACTGACAAGATTCAATCAAAGACTGAGATCTTCTACACTTTAGGCTCTACAGAACTAGGGCGGGTATACCCACACAATGCCTCAAATAAGACTAGACATTGCTTTTTATAGCAGATGACTCTTGATGCAAAGTATTGAGAACCTCAAATATGGCTAGATTCCCAGTAACACAATACTTGCAGCAACTAGGAGGTAGGGCAGGACATCAAACAAGATTGATTAAATAAAATGATTGTTCTTGAGCAAGAAGACTAGAACCCTAAAGACAAATAGCATATATCAGATCAGTGCCATATCCATTGGGCTAGGAGTCACAATAATCTGCAAATAGAAGGAACCATTACTCTGGACATTAAAGTCTTTGCAAGATTAACCTTATTAGTCTTACAACTAGTGATCAAATCTATAAGACTACTTATCAAATCCTCCTATCATACATATGAATCTCTGATATGATTAAAGCATTTAACTTATTCCTTGAATAAGAGCAACAACCAGAATAGATAGTAAAACGTTACATTAAAATGATTAAATAAGTGATCCTTGATCAACTTTCATTAACAATCCATATGCACAATACAAAGGAGAGACTTAAAGATCTCAATCTATACATTCAGATTCATACATGTGTCCAAGACCTCACAATTTACAGACTATAACCCTAAACCTCAAAATCTGGTAAAAACCTGACTCTATGACTTAGTGCTCTTCTCTTCAGATTTTTGTTCTAACTTCTAGCCCCAGACCCCTACAAATGATTCAGAAGTTCCTTTTAAACAGCTCTAGAAATGCCATCCAGCTCAAAGCCACATCAATGCCATGCCAAACCCTAATCACCATGTTCTTCAACTACTTCTCTGGCCTCATAAATGTCATTGGTCGGGTTGCTACAGGAAAGACACTCCCACACGAAAGAAGCCAGGTAATCGATGTCAAATCCGCCGCCAAATCCGCGCGTCCATACTCGAGCCATGCCATCCTTATACCTGAGCCGTGTCACCATGAATGCTGGTTCGGTGGAGCCAGTGACCAACTCTCTGTCGCCATGAATGCACCAGGCTTCTGGCATGAACATAGTAGAAACCCTGACCCTGGCTTAGCTTGAAACTCGACCGTTGATCGTCCATGATCAGATGACCGCCTTTAAAATCTCCATTAGCCATTGTCATTGAGATGTCATATAGGTTCAAAATGCTTCATCAAAATGTATTTCCATTCACCGAGACAGGGGGAAACCTCACACCGAAGCAATCCTTTCGTTTTGTTAACAGTCACTATAGCTTATCACTTTTGGGGAGACCTCCTGTAGATGTCATTTCCTTTCCCCGAAAGTACCCTTGTGTTTGTCATGCCACTATAGCTTAAGTTTCTTCTTGCCGAAAAGCACTTTTCATTTAACACTGTCGCTGTAGGATTGGACCATCGGGGAGACATCATAGAGATTCTATCGGGTTACACCGAAAGCCACGTACTGAACCTCACCGGCAAGACACACTGAGTTCGCTGAGACACTATAGCGAAGCAACATTAGCCATATCAAAGAACCCTGAAACACCGGTCGGCATAACAAGCCGACATCGCCAAGACCTTTCAATGAAAGGTATAACCCACGCCGAAAGCAAAACATAAAATACCATCGGCAAGACACAATAGATTCGCTATGACATACATCGATGCCTCAAGCCCTTTGCCGATAGAACCCACACTCGATTGCCAAAACAAAACCAGGGTCATGCCGACAACCACCTACAAATAAATTCCAATCACTATGATATATGATAAGTCTTGCCGATAGGCAACTCAGACTTATGCAAGCAAAGAACGCACAATAGGTCGGGGAAAGAATAGGAAACCTATGCCAAAGGGAAGTCACACCGAAGAGTAAAAAAGGGGGGGTGGTAAAAAGGACTTCGGGGAGACCAAGGGGAGTCAGGAAGACCTTACCTCGAATGACAACCATCACACTGAAAGGAAAGCCCATCAGTGAGACATGAAGGGGTCAGGGAGACATCTACCTGACACAGTGAACACAGGCCGAGAAGATAAGGCCTCGGGGAGACAAGCAGGGGTCGCCAAGAGGTTACCCCGAGAGCCAAAAGTCATGCCAGAGGCAACGTGGGGCCGGTGAAAGTGGTAGCAAGGGGCTGGTGATGAACGAGAGACAAGGCTCGGGGAGGAGCTTAAGTGAGACGTGCACTGGCCAAATCAGTCACCAAAGGAAAAGAACAAGTAGCTAGAAAGGAAAGAAAACCCAAAACGATCCCGCCCCCACCTCTGCAAAAGATAGTGGATACGGAGCCGGAACCAAAACAAGACCAAAAAGCCCCAGAGGTAGAGACAAAAGGAAAATAGGAACCTTGCAAAAAGTTCCAAGACAAACCCCCGACCCGGTTACGCCCCCACCAAAAGCAAAAGGAAAACAAAGTGAGCGGAGCTGGGAAAATGACCAACGACTGATGCAGGGCAGAAAGGGAAAGAAACTCCAAGCGCGCGGAATCAGAACCAAGATGGATGTGTGAACAAGAATTAGAACTTCAGAATTTGGAAAAGTTCTAGTTTCATTCAAGCATCCATTCCCCCTCCGAAAAGACAAAAGAGAAGCCCGGGTAAGCAAAAGAGAAAGGGGAACCAAATAAAAAGGCCCAAAAATGGGGAAGAGAAAAACCAGGAAAAACCCTAACACAGGCCGCCCCAACGGGGAGATGAAAACTAGCATGCTGGGCTCAACCCTTGTGGGAGCCCATTTAACCCACGTGCCAAAATGAAACACACCCCAGAGCTAAAGTTATATCATGAAAATCAAGGGCAAACAACCAGAACCTGAAAGACAACCAAAAAAGGCTCTAACATAGGCTCCAGTTGGGGATGTATGCCCCCTATGGGCATAACAAGAATTCAAATAACTGGGAGAGCAGACCAGAACAAAAGGAAACCCAAAACAATGAGGAGCTAATCGGACAAGGTTAGTAGACACAGCAAAACAAAACCGACCAGAAAAGCAAAAACCTAACCTAATGTTCATGGAAAAAGAAATGCTTCAGATGAAGCACCACTTCGATAATTGTCCATGAACAGGCAATTCAAGAGTTACATTGTTGATTCTTTATTTCATTTGATGACACTAGGTCACCAAATGAAAAATGAGAGCCAGCCTTTACCTCTATCAAATACAATTCTACAAAATGAGCTGGTCTCTCCCAACTCATGCTTGCCTCTGCCAAACTGCAACAATATGAATGAATGCACCTCTGCAAATATAAGTATCTGATTGCCTTTGTGCAAGTGAAAAATTTCTCTCTATTTAGTTTTATCTTCCACTGGCAACCAGGTCCAATAAACTTTATCATTGCCACACTCTTGATTCTTTGATTCTATATCATATGGCAATATCTGTGAATATTGATCAAGACCATATGAAAACATAGTATGATCACAAATAGATGCCTAATAAAACATGTTAGTACCTCTCAATAGGCTGTCATATTCACCATTATAAACATGTACATGATCCTTATGCATTTGAAAGTCAGGCATACTTTCAAAATGCTAACTGTTACGTGACAACAAGTTGTCATATTCACTATTTACATTACCCTGAAGCTGAAAACAACTAGCTCCAGTGCTCTGCATATTGTCACATTCTGTGAAAACTTCATCAAGTGTATACAAAGGGATACACTCTCCATTCAACACATCTTGCAGTTGCTCTATATCATTTTCAGTAGGAGGAGACACATCATTAGTGCAATGATGGTTTAAACTACTACTCCCACTTCCTCTTTTCACTTGGCTCTATTTTTCATCATGCTAGCAATGAGAGTCACCAAAGGATTCTAACTCATCTTCATGGGCTGTCCAACTGTCATCATCATCCCAATCTTGCTCATCATTGAGCAACTCTGGTTCAGAAGCACAATCTGATTTCAAACTGAAATCGGTGTCATCATGATCTGCAAGATCACCATTAGAAGGGGCATCAGAATCACTTGCATCATACCTTGCATCCTGCAGGTCCTCATCATCAAGACCAATATGAGTTGCCCACAACAACCTAGAGTTGTTGTGTGCACATCTTTGATATTTTGTGGTTAGCAAATCTGATATTTGTTTACAACTTAGTAGGTCAGTGCTCTGTCCTACCCTCTCAACCACTTCTTCCTCTTCTTGACCTCTACTAGGACTAGATACATCACCAAAGGTGTCAAGGAACAAAGTTATGAGCCGATACCATGAAACAATGGAGTGCATTGGTAAGCAAGTGAACCAATCATCGGCCACACCTTCTAAAGATCTGACAAATAGCTTCATGACCACATCCTCTTTTTCAACCTGACAGTGTCCAATGAAATCAATAAAAAGCCGAATATGTCTTGACGTTGATTCTTCAACACCACCTTTAAACTTGGGTAAATATTTATTGATTCCCCTAGGGGCAGCATGTGGGTAACCCTAGATTTTATCAAAATCCAAAGGGTTGTATCTTTCCTTATCATACTCTCTCTTATGAGGACAAGACTGTGCCTTAAGCATGGTATCAAAGCTTGTAGAGGGAGAAATGGGACAGCATTTCATTTTGCAAATGAAACCTATCCCTCTACAACTATCCAGTTGCAATATTCAAACTTCCCTTGATGCTAGTGCTTGATCTCACCAAATAAAGGGGAATAATTTTTTTTGTTCAAAAAGCATGAAGAATACCTGGAAATGTTGCAGTCATGGAACTATTCCTTGAATCTTCAATGGGTTTACCTTGACAGAGTCGCCACCTCTTTGCAGAGGATAGATCTTCAAATGATATGAAGCTCACTTACATGTAAATCTTTCTCTGAGTTCCATCTGACAGAGCACCATAGATCTTGTAGCTTTTAGGTTCACTGCAACAAAGTTTTTCTCCAAGCCTGAGATTCTTCAAACTTTGAACCTAACCAACATGGCAATTGATATGAATCTTTGATAAGGCAAGATTCTAGTCAATCCCCAGTGGAGTCACCATCTTGTTGGTTGTTTTTAATGAGCAACCAGGTTGGTCTCCTATTCTACCTATGGAGTAGCCATCTCCAGTCAAGGGCAGCTCGGAGGACCTAGACCAACTGACAAGATTTAGTCAAAGACTGAGATCTTCTGCACTTTAGGCTCTATAGAACCAGGGTGGGTATACCCACACAATGCCTCAAATAAGACTAGACATTTCTTTTTATAGCAAATGACTCCTGGTGCCAAGTATTGAGAACCTCAAATATGGATAGATTCCCAGTAACACAATACTTGTAGCAACCAGGAGGTAGGGCAAGATATCAAACAAGATTGATTAAATAAAATGATTGATCTTGAGTAGGAAGACTAGAACCCTAAAGACAAATAGCATATATCAGATCAGTGCCATATCCATTGGGCTAGGAGTCACAATAATCTACAAATAGAAGGAACCATTACTCTGGACATTAAAGTCTTTGCAAGATTAACCTTATTAGTCTCACAACTAGTGATCAGATCTATAAGACTACTTATCAAATCCTCCTATCATACATATGAATCTTTGATATGATTAAAGCATTTAACTTATTCCTTGAATAAGAGCAACAACTAGAACAGACAGTAAAATGTTACATTAAAATGATTAAATAAGTGATCCTTGATCAACTTTCATTAACAATCCATATGCACAATACAAAGGAGAGACTTAAAGATCTCAATCTATACATTCAGATTCATACATGTGTCCAAGACCTCACAATTTACAGACTATAACCCTAAACCTCAAAATCTGGTAAAAACTTGACTTTGTGACTTAGTGCTCTTCTCTTCAAATTTTTGTTCTAACTTCTGGCCCTAGACCCCTACAAATGATTCAAAAGTTCCTTTTAAATAGCTCTGGAAATGCCATCCAGCTTAGAGCCACATCAGTGCCATGCCAAACCCTAATCACCATGTTCTTCAACTACTTCTCTGGCCTCATAAATGTCATTGGTCGGGTTGCTGCAGGAAAGACACTCCCACATGAAAGAAGTCAGGCAATCGATGTCAAATCTGCTGCCAAATCTGCGTGTCCATACTCGAGCCATGCCATCCTTGTACCAGTGTCATGTCACCATGAATGCTGGTTTGGTGGAGCTAGCGACCAACTCTCTGTCGCCATAAATGCACCAGGCTTCTGGCGCGAACATATCAGAAACCCTGACCGTGGCTTAGCTTGAAACTCGACCGTTGATCGTCCATGATCAGATGGCCGCCTTTAAAATCTCCATTAGCCATTGTCGTTGAGATGTCATATAGGTTCAAAATGCTTCATCGAAATGTATTTCCTTTATGTGCTTTCCATTCACCGAGACAGGGGGACACCTCACACCGAAGCAATCCTTTCATTTTGTTCACAGTCACTATAGCTTATCGCTCTCAGGGAGACCTCCTGTAGATGTCATTTCCTTTACCTGAAAGTCCCCTCATGTTTGTCATGCTATTGTAGCTTAAGGTTCTTCTCACCGAAGAGCACTTTCCATTTGACACTGTCACCGTAGGATCAGACCATCAGGGAGACATCATAGAGATTGTATCGGGTTACATCGGAAACCACGTACTGAACCCTATCGGCAAGACACACTGAGTTCACTGAGACACTATAGCGAAGCAACATTAGCCATATCGAAGAACCCTGAAATGTTGGTTGGCATAACAAGCTGACATCGCCAAGACCTTTCAACAAAAGGTATAACCCACGCCAAAAGACAAACACAAAATACCATAGGCAAGACACAATAGATTCGCTATGACATACATCGATGCCTCAAGCCCTTTGCTGATAGAACCCACACTCGATCACCAAAACAAAACCAGGGTCACGTCGACAACCACCTACAAATAAATTCTAGTCGTTGTGATATATGATAAGTCTTGCCAATAGGCAACTCAGACATATGCAAGCAAAGAATGTACAACAGGTCGGGGAAACAATAGGAAACCTATGCCAAAGGGAAGTCACACCGAAGAGTAAAAAGGGGGGGCGGTAAAAAGGACTTCAGGGAGACCAAGGGGAGTCGGAAAGACCTCACCCCAAATGGCAACCATCACACCGAAAGGAAAGCCCATCGATGAGACACGAAGGGGTCAGGGAGACATCTCCCCGACACAGTGAACACAGGATGAGAAGATAAGGCCTCGGGGAGACAAGCAGGGGTCGCCAAGAGGTTACCCCGAGAGCCAAAAGTCATGCTGGAGGCAATGTGGGGTCGGTGAAAGCAATAGCAAGGGGCCGGTGATGAATGAGAGACAAGGCTTAGGGAGGAACTTAAGTGAGACGTGCACCGGCCAGATCAGTCACCAAAGGAAAAGAATAAGCGACCAAAAAGGAAAAGAACCCAAAATGATCCTGCCCCTGCCTCTACAAAAGATAGCAAATATGGAGCCAGAACCAAAACAAGACCAAAAAGCCCCAGAGGTGGAGACAAAAGGAAAACAAGAACCTCGCAAAAAGTTCCAAGACAAATCCCCGACCCGGTTCCGCCCCCGCCAAAAGCAAAAGGAAAACAAAGCAAGCGGAGCTGAGAAAATGACCAATGACCGATGCAGGGCAGAAAGGGAAAGAAACTCCAAGCAAGCGAAATCGGAACTGGGACAGATGCGTGAACATGAATTAGAACTTTAGAATTTGGAAAAGTTCTAGTTTCGTTCAAGCATCCATTCCACCTCTGAAAGGACAAAAGAGAAGCTAGGGAAAGCAAAAGAGAAAGGGGAACCAAATAAAAAGGGCCAAAAACGAGGAAGAGAAAAACTAGGAAAAACCCTAACACAGGCCACCCCAACGGGGAGATGAAAACTAGCACGCTGGGCTCAACCCTTGTGGGAGCCCATTTAACCCACGTGCCAAAATGAAACACATCCCAGAGCTAAAGTTATATCATGAAAAACAAGGGCACACAACCAGAACCTGAAAGACAACTAAAAAAGGCTCTAACATGAGGAGCATGACAAAAGCCCCAAGCATGATGAAGAAATGCCTCTTTCAGAAGGGAAAGAAGAAAAAGAAAAAGATGAACAAGAAGAAATCCTTGAGCATGATGAAAAGATGCTTCCTCGACATGAGGAAGAGGAAAAGAAAGAAGAAGATAAACCTGAAGAAGAGCCTAAAGCCCAAAAGACCCCATAAACGAAACATCCTAAAGAGCATGGGTGTGATGAAGAAGAAGAAGAAGAAAATTGTTGAAGGGGAAGACAACCCCAAAGAGCACATAGCCTTTGAGCCCCCATAGAAGGAAATTGTGTTCACTCAAGATTTTGATGAGGAAGGAAGGACAGAACAAGAAACTCTAGGTAATAAGGTAATGGAGATTGAACACACCCATGAGGAAAAAGGTGGTCATGAATCACCAAAGGGGGAATCTCAGATGTCAGAGTGGCTGGGTAAACAATTGGAGAAGAAAACCCCAACCTCAAAGGATCCAAGAGTAAGGTTGGAGGCCATCTTGGCTTGTGCCCAAATAAGCACAAGAAAGAGAAGAGGCCAAAGTTCAGAGCTCAGCTAAAAATGGATGCATTCAGATCTAGGACCATGCATATTGCCACTCTAGTCATGGGAGAAGAAGGGGTTAGTTATAATATCTCTACCCTTTATCTAGGAACATCCACATGAGAAAAAAAGATTGACCATATTTAGGGGTGCATTGCCACCATCGTTCATTAGATGAACAAAGATAAGATCTCTAAGGATGAACTAAAGACACAAGTGGCTAATATAATGACCTATATTTAGCAGTGGTCATCAGTGGAAGAGCTTCCCACCACATCCTTGGCGCCACCACAATTACTATCCAAGGACCATATTGATCAACTTGAGAAAAGAAAGAATTGGACAAAAGCCACAGAGGATTGGTTCAGACAAGTCATATACAACAAAAACATGTGCATTGGTCATACTATTAGGACAGCAAACACGTTCCTAGAAGTATAAAGGATACTCAAGGGAATAAGTAAGTTCTTCACTGACTTCCCCGAGTTATACAGGATCATGTACCCCAAAATTGAGGCCATTCTTGAGATACCAAACAGATCCTGGGAAAAGGAGCTTGGCTTGTAGAAGGTGATCACTGGCTTGTGGAAACATGGAAGCTAGGTTTAGATCACCAAAAAGAGGTGTTGGAGTAAATGCCCCATGAAGTGGAGCTAGATATTGACTAGGTCAGGGAAATCAGGGTGGACTGCACAGAATACCTAAAGATGATGACAGATCTTGATGTGCCCGCTAGTGAGCTAGATGTAGAGAAATTAAAAAAATATTTCCACAAGAAAATGGAAAATGGGATTGCGGATACACTAACGCCAGATTTCACAGGTTTTTCTACATGAGCCTTCTCTCAGTCTGAGCAAGAAGTGAAGAACACAAAGAAATATGAGAGGGATTGGGATGACCTCACAAATAAATCCAAAAGATTCAACTTCCAAGTGATCCAATCATATATATTGGAATGGGATAAGCTCTGAGGATTGATCAGAAAATTTGTGGAGTATGCCACCTTGAAAAGAAATGAAGGAATTCCTATGATTTATTATGAATTCCTTACAATGTAGCTACAACAAAGGAAATCAGCAAAAGACAAAAGAGCTATAATGTTGCCACAAGACAAAATGGGGAAAATGAAAAAGATGTAGTTTTTAATTATAATATATTTGGGGGTAGGTGAAACCCTAGTTTGTAGTGAATCTTGGCCACACAATACAAATAAATCTTGGCCACTCATTCTACTTTTACTTTTTGGACACTATAAACAGGGGGTCTCCTCTCATTTTCAAGAGAGAGTTGAGTTGTTGTAAAGGCATGCTACTGAAATTTTAATAGAAGTTCATTGGCTTTTGGTGAATTCTTGAGTTTTAGTTGCAGGTTACATGGTTCTTCTCCCATAGTTAGTTAATTTGAGTAGATTTACTTTGTTTTTTTGCATGTTCTAGCTTGCTTTAGTAGATTAGTTGATGTTGTTCACTGATTTTGAAGAATTTTGTTATGTGCTAGCAACTTTCCTTGTCCATACTTTTTGTTGTTTATTGAGGATAAATAGCTGTGTAAAGTTAGTCTGGGAATAATCTGAAAGCTGCTCTAAACTTCTATATTGTATTCATGCTTATGGTGAATGAATGGTTGAATATCTGTAGTCCTTAGAAGCTTGCACAAATTTCATGAGACTGTGAGGTAATCTGGTTAAGTGAAATTCTATTTTAGGAAAGTTGTCAACAGCAGGGTCCTTCATGATCACTATTCATTATTGTTTTAGATCTAGGAACCTTCTTCCCTCCCTGCCCCTTTTCCTTTTTTTTAGAAATAACCTATGCAAAGGTTCATTGCACATTGTAAAGCCAAATCTCAAGCTGAAATAGGAGTTTAAGACTATTGTTTGAACCTAAAACAATTGTGCACCAACTCCCCCATCTCAAGAACTTCATTTTAAGATCCAACTTCCTTCTAGCTTAACTCCATAAGTCTACCCTATGATTACTAGTAAAATCATATTGAAACAACTGATATATTCCATGCAAGTCATGACCTGATACCTGAGAGACCTTGGGGTGATTTTCATCAAATCATTGTTGGAGATTACCTTTCAAGATAGGTAGTGCACCTATGCACTGCCTGTGTTGAGAAGTGCATAAAAAACTGGCACTAGAAGGAGGGAATTTGAGCTAAGTTGTATCAAGGTGATTCACTCTCCCCTAAGAGATCCTGAAGAGTTTTAAGATCTACTCCAAACAAAGGGGAATTTCAGGAACTACAGCTCCCTACAAGGGCTAGAAGAACTAGAAGATGGGATGCAACCTCTTCTTCCTCTTGTGTTCCATCCACTTCTCCTTTAACTTCGCCTCCATTCTCCTTCCATTCACCCCATACCCAGCAGAATTCCTTCACCTCCATCCCTTCCCTTCAACCATACCACACTGCTTTCCCACCGCTTGCTTCCCATAGCCAGGGTGTTGTCCCCTTCCTTGCCCTCCAACTCCAAGGTTTAGTCCCAACTGCCATCGCCCCTGCATAGCCCCATGTCATTGTTCAACAACAGATACCACCTCTGCCTCCCCTCATGGATTGAATAGGGAATAATCCTTCTCTATTGTTCTTCAATTCCTACCATGACATGCCTAAGAATCTAGAGAGCTTTTGTACAAGGTTCAATCCTTGGGATCCATAGAGGATAACTAAGGAGCACATCAAAATATTCCAAAAAATGTTGAAAGATATGCAGATTGATTAAGAAGATGTGGTGTGTAGGTTTTTCCCTTACTCACTGGGGGAGGAAGCCTTATATTGGTATATTAACTTTCCAGCAAGATCCATTACATCTTGGGATTTGATGATGAATGTCTTCTTACAGAAGTACAAGATCTTGATCAGCCCTTTGAAGCTATATCAATAATTCACGTCAATTTGTAGGGAAGTCAATGAGCTTATCAGCTCCTTCAACGATCGATTCCATCGAGCTTATACAAGGTTGCAAGCCCCTTATGTGCTCAATGATGTTGTTTCCTTGCTAGTCTATTACGCAACATTAGATAACCTCACAACTGCATTGGTGAAAATAATGTGACCAGCTCCAACCAGATTGGTTGACGCTTACACTAAGGTAGTTATTGCCAGTACTGACTTGGGTCAAAACATTTTTGGTCCACTACCTTCTTTGGGGCAAGCTTCCCATCCTTTGTAGATTCAGGGACTCACTCAAGCATTGCAACACCAGATGCCCCCGATGAATCAAGTGTCGTAGCTGCCTATAGTGCCTCATCCTGGGCAACCCATGAACCAGGTGCCCCCAGTTCCCCACTACTTGTAGCCTTAGCAACCATAGGACTATGCATAGCTATCATGGGCACCAAAATACCTACAAGGGCCTAAATTCCTACTCACTTAGCAAAACCAGCTGGTAGCGCAACCTATCTTTCTCTAGAATCAAACACCACAATCGAGCAATGCAGAGAAGGATTGATTAGATGAGCTAATAGAGATGATCCGAAATATTTCCAAATAGATGATGCACCTTAGAAATTAGAATAGCTAGTTGCAAGCTTCTCAATGTAGCATTCAAGCCAACCTTAATCGAGATAACAGGGATAATTGTGAGGCAAGTACCTCCTCTAGAAAAAACTATGAGTGAGGACAAAGCTCCAATCAGAATTTTGAAAGGAGACCATCCTAGAGATAGAATAGGACATCAAATGCAAGGATAAATAATAGGGTTGTTTCCACTCCTCTTGATTAACCTGCTAGTAGTGATAAGATGACTAGTGGAGTGTACCTTGCTGAGGCAGACTTATTTGGATGGTGCAGGATCCACAAGACCAGTAGGCATTCCAAGTTGGACAGCCCTGAATTCCAGATAGCCATGAAAATATTTCAAGTGGAGGTCCAAAATTCCATTAAGAGCACCAACTACAGAGACATAGTTTTGTCTGACCCTTATGATTCCTCCTATCTCGTGGTCAACTAGGCCCCATTCTCGCAAAGCAAGAGCAATGAGTCTAAGATTGAGATCACCTCTACCCAAAATGAAGAAGTGTAGGAGGTAAGTAACGAACAGAAGCTTTATCTCAGCTTTTTACTTCAGTAGATAATGGTCCCACAGATGAAGAAGACCCCTGTGAGGATTAAGTGAAAATGTTTCATCAAATAACCTCTTCATATAACTTAATAAATAGACAAATAGGGGGGTCATTCACTACCTCTACTCCACCTAATAACTTCAGTACCCCACCTGACCCCAATAAAAGCAACAACCTAGGCTACCCTTATGTGCCTAAGAAATACTTGAACAACAAAAAATAGCCAAATAAAACATAGAGTCAACTAGCTAGCTCATCCATGGGAAGATTTTTTGAGGCCGAAATTGAGCAAATGGGGGAATATGTTGTTGAAGAATTCAAGAAGGTTAAAATCATCTTGTCTACCTTTGAGTTGCTCAAGGTTCCTGTAGTTAGACATGCCTTCTTTAGGGTAATTAATGAAACCCCCTCCTCTAATACAACACAAGAAATACCTGCCAAAAGGGTCACCTTTGAAGAGCCTCAATAGGAACCCATAATCCAAGAAATCATAGGAAGAAGGAAGGATGCCACCACCAACTAGCAAGCTAAAAAATAGCCCACTAAAGAACAGACTCTAGGGAAATCCAAGGAAAAGATAAATGAAAAGGACAAGGTTCAAGTGGCCTAGGTGGATGTACCTATGGGTCTATTCCAAGGAAAGTTTGAAATACCCCCTTTTCTTACCACTATTAGAATATTTGGGAAGAATTTGCACAATTTTCTGATTGACTTAGGAGAATCAACCAATGTCATGCTTTTGGTAGTGTGAAAATCCCTTGGGATTACCCCCACACCATCAAGAAGAAAAATAACTTAGCTATACAAAACAGAGGTTAACATTGTTGGGGAGATCAATTGTATCCCAATGCAAATTGCTGCAAACCCAAGGGTGCAACAAGTTATTAACATCCAAGTTGCAGATATTCCTGATACATATGGAATTATCCTGGGATGAGACTTCACCCGAGCATTGAATGGGTATGCCACAATAGATTTCTCACATTGGCTATAATGGAAGGGGTTTCCAAACCAGATTTGGATAGATTTGGTGCCACACATGAAATTCATGATCACAGAGTACAACAATGTCAATGAGGTGTTGTTTTCTGAAATAGAATTGGGAAATTATTTCCCCTTTGCTTATCAAGAAGAAGAGGAGCCTCAAGACAAAGAACCAGTTGTAGAGGTCTTCCTAGTGCAATGTAGCCTGCCAACTAACTTGGCTTACACACCTCAAAGCACAGAAAGGTTAGTGGAATCAAAGGATGATGAACCTTATGAAGATGGTAACTTAGGACTGTTAAATAGATTCCAAGACTTCATGGAGAAATGTGTACAAGATCAACTCAGTCTAGGGGAAAAGATGGAATTTTGAGACCTCTTGCTGCCAAGCTAGTGTAGAGTTCACAATGCTACCCACTCCAAGTTTGAATGTTGCTTGTGCCAAACAATAGTGGGAAATATCAAAGGATTGGTTACTCCTCAGAAGGAGATGCCAATAGGGAAGCTTTCCCCCAATCATATTGAACCAACACCTACCTCAGAGGTTGTGGATGCGAGCACATAACCCAAGAGGAATGAACGCATGGTTGGTCCTGAAGTCAAAGAACCTTCCAAGTTTTGGACACTACTCTTCGATGGATCCAAGTCCAAGCAGGGAGTTGGAGCCAGGTTTGAACTCATTAGTCCCATGGGTAAGACCTATTTTTCCACTCAGACTTTAATTTTATGGCACCAATAATGTAGCAAAATATAAAGCTTTGGTCCATGGTCTTTTAATGGCTTTAAGGAAAAATGTTAAAATGCTGTAATTTTTTGGTGATTTTGAATTGGTAGTGAAACAAGTCAAAAAATTATACTCATGCCATGATAGAAGGTTGGAAAACTATAGGCATAGATTCTAGGATCTTTTAGAAACTCTAGATGCCTTTAATATCCAGTTGATCCCTCGCTCTTAGAATCATACTATGGATGCCTTGGCTCAAATAGCTAGCACTTTGCAACCCCTCTCTTTGTTTGGACTCGAGATATTCACTATTGAGTTGGAATCCACCCCATCTGTACTAGATAATGTAACTCATTTCCAAGTATTCAATGATGATAAGCACATCCTAGAGTTTATCACTAGTTCTAATGTGTTTTTCATGCAAATAATCGATGAAGTTGATCCTGAAGAAGCTGAACTTGATATAGAGGGGGTCATCAACATCAAAACCAACATAATTCCATAAGGTATGGTCTAGATGGAATGTATATTTGACCTAGATCAAATCACAGATCAAGATCAACAAATGAAGAAGGATGCCATAAACAACTAGTGTGATACCCACAACCTTGGAACAGCCGAGGAAGTAAAAAAGTATTCATTGGAAAAGTGTGTACTGCGAAAGAAAATAAAGGAATTGTTGATTCCTTGCGGAAGTATCATGATGTGGTATCATGGAGCTATGAATACTTGAAGACCTATGATACCTCCATCATCACACATACCATCCCTCTTAAGCCCGATGTGTGACCATTCCAGCAAAGACAACATCCCATCAATGCCTTGTTGGAGCCTATCATTTACAAGGAAGTACAAAAACTACTTTTAGCCAGAATAATCTTTCTAGTCAAGCACTCCACATGGGTGGCCAATTTGGTTCCAGTTAGGAAAAATAATAGAGAAATCACATTGTGTGTGGACTTCTGCAATCTAAACAAAGCTTCCGAGAAGGACAACTATCTAGTCCTTTCATTGGATGAGGTATTGTAGATTGTCAATGGTTCACATATGATGTCCTTCCTTGATTGGTACTCTGGGTACAATCAAGTGATGGTGCAGTATGAAGATTGGCACAAAACTACATTCACCACTAAGTGGGGAACCTATTCTTACAAAAGAATGTCATTTAGGCTCATCAATGTCGATGCCACCTTTCAGCATGAAATGGGCATTGCCTTCAAAGATCTAATTGGAAAGTGTATCATCATCTACATGGATGACTTGACTGTGTTCTCAAAGAAGCAGAGTGATCATGTCTCTGATCTATGTAAAGTTTTCCAGAGGTGTAGAGGATTTGGAGTTTCCCTTAATCTGAAGAAGTGCATCTTTGGAGTCACTAAAGGCAAGTTACTTGGGTATGTTATTTCAGAATGAGGAATTTCCATAGATCCTAAGTGCATCCAATCTCTGTAAAAGATTCAGCTACCAATTAGTGAGAAAGAACTAAAATCTTTATTCAGAAAGATAAATTTTGTCAAGAAGTTCATCACAAGCTTTGCTGAAATTGTCAAGCCACTCAACGCCATGTTAAAATAAGATGCTAACATTGAGTGGACTCTGGAAGCAAAGAAATCCTTTGAAGAAATAAAAAAGGATATTGTTGAAGCACTAGTGGTAGTCAGCCCAGATTATCTGAAGCCATTCTACATTTATTCATTTGCTTCAAATCATTCGTGTGCTAGCATTTTAACCCAAAAGGACAATGAAGGAAACGAGCACCCGATCGCCTTTATGAGTGCTCCCTTGAAAGATGTTGAACTAAAATATCACAATGTGGAAAAGAAAGCATATTCTCTTGTTAGAGGAGTTAAGAAGTTTAGGCATTACATCCTACAGAATAAAGTGTTCGCTATTGTCCCTGACCCAGAAGTGAAGATGATGCTCATGCAAAATGAGTTGGGAGAACAAAGAGCCAAGTGGGTTACCCTGCTGTAGGAATACAACATGGAAATTCAGCCCATGAAATTAGTAAGAGGATAAGCCTTCACCTAAATGATAGTTGAAACAGTAGTAGAGGCAGGACCTAAACTCACAGTTCAACAGTATCAGCTCAAGGATGTTTCCCTAGGGGAATGGTACGATGACATTGTCTATTACTTGTTGAACAACAAGTTCCCACCCCACTGGCAAGGAGTCCAAAAACATGCTTTCCATCTGAAAAGTAGTAGCTACATGCTGCAAGGATCCATACTCTACAAGAAGAACCATGAAGGTGTCTATTTGAGATGCCTTGGTAAAGAAGAAGCAGATCGGGTCTTGAAATAATTTCATGAAAAATTTGGCCCTTTGAATACTCATCAAATCCTATGATCAAGTTACTATTGGCTGATGATCTTCAAGGATGCTCACAACCATGTTCAGATGTGTCATATATGCCAAACCGTTGCAACCAAAGAAAGGAATGTCATCCCATTGCAACCAGTTCTGGAGGTGAGGTCATTCACGCAATGGGGTCTTGACTTCATTGGTTTGGTAAGCCCACCATCATCTATAGGACACAGGTACATTCTAACTACTTCAAATTATTGCACTAGATGGACAGAATCCATTGCATGTAAGCAGTGTACAATAGAGGTAGTTATGAATTTTCATGAAAGCTTCATTTTAAATCATTTTGGTTTCCCATATGCCTTAGTGTGTGATAATGGCCTTGCCTTTTCCTCACTTAGGTTCACCAGTTGGGCCTTTGATTATGGAATTTCCCTCAAGTTTTCATCCAACTACTATCCCTAGGGCAATGGCCTAGCAAAAATTACTAACAAGAACCTCATTATGGTGATAAAAAAATTGCTTGATAGGAATCCCAAGGACTGGCATACCTAGCTTCAGTTTTCCCTTTGGGAAGATCACACATGCCATAAGACTACCCTTGGTGATTCCTCATTCCATCTTGTCTATGGCTTATATTCCCCATTCACCTAAAAAATCCCCACCCTCCAATTCATCAATTAATTTTACGAGGAAGGGGATCGAAGAGAAGCTCGCTTGGTTGAGCTGTTATACTTGGAAGAAGTGTGTGACCATGCTATTGAAAATTTCACCAAACACCAGGGCATAGTAAAAAGATGGTTCGATTGATGATCCAACGTCAAGGCCTTCAGAATCGCTAATCTAGTCCTATGCTAGGACAAGGACCATGAGAAGAAAGGGGGATATGACAAATTCGACAAGCTCTGGCTTGGCCCCTTTCAGATTGTCGAAATCCTTGGAGACAATGATTTCTGCCTAAAGACCATAACTGGTGAAGATGTATTTTTTCCTATCAACGGGCAGCACCTGAAGCTTCTAAGCTTGAGCTCTTTTGGAGTTATTCTTGTAAATACTTGTATATAGTTTAGTTTAGGCTACTTTCGGTTTGCTTTGTTTTGTCACATCGCGTCGCTTTTGTTCTTTTCATTTTCCAACTGTTTTGCTTCAGTGAGGGTGTTCTTCATTTCTGTTGTGGTGACTGTGTTCATTCAACGAACAGTTCACTTTGTTGCCTGATGCTAGTGTTCTTTGGCTAAATATTCACTCTCAACTATTGGTCTCTGAATAGCTGTCATGAAGTGGTTTCCCCATTTGAACTTTGACTTAGAACCTGACCCTTGGTTGGATCTTCCTTTTACTTTCCTCTCAGATCCATCACAAAATGCATATTAATTGTTTCCAAAGATCTGTATAGTGGCTGTTATAATGACTTAGCAAGAGAAAAATCCTAAGTTTGCTCCAGTGACCACTGTGGTTCCCAAACCCATAGTAGGCCTCGATGCTTATGCAGTTGAGCAAAGAAGAAAATATTAAAGGAAGTATTGAAGAAAGAAAATGTTAAAATCAGGAAACCATATGGGTGTGCGGATAACTCTATTGGGGCTATGGACAACTAGCTAGCAGTAGAGCAATGCTCATGGGGTCACAATGACAAATCTATCAGGGCTATGGATACCTGACTAGCAGCGGGGCAATGTCCAAGTTACTTTTTGGGTTGGACGATTCATGTAGCTTTCTCGGTTAGATTAGCTGCCACTTGTCACAGTCTCTAAGGGAAGGGAATGAATTCACTAAACACACACACTTCTGAGATGTTTTGTGGGTTGATTAAGCTAAAGATCCCGTTCTCCTGGTTCACTTTTGGAAACTAGCCCTGGTCTGTGAAACCAAAGATTCTAAGTTTTGAATGAATACTTATCCTTAGAAAGCTCAGGAGCATTCTCCAGTAGAGTTGCCATTTGTTGTTCCCTTAGCACACCACCCCATTCAGAATGGGGACCCTCTTTCTTTTAACTTTTTCAGGTCACTTTTATCATCACCTCATTTTGTGTGCCCCTTGTTTTGGTGTTCTAAGTGATCAATAAGTTTTAAAGAGTTCATCTTGAGTTGACCATGTTTTTCCTACCTCAAATTTTCAAGGCTCTACACCTTCATGAAGTTCCCTTAGCTATTTTCCTTTTCTTTTCAAACTGGCATCCTTGGAGCGCATCAGGTCTGCCCTGTCAGGCCTCCCCCTTCGGGTGTCCATCACCTTGTCATTGTTCCAAATGGCCTTTCCCCAACAACTTTCTACTCACCGGAACTCATGTGCTTGTTTGTTGCTTCCTTACTGCTGACTTTTCAAACGGCCATCATTCAGCATTCTTTCACCCTTCGGAACCTGAATTCCCTATTGCCATTTCTGATTGTTGAACACTCTCAGTGTCCAACTACTTGCTATCATCTACCTACCAAATTATGGGATTCCCACAACCATTTTCAAAATGACCATTCACCAACTTCTGGGCTGCCATATAGTCATTAATGTAGGGAATTTAATGCATTATTTTCTATAAATAGGAAACTTCTAGATGTCATTTTCACTTGTCAGCTTGATCAAAGAAAGCTAGAGTGCCTTCTAGCACTGTAGCCACTTCTATATCACTCACTCATCATTTCCAAATATGTGCTTCCTATTTGGTTGCCTCCTTCATTGTGTCTTTGAGTTACGGTTTCTGCTCGCAAACCTTGTATTGTATTTTCATTGATTTAAATTAATCCAAAAATCTAAGTCAAAATGGTCAAATCAACTAATCTCCTCTTAATTAATCAAATCCTAATTAATCCTAATCTTAATCCATCAAATCCTCTAGCTTTTGCAACTTGCTCATGAAAATCATTTTAATTGATTTATTAAATCTCCTTTTTCATTCAAAAAGGCATCAAAGGATGGAATATTTCTCAAATTTGAAATCTCCCCCCAAAAGGTTTTTTCCTCCAAACATGGCATTTAATATCTCTTACAAGTCCTTTTCTTGAGTGATGTGACATTAACTTCACCTTTCACCTCATCTGTCAAGCCATCTTTTGAATTTGAATCTCCCCCATTTTGCGCATTCTCCATATCTTTCAAATCTTTCATTAGCATGATGACAATTGGCACTTTATCATGATTATGACAAGTGGCACTTTATCATTGGCTTATCTTTTGTCCCACATCCTCCATATCTTTCAAATCTTTCATCCTTCTTTCTATAAATAGAGGCCTTCTCTATTTGTTGAAGGAGCCACAATCAATGTAAAATCATTATGCTCATTTGGGGAGGAGGAGCTTGAGGTAAAGTTATCATTTTATGCAATTTCATCCAAGTTATCATAGCTTTTCATCCAAATCTTTATTTTCATAGCTAGGATATGTAGGAATTTCATCAAGGAAGCATCCAATATTCATCAAGTCATCACAAAGCTTACAAGGGATTGGGAAAGGGCCATTTTCCACATCAAAATGACACCAATTCCCCCATGTGACTAATATTTTTCATGCTTAAATAAGATTTAAAAGCTTTTCTTTTTTTGTTCTTCATTTCTTTCCTATTTTGAGCATTATAGATGAATTTCATGGGGAATCTTAGTTATAACTTGCATATGGATGTAATCTTGTGTTTGTTTGCTATGTTTGTGCAGGTCTAGGATTGGGGTTCACATTTTGATGTTAGGAGGGTGAACTTGAAGAATCTAACACATTTTTTGGTCAAATTCTGCTATTTTTTGTGTTTTTTGTGTTTACATGTCAAACAGTGCCACTAGAAGAAATTGTGATGCATTTGCGATCTTTGTTTTTCCAAACAACGTCGTTGGTTTCACCAGAGCCCTGCTCAAATCCTCAAACAACACCTCTCTTTTCATATGTGTCATTGTTTGGACCCAAACAATGCCACTGCCTTGAGTTTAAAGGGTTCTACCTTTGATTTCTTGCATTTGCACTCAATCTTAAAATGGTTGTATCTTGGTCATTTTTTGGTCTTTTTCAAAACTTTTTTTTTTTAAATGGGGTAGAATTTAATAAGCTATCCAATGGTGTTTTAAAGGATCATGGAGCATGGAATTCAAAGAAAAATAATTATCACATCATTATATCAAGTGTTTTTGAACACTTTGGGGAGCAATTATAATCCCACTTCTAAGGACTTTGTCATCTTCATGCTCTTTAGGACTCACTAATTTTCGTTTGGGCTTAAAAAGAATAAGAAAAAGGGCTTAAAAAGAATACTAAGCAACTTACTAGATTTTTTTTAAGGTTAACAATTGAACAAACAACTTTCATCTTTCATTTTGATGCTTTAAAAAGAATCAAATCATTGCTTTGAGGATTTAAAATGAACATGTGCATCTTTGTGTTTGTAATCACTTACCCAAAATAATATCATCACAAAAACGTATGCACTTCTCTGGCACCTCATGACGATCTTGAGAATCAAAAGGCTTTTGGTGATATTAGGTTGTGTAAGTGATTACCTACACACTTCAATTTGGATCCTAAAATTGAACAAATCTTGCAAGTGTGAGTGGAATATATCATGTGTGTTCTCTCTTTGTTTCTCAATGAAGATTGATCAAACTACAAATGTATTTTCTCACTTTTTTGTTATCTTAGAGGGCTTTCCTTGTGGGAAAAAATAATCACCCAAGGGAACAACCCAAACAGGAACATGCTAAAGCCAAGTGACTTCCACCCAGGATATAAGTGTGGGCACTTGAGGAAAGGAAAGTATCACGAGGATTGTTCTGACGAGAAGGGAAGCAATGGTCTCTTTCCGTATGGATGATCCCCCATGAATGGGATGCCCACATTAAAACCCCCTTTTTAAAAGGAAAAAATCCTTAATCTATTTGTTGGTGCAAGAATGGTCATTCTAAAGTCGCCCCATAATTTTACGGCTTTTAGTAGAGATGAGAAGTATTCCATGGGAGATTCATGGGTACTAATGCTTGGCTAACTTGAGAAGTGAGTGCACTGTAAGGGGGAGCCTGTGTGGTCAAGCATCTAATCATCTGCTAAGAGTAGGTGTAGTTGGATTCGTCCAAGTGGGGATTCAACAAATATTGTCTCTCATCCATAGGATTGTGTATTTCTTTGGAAATCAAAACACTTTGCTCGATCTAAAACATTGGAAAAACAAACATTCAACATGAGCATCAAATGTCAAACCCTTTAGGGGGAGAAAATACCATTGAAAAATCTAAGTGTTATTGCTTTCCCTAGGGATTCTATCCTTAGAGGCTTCTAAGTGCTTGGATTCATATCTCAATTTTCTCTTACTAAAGTCAACTTTAGGAAACTATTGCCTTAATTTCCTTAATTTCCACATAGTGGAAATTGGGACATTAGATATTTAGTTTGAAAAACTAAGCAAGACATTGGATGTGGTAAAAATCAATTCATTAATCAAGATGAAATCAATTGAACCCCACACATGTGCGTGTTTATCTTTTGTCTTATGGTCTTTTGAGCAAACATTGGTCCTTTTGTTTGAAGTACTCTTAGGGAAAAGCATGTTCTTCAAAACCTTGGTTTTGTAAACAAGTCTCTCTTAGGTTCATTTAGGATCAAATTCAACCTTCATCCATCCTTCAAAACATCAATAAAATCCCATTTCACAAACAACTTTTGAACCATTGGAAAAATCACTCATACTAGACTTTTGGTAAAATCCTTCAAATCAACATCAAAATCTCCTTGTTTGGCTAAGTGTGTGTGGATGAATCTTTCCTCATACACCTAGTTAAATTATCATCTTGTGGACAAGTTTATTCCAAGACAACATCTAACCTCTTGGAGTTTATGAGCTCATTATCAAATCCAAATCAAATCCTAAATCCTAAATCCTAAAGTCCTAAAGTCTAGTATCTCCTCCAAGGGTCTTAAAATTTCAAAACACCCATATCATTCACCCCTTTCATTCTTCATCTCATCATTGGTCCTAAATCCTTTAGAGTTCAACAAGGTCAAAACACAAAGAAAAACATGGAATATAAACTTGATCCATACATTATGAGTGTCCTAAATCAACCAAACTTTCAAAGCCTTACAATGTTGATGGATTATCAAAACTCACATTTATACAATCCATACATAGGATCATTATCTCCTACAAACCTCAATGGTACAACAAATGTGAGTATGCCCAATCTAAATTTTGGAACTTTCCCTATGGTAGATTTAAATCAAAGTCCAAACCTACAAATCTATCAACCAAGCAATCAATGCATGAGTCTTCAAAAAAGAAACATTATCCCACTGAATCCATACATGCCAAATATGAATATACCAAGTACAATTTTACCAAACATGACCATTTCGAATCCACACTTGGTAAAATTTGGAATAGATATCTTTGCAAATCATACAAATGTTGTTCAAAGACCAAAAAATATGTTAACGACTCTATGTATTGATCCAAGTCAAGGTAACACCATGCAAAATAAAAGTTACCTAAATCAAGGCAATGTGATTCTCAACCACAACAATGTTCAGTTTCAACCTACAATTCCAAATCTAAACATCATCCCAAATCAGAACATTGTCCAAAATTAATCACCACCAAGTCAAATCTCACAAGTTAACAAACAAAAATACACATCGCTTGGGAAACCAATTGAATCAATCATGCAACAGTTGGTGTAGGAAAAACTCATCACGGTTCCCACCTATGACAATTATCAAGATCCCTTAGTGAAATCATTGTGGTATAATGAAAATAACCTTTGTGATTATCACAAAACAAAGGGACACACAACATCAAATTGCATTAGGCTCAAAAATCTCACCCAGGACCTTATTGATCAAAAAATAATAACTATTGGGGATAATGATCAAGATTCAACCACTAGCAATAGCAATGATAAACTCTCAACCAATAATCATGTTGAAAATGTCTCTACATCATCCAATGAGTTAGGAGACATATCTCAAGAATTTATTCCAAAGCATGATCAACATCTTTCACGAAGGTCTAGCAATGATCCTTTCCAAGACATATGGGCATCCTTTGACCTCATGGTTACAGATACTAAAGGGATCCACAACTCAGCATTTGAGCCACTTCCTATGCCTAATGAAGATATCCAAGAACCCATTATAAGCAATCCATTCTTTGAAATTGACCCATGTCAAGAACTTGATCCAAAGCATGTCGAAAGCAATTCTGAAATCATTTGAGATCAAGAATTTGCATCTCCAAGCTACTACAATGATATAATGGACACTCTCCTATCTTAACAAGATGATCATATTTGCATAGCACATACTCCTCTATCTACCCATGAGATGATTTCTTTGGATGTACATGTAGATGATCTTCATTCAGAACATGATTCCTTTACTCCTTACATGATTACACAAAAGGAGCAAGTTATTGATTCCTACAGTCAAACTAAATTGTCAACATCAGGATCAGATATATCCAAAATTCAAACTAAGGACATCATGTATGGAGATATCTAGCATTATCCACTCAAGGAAACAGGTTAGACAAAACAAGATATTCTAGAGTTAGTAGAGAAACAAAGTGAAATAATGTCATCTGCAGTGGTCATTTATCAAAGAATGCATTCTAAACAAGACATCTTAAAATAGGGAGGATCAAAGAAAAAAGATGCTACTACTACCATACTAGGGGCAACTTCATCTCAAGAAAATTTCAACATAGGGGGCACGAAGAATCCTTATGGTGAAAGCACTGCCAATACTACAACCAACCACATCATGAATCTTCATCCACCCATCACCCCATCCACGAATTGGGACCAACATCAAAAGAAGGTTTTGAATCAAAGCACAAATAATGTTATCAAAGAAAAAGAACCTAAGAATCATATCGAAAAAATCAAATACATATGGATACCAAAAAATACAAAGAAAGATGATCCCTATCAAAATCCATTAGTCAAAGAAACTATGGGGAAAAATAAGAAAGGGAAAAGTATCCATCAAAGATGTCCACAAAGGAAAAATCAAGCCTCTCAAGAAAAGTACAAAGTATATCAAGAAGTTGGTCCTAATTCCATGCACACTTCTGTATCCACCCATCATTGCTTATCTTCCCAAGTTTGGATAGTCAAAGGTTCCAAACTATCAACCAATCCATCTCCTATTCCTAGAAACACTCCATCCACACCTCCATGCATGATATCCAATTTTCACATTGACCATGTATTGGCAATAACCCTTCATCATAAGGATTCAGAAGGCACTTTATTGTGATGTGCACACAAAGACAGAGTTAACTCCGGTATCAATAAAGTAGATCAGGAATCTCAAAAGTTGTATTCAAGTGCACGTATCTTAGAAAAGTAGCTTCTTCAGGTAGGATATCAATGGCACATTATGATAGAAGCATCTACATTGACACCACTATGTGGTTCAGAATGAGCTTAAAATCTTTCACAAAAAAATCAAAAAATATGAAAATCCAAAAAAAATAGAAAAAACGATTGAAAATAGTTAAGAAAAAAATCACCATCTAGTGAAAACCACTTTGGTGGTGCTTTGGATAGGTACCAAATCAAGCTTCAAAATCCTAATTAATCAAATCTAATCAATCCATCATCATCTTGGGATATCCTTCCCAATCCTCATGTTGCTTAACACTATCTTTGCATTGTTGTGTATCCTTAATAATGTTATCATCATCAATCCATAGATCTAATCAATCAATCTTAGCTTGGTTTTCAACAAAATCCCAAAACAAAGCACTGATATCATCATGCATATCCATATCCAAATCGTCAAAATCATGTGAAAATCTTAAAACATCCAAAACATATCAAAAATCCAAAAACACTCAAAAAGTCAAAAAAACGTCAAAAACATGGAGTTCGAACTACATCGTCTTTGAGCTTAAATGTAGGAAAGGTTAATCTTTGATCAGCCCCCAAGACACAAAAACACAAAAAAAATCAAAAAACACTAAAATCCAAAAAACATTCATAAAATCTCAGAAAATCCAAAAACACTTAAATTTTTTGAAAAAATAAAACATTTGAAAACACAAAATCCAAAAACAGCCTCAAAACATTTCAAAAAATCAAAAAACATCCAAATATTTGAAAAATTCCATCCATCCCATTTTGCTTCACCCACAATAAAATTCCATCCATAATAAATTGATCGTCACCTTCATCCTTTGGAAATACAAACAAAAACAACTACAATAATCAACAAAACCAAACTTCAAAAGCAAAATCAGAATCAAAACAACAAACTTTTAAATGCAAAATCAAACTCTTGATCATTCGCAAACATGTCAATTGACATTATATCAATAGCCTTTCAAAATAACCTATCAACTTGCCACCATCCACTAACATGTCCTAGGATGCATCCTTCCTACAATGGGCATTATCTTTGGAAAAATCACTTTGGATTCTTATCCTAATCAAAACAAATCCCTTTGGCTAAAGGTATGAAGAACATTGGCTTGTTTGTGTACTTGATATGTTCTTTTTTATTTATCTTATTGCACTCATTCCAATGACCTCTCAATGATGTCTAATCAAAGCAATTTAGAGAGAAAGGAATGGGGCATTGATCATTATCTTTTTGTCTATTGTGCTTGTTGGACGTTCTTGTAAAATAACTTGGCGAATACTTGCTTTGTTAGGTGCATCCTAGCAAGTTTTTTGTATGTCAAGTGTGAACAAGAATACTCCTATATGTTTTTCAAGTCAAGTTCCATCGCACTAGGTACAATGCCACCCTAGTTCTTTATACCTTGATGCATCGTATCTATGTGTGTTATCAAACATAAGGTAAGTAGCCCTTTTAAAATCCCAATTCCTGATAAGCAAATCATCATCATCATCATCATTAAAGTTGGCTTGTTGGATTCTCTTCTCATTGTCTTATTTCTTCTTACTTCCTTTTGCACTAGCATGGTACCATGATAGTTAGTCGCAAATCATTATTGCCAATGCATCCATCTTGCATCCATAAACCATCAACATATTGCATAACACATACCATATCATATAACAAGCATCTATCATATCATCTGCATTATTGCATAATGTAGATTGGTTATTCTAAACCTCTCAGAAACCATCCCATATGCATTTTAAACTCATATCACATACCTCATAAAACATCCATTGCATAATCATAAAGAGCATATCATGTGCATCATATGCATACATATCATCCATTTGCATTATCATAGCATAGGCATCATACCATAAACACCATTCATCATTCCATATATCATTAAATATATCATATCATCATCATAAAATCATAAGTGCATCACTATATTATACATGAGAAAATAACTAAAAAGAAAAATATTGCATCATCGATTAGATGCATAATATAGATTTGTTAGTCTAAGCATTTTCATATCATAACATTCATCATCATAAAAAGTGCATAGAGAAAGATAGTGAAAAATAAATGCATCCATAAATCATTGTATCGCATAACATCATCACATTGCATCACATGTAAACCATCACATATAGAAAGTAAAATCTATCCATAATGCATAAAATATAATAGGACACCATACATTGGATCATTGAATCATCTCATCTCATATATATCATCAAATAATGTAACTGTCATGGTACAGAATCAGGATCAAGTGTGTGTAATATATCAAAGTAGACATGAGGTTACCCATGGCTGATGATTGTCTAAATCATCAAATCTGTCTACATCAAACATTCAAGCTAAACTAATCTTGAACCTCTTCGTTGCGAGATTGACCCTCAAATTGAACTTTTCGCTCGATCTCTCGAGGGGGCATTGTACCAACATAATTCTTTCACTCGGACAGTAGTGGGGGATCTAAAAAAATTAGAGAATTTTTTAATTTTGATCAAGACAGTTTATTCTTTGAACCAACGCAGCGAGTACGTTGCTTCAAAGATGGGAAAAATGTAGACACGTAAAATGTACCAATTGAACCTATACACCTAATTGTGATTTACTAACACCAGTTCATCTTGAATCATCTCCATTTGCTAGTCATTTAATTAAATAATCTTTATTTAATTAAATTCATCATATTATGTATTTTAATTAAATAAATAGACTTTATTTGATTAAATCATCATCTCCTATTAATTAAATAAATCACTTTGTTTAATTAATCCTATAGTCCCTCTTTTAATTAAATAATTCATTTTATTTAATTAATCTCTAAGGTCATCTCATTTAAATTAAATAAATTTATCTTTATTTGATTTAAAGCTAACACCATCCTCTTTAATTAAATAAATCAAATCTTATTTAATTAAGTCTAAAATCATTTTCCTCTCATTTTGATTTAAATTAATCCAAAAATCTAAGTCAAAATGGTCAAATTAGCTAATCTCCTCTTAATTAATCAAATATTGACTAATCCTAATCTTAATCCATCAAATCCTCTAGCTTTTGCAACTTGCTCATGAAAATCATTTTAATTGATTTATTAAATCTCCTTTTTCATTCAAAAAGGCATCCATGGAATATTCCTCAAATTTGAAAACTCCCCCCAAAAGGTCTTGTCCTCCAAACATGGCATTTAATATCTCTTACAAGTCTTTTTCTTGAGCCATGTGACATTAACTTCACTTGTCACCTCATCCTTCAAGCCATCTTTTGAATTTGAATCTCCCCTCTCTTTGCACATTCTCCAAAATGTGCTCAACCTTTTTCCATTAGCATGATGACAAGTGGCGCTTTATCATTGGCTTATCTTTTGTCCCACATCCTCCATATCTTTCAAATATTTCATCCTTCTTTCTATAAATAGATACCTTCTCTATTTGTTGGAGCCACAATCAATGTAAAATCATTATGCTCATTTGAAGAGGAGGAGCTTGAGGAAAAGTTATCATTTTATGCAAGTTCACCCAAGTTATCATAGCTTTTCATCCAAATCTCCATTTTCATAGCTAGGTTATGCAAGAATTTCATCAAAGAAGCATCCAATCTTCATCAAGTCATCACAAAGCTTACAAGGGATTGGGAAAGGGTCATTTTCCACATCAAAATGGCACCAATTCCCCCATGGGATTGAGAGTTTGCATGCTTAAATAGGATTTAAAAGCTTTTCTTGTTTTGTTCTTCATTTATTTCCTATTTTGAGCATTATAGATGAATTTTATGGGGAATCTTAGTTCTAACTTGCATATGGATCTAATCATGTGTTCATTTGCTATGTTTGTGTAGGTCTAGGATTGGGGTTCACACCTTGTATAGAAAAGTGGTGTGATATTGTTGCCTGAGTGGGATATTGTTGATGTATTGGTATTGGATACCATTAGGAAGTCTGAAAGGCCTTTATTTCAAACTGAGGAGGAGGCCAAATTGAATCTTCAATGATCAACATTTAGTGAAGAATGGGATACCTTATTTTTTTGGTCATTTTCCTTGGGATCTAAGAAGCTAGTGGTTGCAGTACCAAGTGATTTTAGTGGGAAACTAGTTATAAAGAGAGTGGAAAACACCCCAACATTTGAGGCAAAGGACATGGAAATCAATGTTGCAAAGTTCACAAAAGAAACAATGGAGAACCTTAGCACTAAAAGAGATGCATAGAAGAAAATATAATGAACTTGTGGATGAATACAATAAGATTCAGCAAAGAGTTGTTGAGCTGAAAGCCAAGGTGGCATTGTGGAAGCAACAAGTGGACGTATTGAGAAATCAGGGCCTGGCCAGTTCAAGTCATACCACACCTACTCCTCCTCCACTAGAGCAATCTCTAGCAATAATACCTTATAATATGGGTCAAGAGTCACTCACAGTTGAGGATCTAGGCACATTAGGTGCAACTCCTTTTAATGAGCCTACGAGGGGACAACTATTTCATAAAATTGAAGTATACAAGAAATTGCTCGAACAAGTGCAGGACACAATGTATAAGAACAATTCCAAGATTGTTCATACTGTCCTAAAGCATCTAAATAAGAATATTCAAGGTAAGTTGAATAGTGTTAATGCAAACTAATCCTTGATGCTACAAGAAATAAGGTTATCTTAAAGGGATAGGGAATTAGCTGATCCAATTTTAGACAAATGGATTCCTAGAGCTGAGAATTTGAGATTAATGGCAATTCAGGCTAAGTAGTAGGAAGATAGATTTCCAAAGGTGGTCCCAACTTACAAATTTGTCAGTGAGGTTCAAGAACAAAAGTTTCAAGGGTATGCTTCCCCTTTAGAACAAAGAATAAAAGAATTGAAGGCTAAGTATGATGAAGTAGATTTGGCATTGTTGCCTGATATTCAACATACTTATGATGAGGTAAAACCTCTACAAATGTGGAAAGACCAAGTGGATATTACAATTGTCTCTCAAGCAACTCTTATTTGTGAGAAAGTTGACATTGATATATTGAAAAATTCCTTGGAGAAATTATCTTTCATTATCATCTTTCTTGAAGATTTTGGTAAGGAATCCAATTCAGTAATGACAAAGTACTCTCCATACAGGAAGAATATGGATGAAATCAATGAGTTCAATTGGCCATCTGATGTTAAGTATGAGCAGTGGAAGAGAATATTTATTGATGAATTGGATTTGTGAATACAGGGATGGAGAATACATATACTTGGTCAATTATAGTACAAGTATGGCCTTAGAAATTACAATGCATAAACATATGTTTCTCCTGATTCACATTATAACAAATAAATGTTGATTAGTGATGACTTGGATTGATGTTGATGTTGATTTGGACATTGGTTCACCTTTGCCACTTTTACACATTTTTGTCATTTTTCTTAATGGAATGAAGTTGCTACAATGGTAAGAAGGTTACTCCTTTCTAACATGTGTCTTTTGGAAGGCGATTTTATTTTCTTCAGCGAATGGATAATCTTTTTCTCATGTGTGTTCCCTCCAATTGAAAATGTAAATATAATTGAATAGGGAAAATGTGTTGTAGTGGTCAAATTAGAATATGACATGTGTACTTCTGGCCAAAAGCTTTTTTTTCTCCCTTGTTCTCATAAAAGGGAATTCATGGTCATTAGTGTGGTTCTCTTGTTGAATTTTGGATCTGAATTATGCAAATTGTAAGCATAGAGAGAATATGTTTGAAGTCTTTATCTTAAGCTTTGAGTCTAGTTAGTGAATTTTGCCAATTGTATGGTTCCTAAGAATATCTATATGATAATGCAATATTTTAGAGTCTATTGTCTCTCCAATTTTACTCTATATCTGAATTATTAATAAAAAATTTGATCAAGGATCATTTCATTAATCTTCATTGTCATTATGCTTTGGTGTATGCTTTGGTTTTAGCTATGGTTGAAGGGGTCAATAAAAATGCTTTTATCAAATCATAAATTCATATGTAGGTTAATTGGATCTGATAAGTAGTCATAGAATTTTATTATTAGTTTATGAATTGCAAAGCAACTTCATGTAGATCATGGATGTTTAGGATTAAACTTACCTCTTGGTTCAATTTTCTTTGACTCCTAGCCCACATATATGGCATTGATCTTAAGTCTTATAAGAATTTCCCAATGTTCTAGTTGTCCAATTTGAGAACATCATTTATAAATAATCTTTAAATTGATCTACCTTGTGGTTGGTATTGTATTGTATTCTCAGCTTTATGCATGTAATTCTCTCAAGGAAGTGTCAATTTCTTGAAGGATTTCATCTATTTAGCCTCTAATGGGAATACATCTACTTTATTATACAATGTATCAGTTAATTGTTTAGGAGAGTCATAAGATATACATTGTGGGATTACCCTCCTAGGTCTTGCAAATCTTGAAGTGCAGGAGAGAAAGCATTATTGCTTCATCTCATTTTTTGGCCAACTATCTCTTAGATATTTGAGAATTGAGTCTGGCAACCTCATAGATATTTGATGAGATCTGATTGGTTCCTTAAAAACAACCAACAAGACCTTCGAAGAAAAGGACAAAAAAATAGAGCCTTCTCCTAATATCCCCACTATTGATAAGCAAGAAAATTCAATCATTGATCATTCCCCTACTTGTGATGAAGTCATTTTAGGAGAACCAATCCTTGAATGTCAAAAATATTTGGTTTGTAGTTCTCCTAACAACTCTCCTCCTAGGGAGAATATCATGGTGCAAGAAAGTGACAATAATAATAATGTGGCTTCCTTGGGTGATGACAAACAAGTGATTTTAGATTTCCCTTTATTAGATATACATCAAACCAAGACCACTAAGGTTATGAATACACAAGTGTCCCCCTTGACTATTGGACCTCCTACATATCTTGTGGGACATCTTAAGAATCCTCTAATCCTTTACCCTCCTTCACAAAAACCAAAAACTCAAAATAAACTTGAACTCATCCTTTACCCACCTAAGAATAATGTATCATAGCAGCTGAATCATAATATTGTTGCTCATACATATAACACTAGGAACAATATGTAACCAAGAGAAACACCTTCAATATCCCTCCCATTGCCTAATCCTATCCTACCTAATCCTATCTTATTGAGTCCTCCTCATGGAAAGGAGTATGATCTTGTTGAACAACTTAAGAATACACTTGCAAAGATATCCCTATGGGATTTAATTCAAATTCACCTAATTATCACACTATGCTTCAAAGAGCCTTGCAAAAAAATTGTGGTTCCCCCTAGCACAAACCCGAATGACATAGTCACCATGATTCAAGGACTAAATGCTGACATTGTTTTCCACCAAAGTGAACTCCCTCCTTTGGAAGTGAAAAAACAAAATGAATCTTTCATAATAATGGCTCAATACAAAAGAATAGGGATAAAGCGGACCCTTGTTGACACTAGCTCATCCCTTAATGTGTGTAGCATAAACCTTTTGGATATGCTACGCGTTAACAAATCAAAAATTCAACTCGATTCCTTGTTTATCTATGGATTTGACAATGTAGAAAAAAAATCACTTGGTGTGATCACTTTACCTATTACAACTGGAATGGCCACATTGGAAACACCAATCCATGTTATTCCTCATGATCTCTCATGTAATCTCCTTTTAGGATAACCGTGGATTCATGCAATGAATGGCGTGCCTTCCACTCTTCATCATAAAATGAAGTATATTTACAACAACAAAGTGTACACACTCAAAGCTGACTTGGACCAAAACAATTGTTTAAACATTGAGAAATACAAGGAAAATCCTTTAGCGACATTGACACCAACTACACAAGTAGACCCTATGCAATAAAATGACAAAGAAAAAAAAATTGAAGAACTCACGAAGCTATTAGAAGATGATTGGGGTTCCTTAGATTTCGAACCAACATTCATGGGAGAATACAAGATAATACACAAAGACTCTGAAAAGGGAAAAGAAAAGGTGGTAATGTCAATACAAAATTTGGAAGACCCTTCAAAAGTATCTGTAGACACCTAAAAATGACCTAGGCCTGCAAGCTTCATTTTTACCACTTTCGTCCTAGCATAATTAAGTCATTTAATTATGTCATTGGTCCACATTCGACTATTGATTAAATAATTCATAATTATTTAATTAATTCATGTCATTTGTTTCTCCTTGATTATTAAATAAATAAATGTTATTTATTTATCTAATACGTCACTAATTATCTAAATCTCCCTTTAATTAAATAAATTTCTTAATTTATTTAATTCCCCTTTGTCATTTATTTCTTCTTGATTAATTAAATAAATAAATTTTATTTATTTTACGTCACTAATTAAATCCCCTTCTTCTAAAAATTAAGTAAATTCTTATTTATTTAATTTTGTCCACTTCCCACTATAATTAAATAATTATCCTAATTATTTAATTATTCATTAGCTTTTTCTCTCTTTAAAATTAAATAAATTTGATTTATTTAATTTAGCCAATTCTCCTGAATTTTGAATTAAATCATTATTTAAATTCAAAATAATTCTTTTGTCACATTCTTCCATAATTAAATAATATATTTATTATTTAATTATTTACTAGTCACCTGGAGTAAATAAATTTTATTATTTAATTTCTCCAACAACCTCTTTGTCTGTGCCAGCCTTATCTTCCAAATTAATTCTTGACTTTTGACATCTCATTTAATTTCGACCATTGATTGAATTATTTTATAATTCAATCCTAACCCTTCATTCCTACGTATTGCCCTAATTTTTACCTAACCCTAATGCACAACAGCATTTAATCTTGATCATTGATCCTAGGGTTCCTGTCATCTTTTCATCCTAGCCACACGTTCAAAATTGCAGTTTTCATAAAAGGGCAATTTTGATCTCATTTGCAGGTCCCTCTTGGTCTTTTGATTTATTGACCTCTAGTCTATGTCTACTTGCTGTCAACTTAGAGTTATAGTTTTTACAGTCATAGTCACTTATAGTCATAGTCATTTTAATCCATTGTAGGGTCATTTTATTTTCTGCAAATCCTTCAACACTTGCATAGGGCTTAGTCTTTAGTCATAGTTGCTCACATAAATCTGAGGGCATTTTTATTTACTGCAAGCTAGGAGGTGTAACAAAGGTCAATCATGGAAGGTGGAGACTTAGGGTAACATTGTCCCTTTTGTCTTCACATTATTTCCTTTGTGCTTTGTTATTTCATAGGAATTTTATGTTATTGTGCTAACCCCTCTAACATAAATTTGAAATTTTCCCTTGATCACATTGGTGAACCCGACGTCGTTTCTCAGCTTTTCGTACGTTCTTTTTGTTGTTTTCTGTTGTTTTGCAGGGTACAGGTACGGATCGCCGCAACTTTTTTAAAAACATTGTGATGCATCATATGCGTCACGACGCACCCGAGAACTATAGAGCCGCAATTGCTCTGTCGCAATGCAACTGACGCACAGAACGACGCATCCGTTCTTCCTGAGCCGCATCCGCAACCTTGAAAGCCGTGTTTGCAATCTGCGCCGCATCCGTCTGGTATAATACTTTTTTCAGTTTGGGGGTTTCACTTTTGAATTTCGGGTGCTCTAATCTTATGTCTTCCCGTATTTTGTGATTTTTCCTGCATGTTCGATAAGATTAGATTTTTTGTCACTAATCCTTTCTGGTAGCGGCTTTATGTTTTGGTAGGGTTTTTTGGTGTTTTCTGTTGTTTTGCAGGATACTGGTACGGATTGCCACAAACGTCGCAACGCATCTGCTGACAGAAACAACGCAACTATTCTGACAAGCCGCAACTGCCAATTACAGAGATGCAACTGACATTCCAAGCCGCATTCGCAGAACTGAATGACGCATCTGACATACCAAGCCGCAACTGTCTGGTAATACCATGCCGCATTTGCCTGGTAAATTTTTTTCTATCAGTTTTGAGATTTTAATTGTCGAATTTTAGGTTTTTCTGTTTACTGGTTTTCTGTCTTTTTCTGTGTTTTATTCCTGCATGTTAACTAGATTAGAGCTTTTGTGTTACTAATAATTTCTTGTAGCGTGTGGCGATCCTTTTTCGTGTGTCCAAGACCATCACATACAAGACTACTAACTCATTGTTTGCAGATTCACATGTCAAAGAAGGAGAAAACAAACAGTGTGCTTGTTTATTTCTAGATTAGCAAACTTTGAATTTGGTGCTTATAAAAAGAATCATGTCTTTCATGCTTGAGTGTGCTTGTGGAGTGGTAGGTGAGTATGCTCTCACTTGGTGAAAACCTGGTGATCAGAAAACCAGACCCATTCTTTTCTATTATTTTACCCTTCACGATTCGGTATATCGGAGTATCCTCTCCCCTTGCACATTCGTGCGATCCTAGGTGTAAGAGAAACGGTTATCGACTCTAGAACTTGGGCCTGCTCTGGTGGGAAAAAGTACTCACCCGGATGACTCAGACCGGTAGCACCCTGACACCGAGGGACTTCCCGTGAAGAAGTGGGTTCTTGGGAAAGCCCAAGAATCACGAGTGTGGTTCCGACAAGATGGATCCGAAGGGACTCTCGCATGGATCACGCCCATGAGCGGAATGCCGAATTAAACACCTCTTGTCTTGAGTGTCCAACGTTCTATTGGTACATTGCTTGATATAGTCGCGAGTGCGATTATCATGCGAAGATTACTCCCTCTACCGATCCTTGAGTAGAGATAGCAATTCTTGGGATGTCACTACCCAATGAATCCGAATTTGGTGTGCTCGAATGACGTTAATGAGCTGTGGAGGGGAGCCAATGCCACCAAATTCTAAGCTATCCACTCTCGAGAAGGAAAGGTGTTCATCACCAATCCGGGGTATAACTGGTGGGCTATATCAAGTATACAAACCCATGGCCTAGTGGCCTTTTTAGGATTGTGCTTATCTCATGTGTGTTTGGTTATTCCTTAAAACGCTGTGTTTGTCAAGTGCATTCTGGTTTTGTCATAGTCCAAACAAAACACTCATCAAACAGACCAAAAACTTCCATCAACATACCACGAAAATCACTTTGAAACAAAACTGTCATATCTGTCAAACCGCAACTGACATTCTGTAACGCAACTGCTCTGATAAACCACATCTGAAACTTTAAACAACGCATCTGTAGGCATCGCGACGCATCTGTTAACCCGAAAGCTGCATATGATAAACTGAGTCGCATATGACAGTCAAAAAGCCGCAAGTGATAAACTGAACCGCAATTGCTAAACCGTGACGCAATTGCAAAACTGAGACGCATTTGCCTGTCAAAATTTTAAAACTGCACAGTCGAAACCAGAGACCTCCAAACTGTCAACCATCTGTCAAAATCTGTCATCTGAAAGATTCTGCCAGAAACCCAATTTGAAATTGCTCAAAGTTTTGTCTCTTAGCTTTGCATTGATCACATTAGGTTTCATACCTCACCCCATTTAGTATCATATATTCAACATTACGTTGTCCCTAGGCTCATCTCTTGCATATTTAGGAGTAGAAAAATCTTAAGCACCCCTTGGAAAAATCATTGTTTTCGAAATTAGACCCTTTTGGACCAAGTTATCAAACATCCTTATAGTCATTGTCCTCTTTTGTGAGATTTCTTCCAACTCAAAAGTCTAGTTAGGAAGACTCACTAGTCATCTTGTCAACTTGTCATTAACAACACAGTCCTTTAGCCGTCCAAATTGAAAACAGAGGTCAAGCTTAGAAGTGCTTAGATAGCCTCATCTTACATTGCATCCACATTGCATACCTTATTCACAAAAATCCAAAAATAGTGGTCATTTTAATCGTCAGTTGAACCTTAGATTTCACCTAGTGTCATACTTGCATTTAGTGAACATCTCCTTTGAGCAATCTCATTTATGGTCGAAACCAGACTTCAAAAGCACAAGAGACAAATGGAAAAATTTGGACGAGATCCCAACAGTCCTCCACATGACTCAAACTGGACCGCGAACGATCCCTTTACCAATCTAGACAATCAACCTCTAGTGACAACACAATCCTTACCTAACAACTCATTCGAACTCTACTTGCAAAGAGATGAAAATGGTCGATTACTTCAGGAACACATAGAAGCATTGACCCAAAACCCAGAGGTCTGTCAGTTGGCTGAAACAATAGCACGTCACGACAGAGACAGATTCGTAGCTATGCTCTTGAGTGAAGGAGCTCAGTTACCACCAGGATTTGACATTAACACGTTACATGGCCCTAATGCCAACAATGTTCATAACATCTCACACAGTGGTCAAGTCCTAAATACTACAAGCAATATCCCTTTTGACACCACAACGACACTGCATACCACATCCAACATCCCAAACATCTCCAATACAATAAACGCTACATCTATTGGGGGATCACAATCATCCACAACATCCACAACACTACCCCAATTAAATACAACCACTCTTGGCTCCTTGACATCATCAGCAAATTATTCCAATCCTCCTGTTATCGCAACAGTAAACACCACAGGGGCATCATCAAGTCATCACAACCCCCCCTTGATAACTACATCTACTACCATGAACACAACTTCAACAAAATCGTTCAGTAGTAATTCACAACATCCTTTGGGAGGAGCCACAGGGCGTATCTTTATACAAGGAAAACAACAAAACGTTAACACAACAACACAGTCAAACGTCATTACCTCCCAAGGTACAAATACCAATGTTCCCCTTGTACAAAATCAGCAATTCACACAAAGTGGCCCAATAACTCAACCCATGACATCGTCGATACATCCTAACATTCATGGTCACAACATCCCCCAAATAATGACACGCATAGCTGGGGGACACATTCCAACATACTCATCCAATGTTCACACTCATCAACATGCACCTAATCACAACTTTCAATACCAACAACACATGTCATATGTACCACAACAACCCATACCGCCACAATACACCTATACTCACGCTGGAACACATGGTGTACCAAGCAATCCAATGTATGGAAATGTAAATGACCCTACCATAGATGAACTCAAAACAACAGTGCAGGATATGGCGAAGATAATGCAAAACATGCTCATCACAGGCGGGAAACCCGAAATATCATATGATCTGGATGTATACCCATTCGACACAAACTTACGTATGCCCGCATTTCCGCCAGGATATGTGTCACCCAACTTCACTAAATATAAAGGCAAGACAAACCCCATTGAACATCTTCGCGAATTCACAACTAACTATATGGATATCTCCTACGAACCCACATACTTGATGAGACTTTTTTCCAAAAGTTTGGCGGGTCAAGCCCTTGAATGGTTTTCAACGCAAAAAGATATCCAGACATGGGATGAGCTCAAAAGAAGGTTCATAAAAAATTACGCATACAATATTGACATGGACACCTCTATCACTAGCTTATGCAATCTCACACAAGAAGAGTAGGGTGAGACATTTATCCCGTTCTTTCAAAATGGAGAAGCCTCGCTAGTCGATGTCACATTGACATTCCTGAAAGAGAAAAGGTTGACATGTTTGTCCAAACACTTCTAGGGCCCCTCAAATTTGCATTACAAATACATTGTTGCACAACCTTCACAGAATTAGTGGAAAAGGGGGTCCAAATTGAGAAAGCCCTTATTGCAAAGGGAGAACTGAGGTATGGTTCCAAAAACACAAACACCAACCCACCCGTTGACAAAAACAAATACTGGCTCAAGAATAAACATGTTACAAATGATGGTGTCATCGACGCCAAGACGGAAAGTCCCGTATTAGCTCTGAAAGGGGTACAACAACAAAACAGACCAATAATGACATTGACACCTCCCCCCAATACTCCTTCAAATAGTCAAAATGATCAAAACCGACAAGGACAATATCGTCAACTAAGACAATTCCCTAGGGGTCGCACATACACCAATTTAGGAGAACCCATTGCAGATGTCCTCAAGAAATGCATCCAACATGGGGTCATCACACTTCCGGAAATAAAACCTTATGACCCAGGACAATTCAAACCAGCATGGTGGGATGACAACGCAATTTGCGAATACCATCGAGTCAAAGGGCATACAACCTCCAACTGTCGACAACTGAAAAACGTAATCCAAGACCTCATTGAAAATTGCACCATTGAAGTAGGTGGATCGCAATTCAATTCCAACTCAAATCATACTATCCACAAGAATCCACTGCAGGATCATGGTCCCCATAATGCTTCCACTTCAGGTCCACAGAACCACGCTAACTTCACCCGAGTCAAATACGATTACTCTAGTGGACCAACAATAAATAATGTTAGAACGGACGAGGAGTACATCAACACCATTACGATCAGGAGAGCACCACAGTGCAATGCTACTACGCGAAGTGGCAAGGTCACTATAGTTGGTCCACCTCCCCCTAGACAAGCCAAGATCATTGTAGCAGACCCATCTGCTAAGCAATCACAACCAGCTTCATCTGCTAAACAACCAAAACCTGTCTCAACCCCACAGCAGTGGAAACCCAAAAGTCAGTTCAATCTCATTGACCAACTAGGAAAGACTCCTGCGCAAATATCTATCCTAGAACTGCTTCGTATCTCTCCCGCACACAAAGAAATCCTAGACAAAACTCTCCTAGAGTCCTCGGTCCCGAAGGACATTGATGTCAATTAGTTTGAAACTATGGTGGGATATCTCACCACGCCGCACCATGTCACCTTCTCAGATCAAGATTACTCATCATGTAAAACCAACCACAATGATGCGTTACACATAGAAGTTTTTGTCCACAAGCACAAGGTTAGACGGGTTTTAATAGACGGCAGAGCAGGGTTGAATATATGCTCCCTTAAACTAGTTAAGGCTCTCAGATTCTCTGATGCATGTGTAGACCCAACGAAAAGCATAGTGATCAAATCATATGATGACGAGGAATGCTCTTCATGAGGTGTTATCTCTCTCCCTATCAGAGTGGGACCACTCATTGTCAACACAACTTGCCAGGTCCTGGATTTGGAACTACCATACAACATTTTACTTGGCCGTCCATCGATCCAAGCTTTAAAAGCCGTTCCGTCGACATACCACCAATGCCTCAAGTTTCCTTTTGATGGTACAGAAGTAACCATATACGGAGACCCCGACCCTTTCCAATATTGCACCAATTTAAGGGGTATCTCTGAAAACCAAGTACCTATTAACCGGGAAGCACCTGGCTCCTTGTCCAAATACATCAACCCTTCCATGCTCGGGTCATCTTCCACATCCACTCCATCCACGTCTTCTGACATATCACAACCCTCCACCAACCCTAAGACCGAATCAACTGATAAAATCCAGGACCTCGGCTGCGGAGAGTTCAAACTAAATACAACATACAGCATAACTACAATACCTACTCCTCCAAAGATATATGGTCGACCATGTTTCAGAATGGAACCACAAGAAACATTCAAAGTTCCACCAAATACAGTTTTCATCAAGTGGGGAGACATGAGTGATGAAGATCTTACCGACATCACAGGATGGATCTACAAGGATACAGTCTCACTACCTCCACTACCAGTCCAGAAATATGGCAAGGGTTACAATATCATGAAGGCTAAAGGCTATGATGGTACTAGTGGCCTTGGCAAAAATAAAACTGGTCGAAGAGAACCCATAGAGCTTTCCAAACTGCAGAAGTATCTTGGATTGAGGTTTGGATCACTCAACAATGACGATCAACGTACCTCTGGACCTTCAAATGAACAAGTACATGCTTCTAACAGTGTCGAGACTACTAGGGAAACCCTCACCGAGATAGACTCCCATGAGTGGGAATTTGGCTTAGAATGATCCCTAAGTGACTATTGTCTTGATGATTTGTTTTATCGGAACTAGAGATTGACCTTTGAACAAGCGATTTTGGAGGAAACATTAAAAAGGTGGTGGGCTGATAGTCAAAAATCCACTAACACTTCTCATGACACTTGTGACCACCATCAAACCCCCTCGGCCTAATCTATACGAAGTATGTGAGTGATAGCGGGGCTCTCAAGCCTTGCCCTTATTGCTGACCCAATGGAATATGACACTAGAGAAGAGGAGAATCTTGGATAGAAGTCCGATGTCGAGGATTGGATGATGATAACATCTACAACATCAGCGCATCCATGCCTTATGCTATCATCTCACAGATTCACTAGCCTTGACGATGGCCTTTCCTTAGTCTACCCTGAACTAGTCGATTGGGACCAACAAGGACCGCCAATTCTAGACACATTCCAAAATGATGAAGCCATTGCTGAATTCATGGGATTACACGAGGGCATACCTAGTGGGGACCATAGATCAGGATTTACTATTGATTTGGATTGCGTGGCATACTTTGGTGAGACGGTTCAGTCCTCTATTCGCAAAAGTAAAAATAAAGTAAAAAATGAAACGTCTCTAGGTGAAAACCAAAAGGCACCTCTTGACGGTAAAATAGTAAAAACAAAGGACGTATCTACGGGTGAAAACCTCTCGGAGGTGCCCAAAGATGGAGGACTGGACTTTCTCCCCGTGCAACAGGAGAGATCGGCCATGCTTGTTGAGGACACTATAGAGGATAACATTTCGACTCCAGAAGACCCCAAGATGGTCCTATTTGCGGCATCATTGACAGATGAAGAGAAACTGGAATTTCATAAATTCTTTGCAGAACGGAAAATAAACTTTGCATGGTCCTACACCGACATGCCAGGATTGGACCCCAAACTGGTTCTACATCATCTGCCACTAGTACCCAATGCTAAACCAGTCAAGTAGAAGTTGCGCAAAATGCACCCACAAGTTGCTCTATTGGTTAAGGCCGAGTTAAAGAAATTACTGGATGTCGGATTCATAAGGTCTATAGATTATGCTGAATGGATTTCCAACCTAGTGTCGGTGACAAAGCCAAATGGACTAATTCGGGTATGTACAGATTTCCGGGACCTAAACAAAGCATGTCCAAAGGATGACTTTCCTACACTTGTGTTGACATCATGGTGATCTAAGCTGTGGGACCGCGAGATGCTATCCTCTCATGGATGGTTTCTCTGATTTATAATCAAATTTTCATTATCACAGGGACCAACACAAAACAGCATTTACTTGCCCATGGGGTACATACTGTTGGAACGTCATGCCTTTCGGTCTCAAAAATGCAGGTGCCACATACCAAAGGGCTATGACTACGATCTTCCATGATATGATGCACAATATAATGGAAGACTATGTAGATAACTTATTGGCCAAATCAACAACAAGGAAAGATCATTTGAAGGTACTTGACAAAATTTTCAAGAGACTAGAAGAGTACAAGGTTCGATTGAACCCTAAGAAATGTGTTTTTGGGGTCACGTCAGGTAAGCTATTAGGTACATAGTTTCCAGAAGAAGCATAGAGGTCGATCAAGCCAAAGGGATTAAAAGCAATCATAGACATACCTCCCCTAGAGGATCGATGAACTCAGAACTCTGCAAGGTAGAGTACAATCTATTCGCCGTTTCATAACCCAATTGGCAGATAAGTGCCACCCATTCCAGTATCTGTTGCGCAAAGGTGTACCCTTTGTATGGATAGATAAATGTCAAGAGGCCTTCCAACAAATCGAATTACACACTATCACATGATCCTCATGTCGCCTATTCATAGAAAACCATTAGTCTGTCCTAGGCCACTAGTTCCTTCTTCGCCCAAAATGATCATGAAGGAAGAAAGAAGCGGTCTACTACATGACCCGCTTTTCTTGATGAGTTCTGGTAGATACACATACATTGAAGCGTACATGCCTGTGATTTAGCTTTTGCAGCCCAAAAATAAAGGCATTATATGCTCAATCGCCGAACCTTCGAATTTGCCAAAATTGACGATTAAATACCTATTAAGTCAGCGGCGTTAAGGCCGATTGGCGTGATTCATGATCTAAGTGAGTATGACATCTGATGTATGTTGAGCATGAGGCAATAAAAGTAAATAATAGCGAGATCAGCTGGCGAGGCGTGCCAATGCAAACTCTCATCGTTGATGGCCAGTTTTCTTGTGAGTCCATCTCCATACAGACAACCTTTTCCTTGGAAGCTGTATTTTGATGGGTCTCACACTGGTCATGGCTCAGGGGCTGGAATCTTATTCATCACACCACAAGGGGATTCAATTCCTAAGTCATTTTGAATTGCTTTCCCTTGCACAAACAACATTGCCGAATACGAAGCACTAGTTACAGGTCTCAAGCTGGCAATCAAATGGAAAATTCAGACATTGCTTGTATTCGGGGATTCCCAGCTAGTAATCAACCAAGTGAATGGTGACTATGAAACAAAGGATGAGAAGTTGCTTCCTTACAAGAGGATGGTGGATAGTTTCCTAACATACTTCCAATCAGTGTCTTTTGAACAAATCCCCAGGGTACAGAATAAAGCAGCTGACACAATGGCTACTATTAGTTCTCTCTTGGACATCCCTAAAAATGTGTCACAATTTGAGTTCCTAGTAGAACAGCTGTTGATACCGGCATATGATATCCCAGAGTCAGAAATGGTTTGTAAGACTTGTTGGTGCAACTCTCCTTGGTATCAAGACATTTATGACTATCACGAAATCACCCTTCCTCAGAACCTATCAATAACCAGAGAGTCCTTCATTAAGAAAATCCATAATTGTACTTAAAATTATCGATGTACCCTATCTGAAAACTGTGTTCCGACAATACCTCCTTAGATGTCTTGTACCGATGAAGCGTAATGTCGACCTTCACAGCGAAGTGCCGTGGGTATATCGCGGATCTCATTGATGGTCTCTGCGGCTAAGAAACTATGAGACTTGGATGTTATTGGCGACAATGGAAAATATGCAATAGAATATGTCGAACACAGCCATAGTGTTAGATCCATAGTGATTTGGTCCATGCTCCGGCCAGAACTTGACCGATCCCAACTACTCCATGGCCCTTTGCTCAATGGTATTTCGACCTCGTGGGTAAGATCCATCCAACCTCCTCCAACGGCCATAAATTCATTATCACTGCCACTGAGTATTTCACAAAGTGGATCAAAGCCATTCCATTGACATACATTACAGGCAAACAAATATCAAAGTTTATCCTCAATTACATCATTTGCCGGTATGGCCTCCCACAGTCCATCATCACTGACAACGGACGTCCGTTCAAAAACCAAGACGTACGTGAGTTATGTGCGCGATTCCATATCCAACACCACTTTTCATCCCCATACTACCCCCAAGGAAACGGCCAAGCTGAGGCGTCGAATAAAACCATTATCAAGATCCTTAAAAAGACTGTCAATGACGCTGGCCGCGATTGGCACATACAACTTAACCCTGCTCTGTGGGCTTACCGAACTAGCATTCATACGCCTACGGGAGCTACCCCATTCACCCTAGTTTTTGGCCCGAAAGCCATCTTACCCATTGAGGTCAAAATTCCTTCATTGCGGGTCTCTTTAAAGGGTCTAACTAATGAAGAGGAATACCGACAATCACGCTTACACGAGCTGGAAATGCTGGACGAAAGAAGACAAAACTCACTGAATCACCTCTAGGCATATCAAAATCGCCTTTGTTGCAGCTACAATAAAAAGTTCATGGTCAGAAAGTTTGACATTGGCGACCTGGTTCTCATGCAGAACCCTAAGAACCAAGCAGACAGAGAAAAGCCAGGAAAGTTTGAACCAAACTGGCTGGGTCCATATATCATCATATCTTCTTTTGGTTCTGGAGCATATCAACTGGCAACTCCAGATGGGGAACAATTGACTGATCCCATCAACAGTTTACACCTCTGAAAGTTCTACGCATAGCATCAGAGGACAAAGCTGGAGGGCCCTAAAATACAAAAAAAATTGAAAAATGGAAAAGAAAAAATTGTCACCTTATTGGCTTGGCAAATATAGGCGTCTTGGTGACACCCAAAAAACAAAAATCACAAAAATGTAAAGAAAAATAATTCATCAATAGTGAAAACACGGCAAACAAAGCGCTTTGGACAAATTACCATAGTAAGAAAATTTGGCAGAAAGCAGGCACCATGTACTTAATCAATCATTGCTTTCTGCCATCTATTGTCACTTGGTCTAAACTTGGCTTAGGATGAAAGCTATCTTACGCCCACATTAATACCGCAAGTCACACGTCATCCTACTCTACACATCCCTAGTAGATGACGATTGACATCAAGTCACATGACTATTAGTCGATGAAGTCACTTGACATCCCTATACATGTCACCCAAATGGCTAAGTTCTAAGCATTTGGGGCAAGTTTATCATCATTGCGATGGATGATCGTGAGATCAAAACATCATAAAATGTCTTGAAAAAAGACAAAAACATCATAAAATGTCCTGAAAAAAGACAAAAACATCATAAAATGTCCTAAAAAGACAAAAACATCATAAAGTGGCCTGAAAAAAGACCTAAAAATCATAAAATGTCCTGAAGAAAACCAAACAAAACATTCGACCGCGCATGGCACACAAGTGCTCTGTCATCTCTGGTCTAAGTCAATCAAGTCAATAAGTCCATGTCATTGTCTGAACTACGTTGTCTCTGCACATTTGCTACGTAGGCAAGACTCATACTTGAGTCCCCGAGACATTAGGTCAGTCCTATTAGGTTTGTCAAAATAAATCATGGTGCAATCTTTTCTCATCAAGACAAAGTCATTGGTCGTGTTGAACTACGAGGTCTCTGAGTGTATGACGTAGGCAAGGCCATCTATCGATGAGCCCCCGAGGCCGCACTAGGTCAGTCCATTAGGGTTCATGACACTACAGTGGCACACACGTCAAAAATCTTCAATCAATGTCCAAATGGGAAAACTCCTGAAACAGAGTAGAGCCATCTTTTATTTAACATGACAATCTCATCAAGGCAATCTCAGCATATAATCAAACACAAGTCAACCTCGGTCACAACAAGTCAACCTCAGTCAGACACAAGTCAAAGCAAACCAAATCATTATAACCGGTCAAACTGTCAAATTTTGGCTAATCTTCAGATGAGTCCTTCTGAAAGATAACCTCTGTCATTTACGCCTTAGGAGCGATCCTCTTGACATCTAAGGATCACTCTTCCTGACATTAGCATTCTTCAGATGAGTCCTTCTGAAGAACCAACTTTGTCATTTATGCTTTAGGATGTGTCCTTCCTAGGCATTGTCATTATTTTGAGGGACCCCTTACGACCATTAGGGATCAAATCCTCCCGACATTCGGCATCATTCAGGATGTGTCCTTCCTGAATCCACGAAGTCTCAACTGTCAAATTTTGGCTAATCTTCAGATGAGTCCTTCTGAAAGATAACCTCTGTCATTTACGCCTTAGGAGCAATCCTCTTGACATCTAAGGATCATTGTTCCTGACATTAGCGTTCTTCAGATGAGTCCTTCTGAAGAACCAACTTTGTCATTTATGCTTTAGGATGTGTCCTTCCTAGGCATTGTCATTATTTTGAGGGACCCCTTACGACCATTAGGGATCAAATCCTCCCGACATTCGGCATCATTTAGGATGTGTCCTTCCTGAATCCACCAAGTCTCGACATTTTCAAGGTCATCAAAACTTTAAACATTCAGACATCTTGACATCATCAGACATGACACCTTGGCATCAAAACAATGGATATCCAGATGCACTTGACAAACACTTGGCAATTGTCTTTTTATCTCTTATCATGTTATTAGTTTTTCAACGAGATCCCACTAAGCAGGATTTAGAGAAGCAGCGACGTAGCATGACAATTGACACGCATGACTACTAGCTTCTCAGCGAGATCCTGATCTTGGGATTTAGAAAAGCAACGACATATCATGATAGAGACTGCATTTTTATAGTTTGATAATCATGTCACTAGTTTCTCAAGGATGTCCTGGCAACAGGATTTAGAGAAGCAACGACGTTTCATGATCTGTCATTGTCTTTTTCTGCTTGTGGTTGATGATGACAACAAGACTGCAGCAAGCACGCTCCTAGTATGAGTCATACTCATCCTTGTCTATGACTGTTTTGTCTTGGGTAATGGTACGACCTTGCACACCTAGATCAGTGTCATATCTTGGTGTTTGTTGACCATTACAACAGTTTTCCCAATGATGATTAAAGAGCAATGAATATTAAAAGTCCTATAGTAAAGTTTTGAAGGATTTTTATCTTCTCATAGGTCTCATATCTTCTCCTCTTTGGTCTAGTCATCTTCTCTCATCAGTCCCACCATCGTCTCTCGTCCATCCTGCGATGATATCCTGTGTCATTCAAAAACATAAGTGCATACATGATATATCCATTGCATTAGATCCATACATACATCATCCATGGCATTAAATAATATCATGCATGGCATTACATCATATACATAATCACAAACATTGCATTAACATAAGCATCATCATAGCCTATTTTACATACATGCATCATGCACATCATTAACATAAGCATATGAATATTGCATCACCATGGCATCACAAATCACAACATAGACATCATAATACATAAATAGCATCATAAAATAAGCATCATACATCATACACACATAATGCATAGAACATCACATAACACATATACGCTGCATCAAAACTGCATCATCATATACATATCATCTCAAAAAATATGCAATGTCACAGGATAGAGTCAATGGATATCCCAAAAATGGAGCTCGTAGGCTCAACAATAAACATAGTGAGTCCAAATACAAATATTCCCCTAGGGTAGGCTCTCATCGTCCCCTCGAGGTGAAGAATGTGGTGGTGGCTGAGGCCCTGTCACTGGCTCTGAAACAATGGACGGTCCTGTAGTGGCCTGTATCTACGAAGATGAGGGAACTGTGAATGAGGGCATCATCATGACAGTAGGGAGCACCTGTGAGGTCACTGCTGCTGGACTCTGAGAAGTGGTAGGATCTATCACTGGTGGCTGACCCTGTACCAACCTCTGTGCTGAACCAATGGAACCCTGACTGTGCCCCGAATGATGACTCAGAGTATGCCTGCGGGAGTGATGTGATCTGTGGCCTGATGTGTGTCCTGTGGAAGTCGACCCTCCGACACTGCTGTGGCTCCTGGTACCACTCCCACTACCCGACCTGCGCCCACTGCCTGTCCTCGTCTGTGATCGAGACAGGGTAGGATCTCGCTGCTCTAGTGGCACTGCCTGCTCATAGAGGGTCCTGTACTGTCCCAGCCTCGTGCTCACTCTGGCCAACTCCTGAGCCATGTCTCCTATGGGTCCTGTACATAGGGCTGCAAACTCTGTACACCATCACGCTGAATCCTGCTAGCGAATCACCGCCTGATCCTGCTCTACACGGGCTACCTCCAGTGCTGACTGTAGCGACCTCACCTGTGCCAGGCTGGCATCTAATCTCTGCTGCAAATCGGCCACCCGCTGATCAACTGTAGCATCCTGGGGCAACTCTAAAGATGGTATCTCCTCCTCACCCTCCACCATCTACCATCTCAGGACTCTCTCTGCCTCACCTATGGCCTCATCCTCCTTATCATCATCATCATCCTCCTCTCCTACCACCCTCACCTCCTTCTCTCCTGCCACCTCCACCTCCTGTCTCTCCCCCTCCGCCTCCTCCTCCCCTGCCACATCCACCTCTGGTGCCCTGACATCCTCCTCCTGTCTCTCCCCCTCCACCTCCTCCTGTCCCCCCACCTCTGGCTCCCCCTCCTATCTCCCCTCTCCCTCTCTCTCCTGTCTGGGCTGCTCCTCCATCTCCCCCTCCTCACCAACCTCGGGGATAGCATCTAATGCTACCCTCGCCACACGCTATCGCACCCTGCGACCTGGTACCTATCCGTCCCGCCGTCGCCTCCTACCATCTCTGCCATCATCTCCACCTCGACCTCCGTCCCCACCATGGCCTCTGTCTCCACCTTGACCTCCATCATCACCCTGACCTCCGTCTCCACCTCGCACTCCATCATCACCCCAGCCTCCGTCTCCACCTCGACCTCCATCATCACCCCGACCTCTATCTCCACCTCACCCTCCATCATCACCCCTGCCTCCGTCCCTCCCTCCATCACCACCCCTCCCTCCATCTCCATCCCTGCCCCTGCCTCTGCCTCTGCCTCTGCCCCCATCTCTGCCTCTTCCCCCTCGTCTAGCTCGTGGCACTCGTGGAATCACTGACCGCCTGTCAACTAGTGTTGGCCCGTCAGGATCTGTCAAAGGCACGGGTTGGCGTGCCTGCCACCATAGATCATAGGCTGGTGTGGTACCTGGATCTGCTGCCCCACCTCTCCAACCCCAGGCCTGGGCTACTAACCCGTCAATCTGCTGTGTCGCGAAGGCCACTGGGATGGTCGGCCCTCATGCATACTCTCTCGATGATCGGGCATACTCTGTTGTCCCCATCGGTACATCCTGCTGCTCCCCAAACTGTCTCAGTACACGCTGTGGTAGATACATCTCAATAATCAACGATGTCTGTACTGTCCTGCCAATCAGGTATCGATACTGCCTGCAAAAACTGAGATGATCGTCCTCATCATCCCATGCCTCACAATCCCTGTAGGGTCTCCAGATGAACGTCACCATGGTATCAATCCAATGCCGCCACCACCCTGTCTCACCCATACGGGTCTGCTGTAATGCGCCAGCATAGTAGTAGGAGTAGGGCATCCCCTCAGCTAGCTGTGGTCTGTCGATAGGAGGGCAGAATATGGCAATATGCTCCCATGCCCAGATCATCATCAGTGTGGTCCCACAGGAGATGCTCTCTCCTCTCCTATATACAACGTCATGCAGCTGATGATAAAGTGTCCCCAGCAAACATGGACCCCATGCATAAACTGTCCTATCTCATCGCATGCCGACCATGACATCCCCCCAACCAATCAGAAATCTGTGTCCTCGTCGGTCTGGAACCAAGATTCCACCAATCAGAGTCACCAGGAATGCATCAAAGTGACTATAATGCTCCGCCAGGAAATCCCAATGGATCTCGTAACCCTCAATGCCGAGTCCGGCACCTTGATCCTGGTAGTACGCCCAGAAGGTCTGCTCGCCATGACGGGGATCGTACATGATCTACTCCCCTCGAATCAGAATCTGGAGAATACAGTAGACATCCTCTAAAGTAATCGTAGCCTCACCTGTCGGCAGGTGAAAGGAACAGGTCTCTGAACGCCATCTCTCACATAGCGCCATCAGCAAACCCCTGTTCCCCCGAATGGTAGGCATGAACGCAACATGGAATAAGCTGAGTCTCATCAATTGTTTCCGCTCTCGCCGGCCTAGCTGATCGCCAAACTGAAAGGTCCTCGGTCTACTCTCTCTCGTATAAATAGGGGCAAGCTGCCTCTGCAAAAAGATGAACACTGCATTAGCACCTTTTTGGATAACTGTGACCATCATGGAAAATAACTTAGGGCATGAGAGCATCAAAGCAAGTTAAAGTAAGAAAACAGGCAAATGCGTCGCAAAAATGAAATTGCGTCCCAAAAACATAAGTGCGTCGTTCAAAAAATCAAATGCGTTGCACCAAGTCAAGTGCGTCGCTTCATGGCACTTGCGTCTCGAATTTAGGCGCTTGCGTCGCCACATCACGAATGCGGCGCATAATTTCACTTGCGACGTTCAAACAACCAGTTGCGTTGCAAAATTGCGATTGCGGCTTTTGAGAAGGCAAATGCGACTCGGTTAAGCATTTGTGTCGTACCAAATATCGAATGCGGCGCAAACCGCCGGAGTGGCTTGTTTTGTATTTGCACTTGCGTTGCGACACATCAAATGCGGCGAACGCGAAGTCAGTTGCAGCTTACGCGAACGCATATGCGTCGCGGCGCATTCATTCACTACCCTAGAAAGCAAGAGATATGTTTGTCACAAAATAACAAAACATCATCTACCATTGATCAAGAGGGTATCTTTTCGAGACTCCTCCAAGATCGCTTGATATCCCTCCCTCCAAGAACTTGAAATAAATTTTATTACAAGACTTCATTCTATGTATATCATAGAGTTCATGGTCATGCCACTAATTAATGTAAGGCTTTGAGGAACAAAATTCAACATCTTAAGGACCGTGGTGCTCAGTTGAAGCACCTAATTCCTCTAATTGATACTTATGTTCATCCTATTTGGCTCACCCTTGTCCCGCACTAAGTGGGGGCAAGGGGTTACATAGCCTTGTTCTCGTATGTCACTTGTTATTGTCTCTTTTGGCTAGTCGATCAACTTTCATATGCATCTAAGAGCAAGATTGGGATGTGGACGACATGCCTTAAGTTGGCTCGCATGTGACATACTACCTTTTTCATGATGTAGCTTATCAGAAACATATGACTTGGCATGGGGCTTTTCAAATAAGCTCTCATGTCTTCTTCTAATTTAAAGTAATTGCTCACAGTAATGGTGTTAGCAACCACTTTTAAGTGGGGGAATACATCGACACTCATCATGTTTCATTGCACGATTTATTTCCTCTTGTGATGCATCCTTTTCTTGGTGGTGTCATTGGGATTGATTTCCTCTAAGAGCGCAATATTTCTTCTATTTTTACTCTCTTGGAAACATTAGGCACAATGTTCCCTAAGAAGAGACCTTGCATGAACTAAGAAAAATCCCTTTGACCATATCTGACACTATTCGACATTTACAACATTTTTTATATGGCCACCTTGCATAATACACTTTGCATGCTTGTGGAGCCACCTCATTTGTTCATGAGCTCCAAGCATGCCAAGTTTTACTTGTCTCATGAAGCTCGAAAATCATTTTTGTGTGGTGTCTTATTAAATTTATCAAGGGGTATAACTTTGGTATGGTTTCAGTGGGAAGCCTGATTTGAGGCATGACTTTCCCCATAGCCGCATGTGTGTGTGAGTGCATACTAGCCACGAGTGTATGTTTCTCACCTTTTTCAACTTCTCACTCAATAGATAGCCAAGAGTTATGTCACCTCTATGCATTTTTCAGACAAACAACCTAGATCTAATCCACATCGTGTTCGACAAATGGTCGAAGCTTGATCCACCTTTCTATTTTCACTTATTTTTGTTCTCCTTTCTTCTAGCTATTGATATTGTATGATCTTGTATCTTGTTTTGTTGCATATCATACATCTTGTGTATGTCTTTTTGTGCTTATGTTGGTTTGACTTAGGATCTTGGATCATGGGGGCTTGATTGCTTCCTTGATCTTTGTTATCCTAGACCATTTGCATTGGTACACTTGGACCCCTCTTGAATTTCTACTTTAGTGTGAGTTTGAAGCAAGTTCATCCTCTCACTAAAGTGGGGGCTAAATGTAGTGTTGAAAAATGTGTCCCTTGACATTTTCACACTAGATATGGGAATAATTAATGATAAAATGGACTTTATTTCACCTTGGTCTAGTGTTGTGAGGTTTTTTTTTTGATGGTTGCTTTTGCACCTCCTCAACACAAGAAGCACACAAGTGCACTACCTCTCTTGAAAGGTAGAAATCTGCAAAAAAGTTCCAAATCACTACCCCAAGGTTTTGGATGTTAGGTCATGACAATGCTTGGAATATCTCAGTTAGTTGATGTGTTTTGCTAGTAATCATAGGGTCGGCCTTTATGGTTTACAAAGCATGGGAATTTGGGTCTACAAATGGAGTTTCAAAGTGCTAGAAGTGAATGAATAGTGGCTTCCCACTCAAAACAACATGCTGAAACCCACCAAGTTCATCTGATTTAGCTTCATGGTGATGCTTGAGATCCTACTCTAACAAAGAACCAAAAGAAATAGTAAAAGGGAAAGGGTTGAGAATTTTTTTCTAATCCTAAGCTATGAATGAACAGTAATCATGGAGGGTGCTACAATAGACAAACTCCCACAAACCAGATTTTGCTTGACCAAGAAACACCTACAGCTACACAAAATCAGTGCAATCTTCTAAGGACTGTAGATTTTTAGATTATGCATTCACCTCATGAACATACAATTGAACTAGGTTGCAACAAACAATTTAACTCAAACTAGATTTACAAAGTGATTCATCATCAACAAACCATAAAAAACATGAGATGGAAGTGCTTCAATAATGTAACAACCAACATCATTAAAGTCATCCAAAAAAAAATACAAGCTAAAACTAACATGGAAGTAGAACCATACATGCAAGATGAGCAAAATCAAAGAGAACACCCATAAAATCATGCAATGTTGTATTTTATTGCTGCAAATTCGCTTTACACCAGTTCTCCAACCATTTACAAATGAGGGGCAAGCCCCTATTTATAGTTTTCCAAAGCCCAAATGAATGGCTAGGATTGATTTGCATTGTGTGGCCCAGATTCAATAAAAGTTAGGGTTTCACCTACCCCCAATATTTCTCAATTTTAAATAGGCTATTTTGTCCTCTTCCCTATTTTGTCTTGTAGCCTATTTTGTCATCTAGTGACCCTAGCACTGTAGTAGTTTTGTCCTGTAGTGACTACCTTCCCTGTTGTAGCTGAAATTGCTAAAGGTTGCCATTTGTCTGATGTGTTCGCAAAATTCTTGCAGCCAATTAAGTGCATTCTTATTTGTAGATTTGTGTCACTGTGAAACAGATAAGCTACTCCTAATCTCGGTGGATAGCTCCTTAATGATCATCATCATCTGGTGAAAAGTAGGACAACTCCCTCCTTCTTTCTTCAAGGCCACCCCCTTGCATTTTGTCATTGACTTCCTTGGCACAAGACTTCTTCTAACACCAGCTCTATTGATAGGTGCTAGGAGGAGAGGTGAGCAATGAATGAATGGTGACTGGAGCAATGTGCTCCTTCCTTGTTCATATTCCTCAACAAGCCTCACTGATGGACCCGCAATAGGTTCCATAAATCCTACATGAAAAAGATGTTGTGAGTGTACTTACACGTAAATCAAGGCAAATGTTAGTCAAATATTGCAAAATCATAAATCCATCCATGCATCATTAAAAGATAATAATATTCATCATTGTTCCACATGTGGAGCTCATTTAGACCATAAACATTAATGTGGGTTTAGGGGTGTGGGTTTCCCCTAGGTTGGAAGGATGGCGAACAATGGACGATAGATGAACAATGAATGGTAGACAGACAACAAACGATAGAAGACACATGGAAAATAGATGATAGGCAGCGGGTGGATGGTGGATAGCCTTCCATAGAGGTAGACACACAAGCGATGGATGACAGACAGATGGTGAATGGACAATGAACGACTGAAAGCCAGTGGACAGTTGATGACTAGCAAACAACGAATGGTAGGCGGTGAGCGGCAGGTGGACGACGAAAGGTGGGTGGTGGGTGGGCGGTAGGTAGACAAAAATGGAGGGATGATAGCCCACAAGGAAGTTCCCATGGATGGCGATAGAGGGATGGAATCCCGCAAGGAAGTTCCCATAGACAACGACAGAGGGACGACGACCTGCAAGGAAGTTCCCACAGACAATGATGGAAGGACAACGATCCGCAAGGAAGTTCCCATGGATGGTGACGAAGGGATGGCGACCCAAAAGGAAGTTCTCAAAAATGGGTACGGAGGAATGGCGGCCCACAAGGAAGTTCTCACGGGTGGAAATAGAGGGACAATGGCCCACAAGGAAATTCTTGTGGATGCTGATGGAGGGACGACGACCCGCAAGGAAGTTCCTGCAAACGATGACGGAGGGATGATGACCCGCAAGGAAGTTCCTATGGATGGTGACGAAGGGATGATGACTCACAAGGAAGTTCATGTAGATGACAACGGAAGGACGATGACCCACAAGGAAGTTCCCACAGACAGCGACGGAGGGACGACGACCCGCAAGGCAATTCCCACAACTTCACAAAACTTAGTAAATTTGAGCTTTTTCAATTTTAGCACATGGTAAAAGGGGTAGAAAGAGTGCCAAGACATATTTCCTTAATATTTGACTTATTTTTAAAAATGCAAAAATTTGGAATGTGGGAGCGAGAGGGTTTGCCGCCCTTTTGTAACAACATTACTTAAATAGACTTCCATAGTGAAATTTCTGCAATGTCTAAGCACATGGAAAATTTGATGCAAACTCCTTTAGGAATGTGAAGACACTCATTTTATGGCCCTAGATGATAAAAACTTGAAATTTGCACCCTTTTTGGAAATGCGAAGATTTGGAAGGGGGAAGCCAGAGGGTCCACCGGCCTTCAAAACAACAATCCGCACACAGAAACCCACACACAATGACCCATAAAGAAATTCCCACAAATGGTGATGGAGGGATGAAAACCCACAAGGAAGTTCCCATGGACGGCAATGGAGGGATGGTGTCCCACAAGGAAGTTTCTGCAGACGGCAACAGAGGGACAACGACCTATAAGGAAGTTCCCGTAGACAACAACAGAGGGATGGCAGCCCACAAGGAAATTCCCGCAACCTCACAAAACTCAATGAAACCTTGGAAGTTCACTTAGGCATCACAAAAACATCCCAAATCCATAGAAAACTTGTCCCCAAAGTCAAAAAATGAAGGAAAAAGTGAAGCAAGCGAGCAAGGACCAAGTCAGTAGGAGCAAGGCAAAAAGTAGAAAAAGGGGGGGACTTTGTTTCTCTTCTCAGATTTGAATGCCTCACGTAAAATAAAGGGTAGGGAGAATTGTTTATAGGCCAATTTCCATTAATGGCATGGATTGATTTCTTGGTATGAAAAACTCAGGTTAGGTGAGATGTGGAAACCCACGCTCATTTCGATGCTTGGTCAAGGCTCGAATGGAGAAACCAAGTGTAGAGCCCGCCATGTGAGCAGAAGTTGGGTGTTAGTTGCTACTCAGCGGTGAAACATGAGTGGTGACCTACATGAGGTGACCCACAGTTGTAGTTCTGCAAGGCTTGGAGGATGTTGAGGCAATGGTCAAAGGGAAACTCACAAGGGAATTTCTATGAAAGCAAAAGACTTGGTGAAAATCAAGTGGGTGAATTTGGTCAAGGGGAAATCGATCATTTTATGGCTCGTGACCGACTTTAGGCTCCAAGTAAGGACATGAAAAGTGAGGCAGGGGAAAAATAGCTTGTCAGGAGCAACAATGACTCACTGGGAGTGGAAAAGAGAGGGTCCCTTCCTATGGCGAGGCGTGTGTGCAAAACATGCACAACAATTTTACACATCCACATTAGGTCTTGGGCCCTTTTTAAGATAAATTCACTTAACTTTGCCTTAATTTAATGTTGTAAAATGTATTTATTTACACTTTCACATTAAATTTAAGGGGCTTGTAAACTAAAGTGGACCTAATCTAGTGTTGTAATGTGTTTTACACATTCACATGGGATTTAGGCCCTTCTAAGTTAAATAAACTCAAATTTTCCTTAATTTAGTGTTGTAAAGTGTATTTATTTACACTTTCACATTGGATTTTGGGTCCTAGTGCATTTATGACATTAATATCATCATTAATAGGCCCCTATGACCCCATATTATGCATCCCAAGGCATATTTTGATCAAAGACCTGACAAAATCAACATAAAAACTTAAAATCTTCACTCCTCAACACTTTAGCATGAAAAATAGCCCCTATGGAACCTATTTGCCACCTTGGGTGAATGAGTCCCATCTAGCTGGGACTCATTCACCCAGGATGGAAAATGAATCCCATTTGGCCTATTTTTAAAGCTTTGAGTGGGAAAAGTGGGTTTTTAATTCAAATTTCTTCAATATCGACCTTGGGGATCAAATTAATGATCATTTGAGTGGCTTGCCTATATAAAAAAGCTTTCAATTCATTATTTCCATCATGTATTCAAGTTATCAAGTCAAGCATTCTAGAGTTAAGCATTCCAAGTCTTCCAAGGTCATCAAGATAGCATTCAAGATCAATTCTAAGGCATCCAAGAGCAGGATTCTTCATCAATTATTGCAGAAATTCAAGATCCATCATCATGGAAAGGTTCTAATTGTATTACTTCATATTCATGCTTCATTATCTTATTTCATCATTTGGTGTAATCACCTAAAAGGGGTTTGACCAAGGCAAACCCCTTTTCCCTAACAATCAACATTTTCTCTCTTTCTTTGTGTGAATGCGGATCTAGGTACTTTGAAGGCTTGGAGATCATTGAAGAATAGGTTACAAACTTATTTGAGTGATTCCCCCATTTATAAGGTTAAAATCTTCACTAAAAGGTCATTTACAGCCCTAAAATTGGAGTTTTAGATCTGAGAACCTAGAGGAACAAAAAGAGAAAACTAAGAAGTGCAAATTAGAACTTTAAATTTCTAGAAAATCCAAACTGGACTCATTCACCAAGATTGGTGAATGAGTCCCACTGTATGTTTTTTTAGAGATCTTTGCAGATTTGGATACCCATTTGGCTGAAACTTACTATGGTACAATTTTCCAGAACAAGGACTGATTCACCTAGAATGGCAAATGAGTCCTACCAAGCCTAAAATCAATATTTTTAGGATTTTAGAACCCCATTCCATCTCTGGCAAGTTTTCAAGTGCACGCTTTTTGTTTCACAGCTTTCTATTTTGTTTTGTTTGCATTTCTAGGTCATTCATTGAAGCATTGCATCAAATTAGGGTTTTTTTTTACATCTTGCATTTCATCCCTCATTGCATTGTATTTCCAAGTCTAAACTTGGTGGTGAACCCCTCTTCTAATTTGAAATCATACCCTAGGATACCCTATTGTCATATCTCCCCTTCCATTCTTCATTAAATTGAGATCTTTAGGGTCATCCTTGAATGTAAAGTATAGAAGATTGTTGCCCTAAGTCCTAAAACCCTAGTGGTGACAAAATTCTATGTTATAGAAAGGTAGTTTACCTTTATACTTATCAGTGCCCTTCTTCATTCTTCTTACAAAATTATCTTCCACATCATCAAGATATTCCTTATCTAAATATTCAACCTTTTCTGATACTCTAGCCTTGAAAGAAATCTCTACAGTTATACCTTTTTTTCAAGCCCTTCTTTCTCATTTCAAAAGAAGTTAGTGTGCTAATCATCTGATCTCTAGAATAAGTATCAAGATTTACAATTTCCTCAATAGTAGATACATTTTCACTATAAGAATCGAGAAGAGATCTGAGAACTTTCTTTACCACTTTAGATTATTTGAGTTGTGCACCAATACCTCTCATTGCACTCACCAACTCACCAACTCTCTACATGTAGATTTTGATTGTTTCATCTTCAAACATATGCAGGGTCTCAAATTGTGCCTTTAAATTCTACAACTTTTCTTGTTTGACTTTTTCATCTCCTTCATAAATGCTTTCTAGCCTATCCCAAACCTCTTTAGCAGTCTTCAAACTCATAACTTTTACTAATTCAGTATTTGAAAGACTATTCACAATAATAAATCTTTCCTTAGCATTGATCTCATGCACCTTGATCTTTGCACTTGTGCGTGGACCATTTTGAGGTGCAGTATATGTCGTCTTATAAGCCTTTCAACCTCAAATCCTTAAACTACCAAATATCCTTCCATCTGTCTTCTAGAATGCATAATCAATGCCATCAAATCTATGGCATTCCAAAGGAACCTTGTTCACCATCCTAGATCTACCTCAAGTAGTTAAGCTCTTCTACAAGGAACCTTTCTCTAATACCAATTGTTGAATGAACAAGACAATTGAGAGGGTGGGTGAATCAATTGTAGCAAATTAAACCTTCAAAAACCTCAAATCCTTAAACTACCAAGGACCATTTTGAGGTGCAATATATGTCGTCTTATAAGCCTTTTCAACCTCAAATCCTTGAACTGCCAAATATCCTTCCATCTGTCTTCTAAAATGCATAATCAATGCCATCAAATCTAGGGCATTCCAAAGGAACCTTGTTCATCGTCCCAGATCTACCTCAAGCAGTTAAGCTATTCTACAAGGAACCTTGCTCTAATACCAATTGTTGAATGAATAAGATAATTGAGAGGGTGGGTGAATCAGTTGTAGCAAATTAAACCTTCAAAAACCCTCAATAATAATCAAATACACATGCATTCATTAAACCCTTATTTTGTCAATGTGATTAAACATGAAATGTAGATAATAGAAATTGAAGTAACAACACCGTACATAAGAGAACACTAGATTTACATGGAAAACCCAATGAGGGAAAAACCACGGTGAGGATTATCTCACAATATAAGTAATTGCAAAATTGGTACAAGGGATCACTACCAAAATAGGACATACTATCCAAAAAGGCTCACATCTAGGGCTCACTGCCACATAAATAAATATGAAGATAGAAGAGAAATGTTACACAGAGAACACTTTCTCAATGCAACAAGGAATCCACCATAATGCTCCAACAATCTTGCAATCTTTCTTGAATGATTTTGGACACCTTCAGCTCATTGCCTTTAGGAATCCAAACACTTGAAATTCATAATGCTCTACTAAAATTCACATCACACACATCACTTGCATCAATCTCACATCTATCTTGCTTATCTCTTGATTCTTCCTTGCATCTCACAATAATACCATACTTATTTATATCAACCTCATCCTCAAAATCCTTCTCTAAGTTTGAAAACTATCTGTTACAATTACAAATTCAAAATTGGTCATCACCAAAAAATTCCAATGGTGGATAGGAATGAAGGCGACCCATATAAATCCTTAGTTAGGACCCAAATTAATCCTAACACACCTCAACATTCTTTTACAAGCCTCACATGTAGTGTTAACACAAGGTCAACCAACACCCATTCTAAACACCATAATCATTAAGTACACACTTCCTTAAATCAATCTGAAAGTTTCAGACAACAAACTTCACTTGAAAATGATCTAGAATGATCAACAAGAAACTTAAGATTCATCAAACACTTCATCCAAACTTGGATCATACAAATACTTCAACTCAGGACAATTGGTAAACCTTATTCGCACATTGGCAAATGAAACTCACTCTATACTACACCAAATCAACTGAAATCTTGAAATCTGAAAGATAAAATTAGTATAAGAAACTTCCCAAATTTTCACAACCTGAATCCAACCAACAAAGAAACATAGAGAAAATACATTTCTCCCAGGCCATAGAAAACATCACTGAAAGATTGGTTCACACACTAGTAAAAATATCTTGCATTGTACAATGATCTGGAAACAAAATTATAAATACAACAACCTCTAACAACCATGAACAACATATCAAATCCACACAGGCATAGGATCAACATAGAAGAAATGTGGAGAACAATACTAGAGCACACTCTAAACACTTGTGCAACACAATTTTCTCTGTTTATCAATTTTTCTCAAAATCACTTTGGAAACCAAGTACCAGATGTCTCAACTCATTACATTATTCCAATTCATCTCCAAACACTGCAACAAAAGATAGCTCCATGTACTCACAACACTTCCTCAATATCTCAACTATACATGCATAACTTGCAACAACCTGTTTTCCTCTTTTCCTCAATTTTCTCAATATCCTCGAAATGCAACAACTTCCTTAACACATAGTTGACAACAATGACAACACAAATCAATAAACTTCCTTTTGACATCAATGACAACACCTTCATACTTTCAATAGATAATGTGTGATATTATGCCTATGGTTGTTTGCCATGTTTTGTTAGGAACACCTTGGCAATTTGACAGGAGAGTAGTCCATGATGGGTATGCTAATACATACTCATTGACAAAAGATGGAGTTCGACATAAACTGAAGCCATTGAAAGAAGAAATGGAAAAGGTATGCAACAATGCAAGATTATGCTTAGTAGATGGTATAATTTTTTTAGATAGGATGAAACATGAGAATGTTTGTTTTGCTTTAATTCCTAAAGCTAACCAAGAAGAACTGGAAGATGTTCCTATAGAATTTGTAGATTTGAGTGAGTTTCAAGACATTATGTCTAATAATGTACCAAAAGGCTTACCACTAATGAGAAGAATAAGTCATCAAATGGATTTGATACAAGGAGCTAGTTTTCCAAACAACCCATGGAATGATTCTTATAGAAAGTGAGGAGCTAAATAAAAATGTACAAGAATTGTTGAGGAAAGGTTTGATGTGAGAGAGTCTAAGTCCATGTGGTGTACCTTTAGTATTGGCACCAAAGAAGGATGGAGAATGGAGTATGTGTATAGACTCCCGAGCTATAAAAATATCACCATAAAGTATAGGTTTCCTTTACCTAGTATGGATGATACCATGGATTTCTTGAGTGGTGCTAAGTACCTCACTAACATTGATTTGAAGAGTGGTTATCATCAAATTCGAATCAAAGAAGGAGATGAATGGAAGACCTTTTAAGACCAAAGAAATTTTTTATGAGTGGTTGATCATGCCTTTTGGGGTAACCAATGTACCAAGTACTTTTATGAGACTTATGAATGAAGTACTAAAAGAGTTTTTGGGAAGATTTTTTATTGTGTATCTTGATGAAATTTTAATTTTTAGCAAGACATTAGAAGAACATTTGATGCATATTAGAGAAGTTTTTGAAAGGTTACTTGAGAAGATAAATTTCTCATTAACTTGAAGAAGTGTAGCTGTGTGAAGAAAGAGTTGATTTACTTGGGGTTTGTTGTCTTGAGAGACGATATTAAGATAGATCTAGAGAAGGCGAAAGCTATCATTGAATGGCCTACACCTAGGAGTGCTTCAAAGGTGAGATCATTTCATGGTTTAGCAAGTTTTTATAGGAAGTTTATTAAAGGTTTCAGTAGTATTTGTGCTCCACTAAATAAGACCATGAGAGGAGACAAGAAAGAGTTTAAAAGGACTATAGGGGTAGTAAGGAGTTTTTATTTTTTGAAGAGAAAAATTATAGAGTGAGTTGTTTCAACACTTTTGAATTTCAATAAAAATTTTCAAGTAGATTGTGATGCTAGTGGCAATGCCATTGGAGTAGTTTTGAGTCAAGAAGGTAAACCCATTGATTACTTTAGTGAAAATTTAAATGATGAAAAGAAGAAATATTTAATATATGATCAATAATTTTATGCCATAGTTCAAGAATTAAAGAAGTGGATGCATTATCTTATACCAAGAGAATTTATTTTATTTACTAATCATCAAGCTTTATAATACTTGAATAGTCAAGGGAAATTGAACCAAATACATATGAAATGGGTTGAATTTTTGCAAAGTTATACAGTTTTTTGAAGCATAGGAGTGGGAAGTCTAATAGAGTTGCATATGCATTGAGTAGAAGACAAAGTTTGCTAGCCAAAATGCGGGTTGAAATTTTTGAATTCGATGAACTGAAGGCGTTGTATGAAGAAGATCCTAATTTTGGAGAAGCTTGGAGAGAATGAAAGGAGCCTATTATAGTAGATAGAAAAAAGTGGTTGGATTATATTAATTCAAGAGGGTATGCTATTTAGAGGTAACCAGTTATGCATTCCTAGAATTTCCATGAGAATGAATTTAATTAAAGAAAAAACATAGTGGGGGACTTGCAGAACATTTTGCTTTTGATAAAACCATAACACTTGTTGGAGAGCATTATTTTTGGCCTCAATTGTAGTAAGATGTTAGGAAGTATGTTAAGAGTTGCAGGATTTGTTAAGTGGAAAAAGGAACTAGTCAAAACAATGGTTTTTATCAACCATTGCGGGTACCTAAGAGGCCATGGGAAGAGACTAGTATGGATTGTGTTCTTGGTTTACCAAGAAAATAGAGGGGACATGATTCAATTTTTATGGTGGTAGATATATTTTCTAAAATGGCTCATTTTATTCCTTATAAAGAGACTAATGATATTCAAGTTGTAGAATTGTTTTTTAGGGAAGTGGTGAGATTACATGGTCTAACAAAGAGCATAGTTTCTGATGGAGACACCAAGAGCATAGTTTCTAAATATGAGGTTAAAAATCTTGATTTTCCTCTAACACTTGAGAAGTGATAGGGTCACTTTTATTTCTACCTTGGGTATTTGATGTAGGAGCATCTATGGTGGACAAGCTATCCAACATCAACCAAAAAGAAATTTATTTAATTTTTGTCTCTTGTTTGCTTTTTAATGTTGTAGGTGAATAAAATAAATAATACAAGCCAAAATTTAATAAATGAATTATTCACATCTTGCTATCAAGTTGTTTATGCAAATTATTATTTGATTTTTAGCTTTTCAAGGCACAATCCAATAGATGCTTTCTTGGGCATTGGAATTTGAGGTTGGAGATAGATCATAAAAATTTAAATTTTTTATTTTTCCTATCTAATTCCCTTCTTCCAATCTTGGACATTGGGGATTGAGTAGTCATTGGTAACCATTCTTAGTGAATGTGGTAGTTAAAAGGTGTGGGTGTGGGATTTTGGGAGTGGTTTCATATCCATGGTTTTTAAATTCTAGAGGTATTGCTACAATTAGAAGTGTTTATGTATGTTGAACTAAGATTTGGGAAAGGGGCCTTAGCAAGAATGTTGTGAAGACCAGTGATGTGGTGATATATGGGAATATCTCTTACTTGTTTTTGTTTGTTGTTTAAATCTGATATAGATTAGCTCTGTAATAGTTTGCGTCAGACCATAAAGCTTTATAACTTTGCAATTCTAGATTTCTTAGTGATTTGTAAGTTGCAAGAGAGTCTGAAATAAATTGTGAAGTCTAGTTTTTCTTGAAATTCCTATAGTTCAATCTTTGTGTTTGACATTTATTTAACTACTGGGAGTTTGAAAGAAAGGAATTTTTGGTCCTTTGCATCAAAATTATATTACAAAATAATTAATAACTTCCCAAAAACTATTTTTTTTTGCTATAGATTAGAAGTTAGAATTCATAGAAAACAACACATGGTTGGAATTGGAATAGGCACATGAGAATGTGTTAAGCTCATAGGAAAGGAAACCTGCATGGTTTGAGTAATAAACAATGCATGAGGGAATTTGATGAGTCATAGTTAAGAGAAAAAACCATGTAGTAAAGCATGTGGGAGTGTAGCATAAACATTGTATTGGTCTTGCAATGACATCAGGTGTATAGATGGAGTGTAATTTTTTTTTGTATGTAATAGATTTCTATAGATTAAATGTATGTGTAATTTATTGGAAGTTCAATAAAACTAGATCATTGTTGTTTGTGGATGTATCCCAAACAATGAACCATGTTAAATTGTTGTCTTTTTCCTGTGTAAGTTTATTTATCTATTCATTTCATTTAAATCTATATTATAATTGATTATATAATTCCTCTATTCTGATGAAAAATCCTAACAAGATGAAGGTGGAGGTTTCAATCACGACTAGTATCATTGACAACTTTATTATTGATTTTTAGTAAGGTTTTATTAGTTATCTTAGCTTGACCATTAACATGAGAGTAGTAGGGGTGGACCAATGGTCTTAGATGTGGAAGAACTCACAAAGGGTGAAAAATTTATGATTATATAAGGATTAAAATTATTAGTGATGATGATTCATATGGAACTCCTTAGCAATAATCATATGTTAAAGGATGATATCGGATATTTGGGTTCTAGTAGTGAACAAGAGGGAGATAGATTCTACCAACTTCATAAAATATTTTTTGGTAGTGGTTATGTATTTATGGCTTTTGGAGGATGGGGATGAATCTTATTTACTAAGTCATGTCCCCATTGAGAAAATGGCTAATGAGAAGTAATGGATTACAACACTTGTAAGGGTGCATGAATGAGGTCTCAATTTTGTTGACATGCAAGACACACCATTTAAAAAAATAGCATTCATCATGCTCCATGGTAAACCAATAATATCCTATTATATGGAGTTTCTTATCCAATATTATTCCACTACTACGGGCCCCATAAATAATGCCATGTACCTCTTGTAATACAAGGTTACCTATCATTTTTTTTTAAATCATAATAACCTCAATGATAAAGTGTATCTCTTTGGATGGTGTAACGAGATGTGCATTTAAGATGAAGGATTTTATTTTGGTTGCATTTAATATTGGGTGGAAGGGTTTAATTGTGAAGGTAGGTGTATATATCATGGTACCAATGAGATTTGAGACCATTAATTTTGAATACCATCTCAAAATCAGGTACACCATAGCTTGAAATTAGGAACTATTTCAATAAAAATTCATACCTTTGACTATTTTGTGGCATGTCTAGCAATAATCTAATAGTGGCCATGGAATAAAAAACTTTATTGTTGTTATGAGGAACCTATTCAAACGAGATATGGGTGAAGTATTTTTTGAAGCTTTCTACCATGTTATTGTAGGGGAGGAGCTTTTCATCTTTTGATGATAATTTGAGAGTCCTTATAGAATTGTAGCTAAGTGATGTTTCATTCAACAACCATTATAATTTTCCATATTATTTGTGTAGCCCAAAAATGCCCAACTTAAAGGCCTTTGGTATGAATTCTCATTGTGGAGTAACAAAGAGGATGCCCACCCTTGAACCATGTTGTGTATAAAACACATAAAAAATAGAGTTTTCATAGTTGTGCCTCGTGAACCATGAAGATAGTCTCATCTAGAAAATCTATTATCAAAGGATGCATATCTATTAAAGGCATCTCCTATCTAATATGTAACAACTCAACCTTTCATGTATTTTTTATCAAAATATTCAATATCAAAATCACTAAGCAACATAACCCACTTATTCAGTCATCTTGCATGGGAGGTTGCTTAGAGAAGATACTAAGCATGTAATGTTGAAGCTTCTATGAGCTAAAGGTCACAACTAGACATGGTTTTTCCATAGGATTATCATTAAGCTTATATGCAACCAAGCTTCAAATGTTGTAGTATACAAATTAGAAATAAATGCACTTTATAAATCAAGGATGACCAACAAACTCTGAATGCAACAATAAGCACACCCCCACAAATATACATCAATTTTTTTCTTTTTCTTTTTTCTACTATTGATTAATTTTCCTTAAAAGAATATTTTTTAGTGTTATATTCTCAAATTGCATATATAATGTTATATTGTATTCATTTCTTTGTTTACTTCAATTCAACAAATTCAAGTCAAGAAAAAATCACTTATAATATTAAAAAAACATAATAATAAAAAATATACACTACAAAACATTTAACATTGATAAATTTACATTGATTACAAAATTCAATTAAAAAATGGTATTTGAAAACTTGCAACCATTACTTAACATCTAAGATAGATAACATATTTATTTCAATATTAAATGCACATCCTACAAACACATCAAAACTAACAAAAGTATTTAATCTATCTGTTGATGCACACAACAAACTCATAATACTAAATGCATATACATATTCATCCTAATTTATTTATACAAAATCTGATTTTCTTAACTACAATATTTACAAAAGCACATGATACAACTATATATTATCTTAAATTATGTCCTTATGTCTACATTCATGTTATACTTAAAAAAATCATAGATAAGAAGACTTTTCAGTACATTCTTAAAAACTACTCTCTCTAACAAATATCACTAAAAATTGCACAGACAAAATATTAAAATATTTATCTGCAGATCTTTTTTCTGCATGATTATTCTCAACTATACTTTGCTTTAAAAAACAAATCCATTATTACTAAATAAACAAATTCTCAAACATAGTACAATAAAAATTAACCACTAGACAAGAGCCAAGCTGTTATATCTATAGTCTTAAAATATTTTATTTATATTAAACCAATTTGATAAGGTCGAGGAGATTTTCATACCGACAAATATAGAAATATCTCGTTGGATTACTTTTTGTTTTAATCGTGTCAATTTATTTAATGTGTAAGTTGTTTGTTTTGTTATATGAAAATGGAATAATATTTATTTTGTTATCTCGTGGGGCTCGTGGATAGAAAATATCAGGATTATAATAATTGGAGTGGGGTGCCATAATATTCACGTGTGCATTTTAATAACACAAAATCAAATGCTTCCGCCATGTGCTCTTTAATTAGCATTTGGTCGTTGTGATCTTTTATTAAATAACAACATTATGTATTAAACCTATAAATTGATTAATTTATTATTCACTTGACTTTTGAGTGATATGTCGACCAAATCAATTCCAGATTCTATTGTTGGCTTTTCAGCAATATGTTTCCATTATTACCTCGTAAAAGTCAAATATATGTTTTAATATGATTATGAGAGCGTTTAAATTAATGTTAATTTAATCATGGCCAACATGTATGGGAATATTAAATGATTTAATTTGGCAGAATCTAGGTTGAACTAAGTATGAGGGAATTTGATTAGGCTTTAATAATTCGGATTAAGACAAATAATATGGAAAATTAGGTGGACGGAGGTTTGAATAAAGTTAAATAAATAAATGTAATGTAGCTACTAGCATATAATTCGATGGTTATTGGTGATAAGTGATGGAGAAATGGGCCAGCTTGTCATAGATATTTTTGAGACTTTCAATAAAAAAATATAAAAAATATTGGTCGTGTGTAATCATTACTTTGCTTGGTTTAATATGATTCCACCTTTAACACTTGTAACAAAATTAATCGCTACTTGCAAAAGTATCTAAGAATACAACTTTAAATGGATATTGTCATTCAATTCTTTAAACGAGACAGATATCTTTTGGTTGAAGAAAAGATTTATAAATTAAAATATATATAAATTACTATTATAATTGTTTACCAAAAAGTGAGATTAGTTGTGCATTGAAGAAAGTGTAGTTGGTAATGAATAAAACATAAAATATAAAATAAAAAAACAAATCAAGTTGAGGATTAGCATCTATCCTTGAATTTTAAATAGGAGCAGCAAAGAACAAATGGAGTATATAGTCTATGTTGGGTGGCCTTGAATTGGGGTGATCTATCTAGAGCTTGAATAAATATTGGAATTATTCTTATTTCCTCAATTCTCTTAGTCAAAAACATATTGATTTTTTTAATAACATCTTTAAATTGATTCAAAATGGCATCCACCTGTTTTTTTAATTTTATGTTAGCATGCAAGATCTCTTCCAAAATATTGCCACTTAAAAAAGAGTGTTAAAAATAATAGTTGATAATTGCAACTCTAAAGGGTATGGTGTAAGAAAACAATGATGAAAATCTGTATTACTACATGTGAAACATAAAAATGTGGGGTACCCTAAGTTTAATACTCATGACCTAGGGTACATTTCCATCATTTCTATAATTTCATTAGGATATAGATCAACAAGGTGTATAGATTGACTATCAACCTCAATGGTGAGCTAATCAGACTTGGATTTGCATCCTTTTGAGGATAGGAATAATTAGGAAATGATTGTGATTGATTACCCCAATTAAACTAAATGACCTAATGCAATGAATGCAATTATTTGACAATTTATAAACAAAAACAGTCAAGTTCTAAAAGACCTAGAAGGTGCAAATGACTGTGTACTTGCCCAAAAAATTTGGTTTTGTTAGGCCTATAAGGATAGGGTCACTATATGTTTGTTGAGTCCTTGCAAGGGTGTCCTGCTCAACTTTCAAGGTCCTTTGATGTCGAATACAAGCTTATGTGTTATTCCTATCCCACAATCGGAATGTCGTAAATAAATCTTGTAGGTGAGTTTTTGTGTCTTGACAAGAATGGTGACAATAAATGCAACAATACAAAACGGATCTTCACGCTCTCATCAATCCACTTCAAACTTGCAACCTGGACATTCACAAAGAGGGGAAATGTTGTTCCATGGCTTGCCTTGAAGTCATACCCTATGTTAGTGTTTCCACTTCCACAATGGCAATATCAATGGAAAGGAAGGAAATTATGAATGAACATAATGTTGCAACTCACCACCCTTCAATGGCTTCCTTGAAAGACTAGAGACATATGCATCTCTTCAAGGGTCTTGGATCTTTCTTGCTTGATTTGCTTGAATGCTTGGAGACCTATAGCAATGTTAGCCTTCACATCTAGCATGAACATGAACATACATAAACTTTGACATGATGTTGGATCTTGAATTGATGTAATAATGCTTTGATATGCTTCTCTTGAATTGGTCTTGCCAATAGTATTTTCTCTTGAATGCATGTTATTTCTCCTTCTTTCTTGTTAGGTTTCAAATGATAAAACTAGGTATTTATAGGTGTTTATCCAATTTCCTATAAATTATATTCCAAAAGTTGAAACTTCATATTTGAATTTTGAATATTAAAATACCACCAATAACATATTTGAATTTAGGTCCTAGCTAAGAAGGGAGACCCATTCACCCTTGGGCGAATGGGTCCTAGCCCAAATTTTTAGGACACATTTGATCCAAGACAATTTAATGTTTGAATACATTTGTTTAATATAGATCCACCTTCAGAAAATGGTAAAAATAAGGCTTTGTAATGCATAATTTGGAAAATTAGAAGCTTAATTAACTTCGATAAATTAGGTGCAAAAACATAATGTAAAAATTGTAAAGGTATACAATTTTCTACACTACAATAGGAAAAAAGGATCATCTAATGACATGATTCATAGATGATGTGGTAAAAAGTATTGACCCCTAACAAAGTATCTATTTCCAAGTTAGTTTCATAGGAAAGGAAATCTATAGAGAAAGAAAGATAAATTCCATAGGGATTGTAATGAGAGTAAATCTAGAACACATGTTTGGTAGTTATTTGTTTTTACAAAATGAAGAACACAAGGTATTCAATTGAAGAAAGAAAATTGATAAACAATATGTAACCAATAATGGAGAAGTTGTCGACCTAGAAATTATGCTTATGTAGCTACTTTGATTTCCAAAGTACATGTGTGGATTAAATAATTTGGTAGTAGACAAGGAGCATCTTAATTGAGAATTCAATCTTTTTATGGTCAACTCCTCAAACACCCCAGGATCACCTACAAGTCAAAATATCTTCCACAAGAGAGAAATGGTAGAAATATCATGCTATCATTAAGGATGCAAGAATGTCAAATTGAATATGGAAAAGTACATATGATGCCTTGCTTATACAGGCAAGGTGGTGAATAGGATTAGACAAGATCATGACAAGTGTCTTAATCCTATCACATGTGACAACTAACTACCTACCTAGGAAATGATGCAAATATAAGTTCTAGAAAAGCCAACTAAGACTTCTAGAAGAATCTTATATCGTAAGTGTGAGCATGCTTTTAAAATCTGCAAACACTAACTTCCAACAAGGGTTAGCACCTACAAATCTCTCAAGAACACTCGTATGAAATACCTTGAAAATGCTTAAAAAATGCAACAAAGGATGAAAGAAAACTAAAATCATTATGAAAGAAACCACAAGTTACCTATTCCATAGTGGATTGGTGTCACATGTGCAAGTGACCCTTTCCCAATCCTTGATCAAAGCTCAAGATGATGTAAATGCAATGGAGATGATGGGCAAGATGAGTTCTCAAATCAAGAGAGTAACCTTGCATAAAAGTTGTGGATGGATGAATGAGGATTAAGGCCTTCTTTTATAGATTTTCTTCATGAGAGATTGGCCAAGAGGGTGAATGTGGGACTAAAGATCCACCAATGAGAAGAGGACAATTGTCAAGTGGTGATAGGCCAATGAATGTGCAAGATTTGGGAAGAGTGCCCATGAGAGGGAGAATTTGAATTCAAATTTTGCAATAAATTTAGAGAGGGGGACAAGAAAAAGAGCAATAAATGCTATGTTGGAGGGACAAATCAACTTGTCATGTTGAGTGAAAATGAGAGTTTTTTAATAAATCAATAAATTTATTTATTTGTGCAAGTGGCATAATCTAGAGAATGTAAGTGGGTGAGATTAGCATTTAATCATGGTTAGATTAAATAGATGATGATTATGTTAGTTTGACTTTCATGATTTAAATATTTGATTTATTTAAATCAGAAAATGATGAAATATGGATTGTATTTAATTAAATAAATGTTTGATTTATTTAATTAAAGGGATGATGTTTGATTTATTTGATTAAAAGGTTGATGATAATGTTTGCTTGATTTTAAATAAATGACCTTAGGAGATGGAGATTACTTAATGAATGGATGGAAGTGAACCTGATTAACTAAATGAGTGGATGCATGTGAAGCCTGATTTACTTGATGAATGCATAATGCTAATTTTGCATGTCTATAGTAAGTAAGCTTAATCATGTGAATAAGTCCCCTAATTACCTAGTGAGTGAATTAACTAGGTACAAGACATTTATTCACACCAACACCCACCCTTAAGTGCAACTTAGGAGAGAAGATTATTATGCAAATGATGCAAAGATGCAATGATGTGTTCTAGCTACTAATCCATGTTAGGTACCCATGTACAAATGTAAATGTAATCTCTCACAAATGGAGAAAAGGAGAAAACCCGGTGGGACAAAACTCTTCCCCAAAAGAGAGATAAATACAATAATGATATCCATCACAAATCCAATCAATCTCTATCCACACAAAGGATGATAAGGGAGATCATACAACCCCCCATAATGAGATAACCTGCTACAAAAGAAGCACTAGAAGCATAGTTTTGGAGTGGAAGGAAGCTAAGGTAGTGGAACAACTTCCTACATTAATCTTGAGAGGAGAATAATACAAAATTCTTCCCCAAAAGATAGATAAATACAATAATTATATTCATCACAAATTCAATCAATCTCTATCCACACAAAGGGTGATAAGGGAGATCATACAACCCCCCCATAATGAGATAACCTGCTACAAAAGAAGCACTAGAAGCACACTTGTGGAGTAACACTAGAATCCTTAATTCGACAAGCAAGGAAAGATACTTCTATTTGCTAGAAACCATATTAGAGTCACTCAAGGAATCAAGTCAGAATCATGATAAAGCAATAGAAGAACCAATGCCAAGGAACATTGGAAAACTCACAAACTGGCACAACTCTAGAATCTATGAAGCAGCAGTCAATTGAGAAATGATCTGGAACTGAAATGAGGTGCAAAGAAAATTCAAACCTAATGCACACAAAAAAGGAAATATTGCATGCACTGATAAATATTCACATCTTCCTCCATGATGAAAAATAACCTTAGATCTGTGTAGAGGATAGAATCAACATTTCGATGATATAAAGTTTTCGAAAAACGAACATTGTATGCTCAAGTTATGAATTTTTGAAAAAAAGGATAAATTGTGCCAGCCGAAAATGTAGACACGATCCTTCTGATTTGATTTCTGGAAAATTTACTTGTTGCATGCATGCAATAATTAATGGATACCTAGATAATATTTTGTTGCTACCAACAAAACCTAGAAATTGTTTTTGAATCCAAAAACTAGAACATGCAGTTTGGTAAAAAAAGTAAACCACTTGTAGGAAAAATAATTGCATTTGACTACTTGATAGTTGTTTCTACAAGTTTTGATCACTATCTATAATATCTAGAAGAAACCCTGATGAGATTCTGACCCTGGCTACAAAACCCAAAATCATTTTTCTTACAAATGAGTGGAAGCTAGATTTCTGAAGCAAAAATGAAAATGACTCCAATAAAAAATTGCTTGCATCAAACCCTTGCAGATCTGACAAAATATGCTAGATTTTGATGAAACAAAAGTTAATCTTGACTTTCTCTGACGCCTTGGATTCAATGGTGAGGTTATCAAGACCCCAAATTGCACCCAACAAAACTTTCACGTCAAGATTGGTCCCTCAAATCTAGGAAGAAGTCTACAACACTAAAGCTTTGATACCATGTACACCCCAGGATCACCTGCAAGACAAAATATCTTCCATAAGAGAGAAATGGCAGAAATATCATACTATCATTAAGGATGTAAGAATTCCAAATTGAATATGGTAAAGTACATATGATGGCTTGCTTATAAAGGCAAGGTGGTGAATAGGATTAGACAAGATCATGACAAGTGTCGTAATCCTATCACATGTGACAACTAACTAACTACCTAGGAAATGATGCAAGATAAGATAAATTCTAGAAAATCCAACTAAGACTTCTAGAAGAGTCTTATATCCTAAGTAAACTTAATCATGTGAATAAGTCCCCTAATTATCTAGTGAGTGAATTAACTAGGTACAGGACATTTATTCACACCAACACAAAGTACATGCATGGCTTAAATAATTTGGTGGTAGACAATGAGCATCTTCATTGAGAATTCATTCTTTCATATTTACTAAATGATGGAAACTTAATTTCTTATGCATAGGTCTTGTTGGGAAATGTATGAAGCTACAACTAGTAAGATATGTTTGACCTTTAAAAAAATTGCATCTCATATGAGTGAAGAACTTAATTTATAGGAAGATTGAAGGATTGCATAGTGTGGACTATATGCATCTAATTCTTAGATAGGTTGGATTCAATTTTTGAGATTGGTCATCTTTCTAGTTTATTTTTCACCAATTTCCTTCTTATTTATACTTTATTTCTAAATTCATAAATAAAAATGATTTTCTAAAATTTTCTTATATTCTAGTATTCCCTAGTTTTTTTGTCATTATCATATCATTATTGTTCTTTCATAATTTTTTACTTTGAAGAGAAACCAACAATGGAGAAAATCAAGATCTTAGCTATGATGAATTTACTTGTTATTTAAATTCTATATTTTGAGCTGAGATATTGAGCTTCATTGCATGATTGTGAGAGTGCGAGTTTTATATTAATTTTTTTTTTTGTGATTTGCATTTTCATCATCAACAACACCAAATAAATATGCATACTTTTTATGATCGATAATTTGATCCACTAGAGAAATTGTGTGCTCCTCTTAATCCATAATATTTATAAGGAATCCATCAACCCTATCATTTTTTCAAAGGAAAACACCAACCTATGAAAAATATGCATAAAATAAGAGTATAATTAGTAATAATAAATACACATCAAATTGTGTGTACTACAAAGGAGTTCCCATAAGGTAAGGAGGAAATAAAAATAAAAATAAAATAAATTGACTATAGAATGTGTATCTAGTGTAAACTTATATGCGTGTGCAATCAATTTTTATAAAAGAGACTCTAATTTTACCACAACGATAAATATCATGAATATGTAGAAAATTTAAGAAAAAATCATACCTTTTCCTCAATTCAAAAGATCAATTGAAAGTGGTGAAATAATACATGCATAGAACATGCAAATATAATACATAATATTTAAACCAAGTTATAGAGATAAGTAAGAGGTTAACCAATAATGTTATAAACTCAAGTGTTAATAGGTTGATCCAAAAACTAAATCCTATTTACAATCAAAATATTAGTTATAATACAATTCAATAAAGGAGTTCACTTCAAGAATATTTTAATATTTGGAGAGTCATTTCTATTATTGAGGAGGCATGCACAAGGTTGTTTAAGACGGGATAATTTAAAAGATCTTAGGGACAAAGATAAATCTCTTAGATGAATTTGGAAAATGGAGTCTTATATCTCATTGGTAGATTTATCCTATTAATATTTTGGTCACCTCAATGAGTACCCTAAGAGTTGGTTGGCTGCCCTAACAAAAAGAACTAGAAAAAAAAGGTGAACACATGGTTTGAATATGGTAATAAAATTGGAAATAACTACTGGTTAATTTCAACTTCTATAGGTTAGATTTATTGATTTATATTAATTTAGAAATTCAAGCATCTATTTAAGGGGTTTGATAATTCATTTTGGGGATTAGTACTTCTATTTATCTTCATTGAAAGGGAATTAATAAGTAGTTTGTGGATGGATGGAAACACTCTTGTCATTTCTTGAAGAATTATAAAGGTTAGATTAGATTGGAATTCATTTACAAAGATTATACTTTGTTGGTAATAATGGTTAGTAGAGAGCATTTACTCATCCAATAAGAGTTTTCCCATGTTTAGGTTTCTATAGACCAAATTTTGTATCTTTGTCATTAGCAAGTGATTTTCTCCTATTACATTCTTCTTATTGTTTTCTTTATGAAATTATAAATTTCTTATTTTTCATTCACATAAAATGATTTGATTAGTTAGAATTATAAATACATAATTGGTGAGCTATTTTGGAATATCTAAATCAATTTATAGGTTAGATAATATTAGATAAGTTTTGTTAGGACTCTAGGTGGTTTTAAATCATACTTTCAGTGGGATTGTAGTGGTATTTACAATAAAAAATCTAGTGTCTATGGAGATTCCAGAGAGTTTAAGCCTAAAATAAGGCTTATAAATGTAATAAAAATAGTGAAGGATGGAACATGATTGTGGATGATGTATGGATAAGATTAGAGATAGATTCAAGAAAATAGATGTAGATATGTTGTAATTTCCCATGATATGGGGAATGTGTATGTCTAGATTGGATTGATGATTATATCTTTAAAATTGAAAATTCAGGAATGCCAAATATGGAAGAAGAGATTACCAAAGATGCCAAATATGGAAAAAGAGATTACCAAAGTTACATATGAGAATGGTAAGACCTTGAATAATATAAAATCACTTCAATTTTAATTGAAGGCCAAGATATAGATCCAACCTTTCAACAAAGAAGTGAATGTGAAAAAAGTTGGATTAATGGGTGTCTCAAATGGAGGTATATTTTAGCTTACATAAATTGAATTCTGATGTGGCATATTTGATACAATAATTCTTCCACTCGATTAAATATTCTATAATCACCCTTGTTTACATCTTAGAGCATTTTTTAAGGATTCCATCAAGTTCCAAAATTATCATACCTTCCTCATAAAGCTTAAGTAAATCTATCTAGGTTGAAAATCTTTATCCAATAACCCTATTCAAGTAGGAAACATGAAAGGTCAGATATTTTTTTGTTGACTTAATTAACTCCAATTTGTATCTTGAACTACCAATATTTTATAAAACCTTCTAAGGGCCATAATACTTATGTGCAATCTTGTTGTCCTTATTTTAATGTTTGAGTGGCATCAAAACATATACTTATAATCACACAAATATTTAATCTTCTACCTAAATATTTCTTTAAATATGGTATTGATTAGCTTGTTGCTTCTATAGACACTTAAAATTGTTTTGACTGATATTGCACATTTGAATTTGATTACTAACGCCATTTCTTCTTGAATCACTTATTTTTGACTATTTATTTAAATAATCATTATTATTTAACTAAATTCATCAATTTCTCCTATTAATCAAATAATCAATGTTATTTGGCTATTTCATCCCCTTTCACTCTAATTTTCATCTTATTTAATTAGTTAATGTAAATTATTTAATTAAATTTCTTATGTCTTCTCATTTAATTAAATAATCTTCATTATTCAATTAAATGTCATTAAACCCCCTTTCATTAAATAAGTTAATTATTTAATGAGCATCTTAATTTCACTCATCTTGCACAATTAAAGCTTTGTTTCAATTATCTAAATGGATAATTTCCCTCACCCTCCCACTTGCAAGTGAATATTCCTCTGGAATATTCCTCCATTTGAATGGGAATATATTGCAACAAACTTCCTAACAACTTCCTAATTTTTAGGAAGTGTGATTCTTTGAATCAACGAGAGCCATTGATTAAATCCTTGATCCTTGTCAACTTGCATTCACATCCATTGATGAGAATCCTTGATCCATGCCTTCACCTCTCATTGCTTCTCATCCATTGATTGATCAAATCAATCCTGACCATTGATTCACCATTTTCTCCTATAAATACTCACCATTTCTATCAGAAAAGGATCTACTTCCATTTTAGCAAAGTTGTGTTGCGCATTTTCATACTCACTTTCATCCATTTGCATCAATATTTATCATTTAGCATCATTTTAGCATAGCTTTTCATCCATTTTAGCTTAGTTTACATCCATTTTCATCAATATTCATCAATAGAACCCATTTCAAAGCTTGTTTCAATCTAGGGATTGGGAAAGGGCTGAAATTCCACATCAATGCAGCACCAATCCCCCAATGGGATGAGGTTTGAGGTATTTAACTAGTTTCCATTATGCATTTCTTGTTTATTTTGTGTTTAATGGTTTCTACATTTCAAATTTTCAAGAATTTCATCGGGAGCTTGACTTAACTTGCTAAATCTTTGTTTGCTTCATGCAGATCTTGCAAGTTTAGCTTAGCTTATGATCATGCTCATAGATTCATTATGCTAAGTGTCATTATCAAAATTCTCCCTAAGACTAGAGAGTATATGTTGAATGTTTTTCTTAACTACTCTATCGTTTGGGTTTTCTCATAATGAAGAGGTGGTGGATGGTGAGTGGTAACCATATAATGACAAAAATGGAGATATTTTGGATGAAGTGTGGAAATAAGTGTCATGCCACTATTCTACTCATGGAAACCATTGTGCCAATATTTCTTTCTCATTTAAGTAAAAATACCATAGATAACCCTCCAAGCTCTTGTTGACCACCTCACTTATCCCATCTAATTGGGGATGGTATGATGGCTATAAGCAAGTTGAGTGCCTAAAAATATGAATAACTCAAAAAAATTACTTGTAAATATAGGATCACAATCATTTACTACGATTTGTAAAGGACCATTCAACTTTTAAATGGTATCCCTAAAAGTTGTTGCTACAATAATTACTATAAATAGGTGTGACAAAGCATAAATATGTGTATATTTGGTGAGTCAATCTACAACAACCATGATGATTATTTTTGTTTAATTTAGGCAAGTAGGAAACCAAGTTATGAAATCCATAGATACCTCCTCCCATATTTAGCTTGAAATAGATAAGGTTTGTAGAAGACCCCAAAGGTTAATTTTCTCCCTTTTAGGTAGTTGACATACCATTCATTTTACCATATTTTTTTGGGCATCCTCTTTAAGCCCATCCCATAACAAATCCCAATTTATTTTATGATAAGTATTTAAGAAGATTGAATGCCCAACTAGTAGAGAAGTATGGAGTTCTACAAAAAAAAAACTTTAAATTTGAGTTCTTACTTAGGCACAACTTATCCTTGTACCATAGAAATTTATTTGAAATAGATAAATTTTATTATATTTTTAAGTGAGATTTAATGTGTTCATGTTGTACCCTATTCTTAGATCATGCCCCATCCTACAATATAGAAAAGGTACACAATAGTGAATATGTAGATTCATCCCTTCTAGATAAAGCATCAACCACAACATACTTTTTTCCTTTTTTAATATAATCTTGAAGTCATGATCTCCAACATATTTGTGAACTAGTTTTATTGATCTTGAAATGAGGGTGTATATTCCAAGAACTATTTGAGACTATCATGATCTGATGTTACCTTAAAGTCTCTTTTCATTATATAAAGTATCCATTATTTCAATACATGTAGGATAACTATCAATTCTTTAGGTCATACACAAGATTCAAAAAATCCTTATCTTTGAGTTATGAATCTTAAATTATAGGGGTCTTCCCTTATGTATAAGTACTAATCCTATCTCATACCTAGAAGAATCACATTCCACAATGAAGGTTTTATAGATAAATAGGGTAGCTAGAGCTAGAGTTGAGAACATGGATTCCTTTAGCTTCTCACAATCCCCAAAGGCTACCATATTTGACTATAAGGAGTCCTTCACTAAACCATTTATCTCTAACTCTTATTTTTTCTTCTTATTCTTCCTCCACAACATCCCATTATGTATTAAACTTCTTTTTGACATATTTATGGTCTTTCCTATATTTGATATCACAATTAAAATATAAGATTTTTTCCCTTTTCTTCAATCTAGTAGGCTAAGGGAATGGTTATGATTGGAAGCCATTCTCTCTCATCCTATTGAAACCTTGAATTTTGGGAGCTAAAATATTTTCCTCTACACTGTGTACCATGATAAAATAATTAGATAGAACAAGAGGGTTAAACATGTATATCTCATGTTTGATGTTTCCATGAGTCATCCAAGGAGTAAGTCATTCAAATTCCCATCTATAATTATCTATACTCACAAGGATATGTTCTAAAATTATTGAATATAATCTTTGATTCATCTTTTTTGTTGTAGTTTGGCTATCTAGTTGAAGTAATTCTTTCATCCATTATTGCTATATTATATAAACAAATTCCTCTATAAAAATTGACCAACACTAAGGGTTATCTTCTTTTTTGGAGCACATAGTCATTTATACCAAATAAATTTCTCAAGTTCCAAAAATAAGAATGCCACTATAACCTTTTGCCCATATAAGATCCAATGAATATAAAAAAAATTCTAGTTAATCCAACTAAATGGATCCTTTGCATTAAAATTTTGCATGTCTACTTTTGGTACCAGATTTTGAGATATAGAATGTGTGCTAGCATTTCATTGTCTTGATGATCCACCTTGATTGATTGAGACATTAAGAGTGGGTGATGTCCGAGGTAGGGCACTTAGTTGTGATAATGATAGTATATGGATATAATCATTGATATAGGACAAAGTTTTATGGATGCTTGCCAAATTTTCTTATGTGTTAGCCATTTCTCCTTGTATGTTGTGTATACTCTCTTCCAACTAGCCTACTATCATCCAACATAGATGACATCATGACTAAAGTCCCTCCTAAGACTAAATCAAAATCTATATTGTTTTTGTTTGGAATTTTTCCAAATGTGTGGGAGTTATTTTCTCAACCCCTAATTTCTAGCCCCATTATGTTGCAACTTACTAGTGCAAAATCTAATTTTCACTACAAATCCATCTTTGATGCATCATTTAAGAATTATGTTGGACCCAAAATAAAAAAATTCAAATAGCATACCCTTAATGAATTATTGTGATTTTTTCAAAAAAGTAAAAAAAATATAAAATATTCTAAAAATGTTAGCTTGTAGAATGAATTTATATTGAAAATACTAAAATTGCAATAATGTATTGAATATTGATCACCAACAATTGAAACTTGGATTTTAACTTTATTCAATGATCCTCCACCTCTAATAAAAATGATAGATGAATTCATAGTAGTTTGAGAGATCTAGGAAGATCTTTTAAAATGGGGATGAAACCTTCATTTAACAATAACTCCTTCAAAAGAACTTCAATTGACCTCCGATATGAACTACAACTACTTCAATATGTCCTTGATCAACCCTCTAGATTCCACAAAAGTCACCAAAGTGAGGAAGATATGTGCTTAATCGATTGACTTCCTATATAAATAAATAAAAAATCCCTACTTCTTATCTACAGATTTTCAACATTTGACTTGATATCACTTGTAATGAAATTATTTGTAAACTTGTACAAAAGAAGAATACCATAGAAAATATGTTACAAAGACTTGATAATAATAAGCATCTTTGACGAAACAAACTTTAAAAATTCTTAAATAAAAACAAAATTCATAATATGATCATAATAAACTAACCACTGCCTCTTACAATGCCACTTTTATCTGACCTAACTACTTATATAAAACTATAAAATACAGTAGCTATAAATCAACTACGCATATCTTAATACAATCGATTATCAGTTTACCTAAAATAATTTATAGAAATGGCGTTTTCCCTTTTACAAACATACTTCTTCCTATTTATTATAAATAAGTGTAATACCTTTGAATAATATTTCAGCCACTTCAAAGTGGTGTTTCCGATCAATACATGAAGACAATAATTGTGTTCGGCTTAAGCCAAATGTTGCAAAACATGTGTCACAGTTGTGGGTCATCTTCATTTGGCTTTTACATAAAATCTATAATGATGGAAGAAGCCAAGCGTACATTCAATTGTTTTCATTGCATTCAATCATAATTGGAGGAGAGTGGAGTATAATGTCCACAAAGGACAACAACTAAATTATTCATAACGTCATTTGGGAATGCACTCACTAACTACAAACGTAGGATAATATTAAATCATGTTGAATCAGTGAATTATATAGATTAAAGTATTTCTGGGTTATATGCGGGAATATAAATTTAAATTAGAAATGATCTCTATTTAAGTTGTTATGAATGGAGGAATATAATCTATTAAAGTCGTCAAGGATTCAATTTGGTTCAATGGTATTTTTGGGAGATTCAAATATACATGTATTTAAATTAGAAATCGGCTTTTAGTTAACTGTTATAAATAGAAGAATCTAATCTGTCAAAATCATCCAAGAATCAAATTTAATCCAATCACAATTCTAAAAAATCAAACTTGATAAATATCACAATCAAAAAATATAATATCGTTTTCAGAAATTAAAACTCAACCAATCAAATTATGATCTTTTGATAAAAGTGACAATTTCCTTATTATTAAATTAAAGTAAATGGCTATCATAAATAATGGTAGGCAGCTACAACATCAACAAATTGGAAGCTACATCAAGTCAAGCAACTAATTGAAAGTTGATGTCTAATGACATAAATGTCGGTTTCGATGAGGGTAAGGGGTAGTCCTATTACATCTTTATCCATAATTAATTTTATGTATTTATGTCAAATCTTGAGAGCAATACCTCAAATTCAAATAGATTTCAAACTAGATTACACGGTTTTATGTATTTCTATTTTTTTTAAACTTTATTTCATTCTTTAATTTTAAAGCTTTTTACACCATCCTTACAAATATCTCTTGATCTCTATATTTCTCACTAATGTTATTTTAAAATATATGATCAAAATTATTGTCAAATAAAATTTACAAGTTGATATATGTGTAGAGCTATTATTAGATAATGAATTATTTTATTTTTTAAGATTATTTTTTATGTATTTTAATATTTTTAAATAAATGTTTAGTATTTAATTTTAGCTTAAATCAAGAAGGTTTGGCGAACAAATTCAAGGAGAGTATAAAACATGAAATAAACTTGTCTAAAATAGAGGCATGTTAAACTTACCAATACATGCGTTACATTCATCATTTCATACATCCAATCTTGATACGAGTGCTTCCATTATTGAGGAGTTTCAGAGGTACAACTTGCAAATGATTCAGGTGTTTCCCTTCTTTATTATACTCGCTTAAGATATGATGATGAATTTTTCTTTGTTCCACTACTATAAGCTGGTGTTTTACTCTTTTCAACCTTAATATAATTTCATCTGCTACTCCCATATGTAGTGATTAACCATGTCAATATCTAATTATAATATTTTATTACTATAACCTTATTCAATATAATTTTTTTTTTTGGTTTAGATATAGGGGTATAAGGTTCATGATTACTTGGGGGAGAAGAGTAATAGGTAGTGTTTTTACATGATGATTTATTCATAGTTTCAAAGGTATTATGCATTTACTAAACTTTTAGGTGAGAAGATGGGTACAATTTTTTTTTATTAATTTTATATGAGATTTTTTTTAGATTAATTAAATGGAGGAATTCATAGGGGGTTTATATGTAATGTATAAGAAAATACAAAATACATATATAAATAAAGATGTTAGTAAAACTAAAAATGATAGAAACAACACAAAATGGAGGCAAAAATAAAAGACTACTGGATTTGCCAACTATAAGAACCACCACGACTAGCACCAAAACATCACCAAAGACCACCATTACTACCAACCATAGGAACAAAATGAAGCCTACAAAGCCAAAAATATCATAACCAAGAATGTAGGTAAAAAACCTCCTAATGAACAAAACTGAACAACTTAAATAACCCCCCACATCCTACACTAGATGAATTTACATAAACTCATCCATCCTAATTACTCCTCTCCAACCATATTTTTTCCTTCCATATTTATAGTAGGGTCAAGCAATAAAAGCCAATATCCATGAGTAGCCTTTGCTCTCTACTTTAAGTGGTAAACCATTTTTCTAGAATACTAGAATTGTGTGGTCATTAATGACCTCCAAGAGCCTTGAACAATGATTAACCATCAAAACCTAACATAGGCTTACCCATATCTAAATAGTAGGATCATAATACCTACACCTCCCCCAAAAGATCATTTAGTAATTCATTTGCAACCCCAACAAATTTATAGAAGCCTACTCACTATAGCCTTCCCCTACTTTCATCCCTTTACCACCTAAATCTAAAAAGAAGTCCAAAAGCTAACAACAACCATTAGAATTGATCTAAATTTAATAATTGGAGAAACTATATCTCTACATAGAATTTGGGTCATAAAGAGCTAGTTTCAAAATAAAATCTTGTTTAATCATGGCCTTAGACTGAGGAGATTCTTGTAAATCCAAAACTTCCTCCCTAGAATAGCTTTGGTAACAACTAACATAATTAATGACTTACGATTAAACATAGAAGCATGCTTGCTATCAAAGATAATATCTTTGAGCCATCAATCCATTGGATGCTAATAAATTCCTTTAGGATCCATTCCACCATGTTTCCATTCAAGACCTAGTAAACACCACACATATCACAAGACTGCCAACCACTCAATCATAAGCCACCAAATATACATCCACATAGAACCTATGTAGAAAAATGATATTCTTTTCTTGTACCAATCTACTAGAGATCACTTCACCTTACAAATAATATCATACACATGGAATTAAAACTGCACTACACATAATAGTAATATATACTTTCAATAAATGCATCAAACCAACACCCAAATATTGAAGGGTCTCAAAAAATAAGGGGGGTCATGAATCATGGGGGCTTAAACAAAAAATGGACATCTAATCCCTCCCATGATGAATAATTACAATCAAGGAGTCCATTTGCATAATTAAACTTTGTACTCCTTTAGAAGCTATCATTGCCTTACCAACCATCAATCTTTCCTATTTAGCTTTATTATTGGCTCAATTCTAAGAAGAGATACCCACCATACAAAAAATTACCACCTCCATCTCTAACAAGGGCACTTACACCAACATTGTTAGGATTTCCATAAGATGCACCATTGAAGTTTAATTTTATAAAATTTGTAAGGGGTCTAAAGCTTGGTTCTTCTTATCAAAACACCTAAAATAGCCACTATTTCTATCAATTTTAAAGTTGCATTCCCCTTGAATAGGGAGTGTACAAGGTTTTAATTATCTTATATTTGAGATAAATAATATTTTAACATCATTAGAATTCAATAAAAAAATGTATAGGAAACTCACAACTAGGCACACATGTGCAATGAAAATAATCAAATCATTTTATAACTAATTCTATATTATTATCTACATGGATATCTCTCTAAGTATATGTTTTTTATTAAGATAAACACAAGAAGAACCCAAACCCAAACAAAAAATCCATAAAGATGAAAAAAACAAGTCTCACAAGAAGTGAGATTGAAACCACCAAATCAAAGACAAAAGAGAGAAAATGGTATAGATCCAATAAAAATAACCAAAACAACAAAAAACTAGAGGAAACCAGTTACATATCCATGAGAATCTTAAGGCCACCGATGGCCTACCACTTGTGATTCAAAAATTCAATTTTGTCTTCAAAATTGTTATCTATGTAGTTGTTGATCTAAGCTCTAGTTTTGCCTATAGAGGGGTCGTGTGAGCAACAATTTTACCTTTAACATCTTGAATTTTAGTATGAGTTTTGCTAGCTACACCTTTTTGAGGAGAAATTATCATATTCGCCTATTTTTTTCTCTTCTCTTCTCTAGTTTAGATTGAAACGCGTAAATTTTTGGTGACAAATTTTTCATAGTTTCTTTCCTAAAGGCTATAATTTCCTAGTTATTCTTCATGGATTGCACCCTTCACATTTTTCTTGATTATTTCCTAGTTATTCTTGATGGATTACACTTCTTGCTCCAAGTATTCCCATTTATCAAATTTATTAGCAATTTTTTTAACTTCATCCAAGATGTCATCTTCGACCTTATCACTTTGTTGATCAAAGGTCTTAGAATGGATAACAAATTCTAAATATTATATTTTATTCTTAACTAAACACAATTTATCCAATTGCATTTGAGGATCTCATTTTGTAAATTTATAACCTCAAAGAAGGTATTGACTTTTTCCTCCAATTTGAGGTAGGAGATATAGTGGGTGTTCCCTTATTTGGACTGTCTAAGAGGGGTGTTGGTGATCTAATTTGTAGACTCCAAATACTTGAGATATGATAATATCACAAGTGTCAAGGGTGTCTAACTTGAGAAGATCACTACAAACCTATATTCAGGTTGAGCAACTTAGTACCAATTGTTGAGGTGGGTAAAACCTCATTTTCTTCCAGCTCTACAAGACTAAGGGGGGTTTCACTAAGGTGTTGGAATTTATATTACTATAGAAACAAAATACTCACCTTGACACAAACCATACTCATTGCTTATTGCAACCCTATTATATTGTCAGATCATGCCTATATGTTAGTTTAGGAGACTCAAGTTTAAGAACCTTATTAAATTGATGATCTACCACATAATTTTCAATGAAAGTATTTTTTAATACCCCTTAAAGTGCTACATACATTGAGACAAGATATTTAGAACACAAAAAAAAAAAAAAAACTATATAAAGATGTTTAGATTGATGTATTTTGAGTGTTTTAAGGATGATCAAGAGAGAAAGCCAATCATAGACCAATTCCTTCATCCATTTGGGAAATAGATTCTCTAAATTTAGACAAACATGTAATAACTTAAACCAAGGTAATATCTTAATCAAGACAACATGAAAGACCATGGCTTTTAAAATGCGCAAGCAAGCTAGGCTCTACACATACATTCATAAAAATAATTAATAGTTGCAAACTATAAGTGAGTCTACTTAGTAATCCATGAGTATGCCCATACATTTCTTTTATTGTGTTGAATAAATACCTTACAAAGGCTTTGTAAGGATTTTATAGTCTTTTGTCTTACCAAATAAATAATACACATCCAATAATGCACACCATACAGATGGAGAAACTTAGTGAACTTTGATTTTTCCATTAACCACTTGATATACAAATGTTACAAATATTATTAAAATTAATTTGAGATAAACCTACCAATGTGATTATACTTAGAACTAGAAATTGAAACCCTAGGGCTTCTTGTGAATATCTTTCTTCTACTAGTCCTATAAATGCTTCTCCTTAATACCAAAATTTTATCCTCTCTAAAAATGGAAAAAAATGTTGCTATCCATTACAATAAGGTGTGCAAGTTGTAAAAACATTATGCCACATAGGTAAACCCTAACCACAAGCTCCTTCAACACCTAGAAAACAATTATCTTCTGCAAACCCAATTTGACAATAAAGAGGCATGAAAGAATATTCTTCTGACCCTTACTATACCCAATTATTGATGATTTTTGGGTTTGAGTGCAAGAATGAGTTAAATCACCCACAAAATTTGTTGAAATATCATCTTGGAGGTGTCACTCTAACAAAATAAAGGGATGCAAACAACGAATGATGCATTGGTGGTATTTTTCTTCTTATATCCATACCAAACTACATTTAAAATCTTCACGGAGTCACATGGATCAAGGTTAGGTAGGTGGTATTTTTCTTATTAGATCCATACCATACTCCTCTGAGAAGCTTTCTCTGAAAGTATATTCTAATCTTTGTGATTTATGAATAATAAATTGGGCACTTTTGGAGTGTGGGGTTTTCTCCCAAAAGGGTTTTCCCAATGTAAATCACTGTGTTGTGGTATGCATTTTATGTTTATTTTTGTTTAAGTCTTTGTAACTATTATAATGATTTGTAAAGTTTTACATTATCCTCCTCACAATATTAGTGTAAGAAGTTGTTCTGCTACCTTAGATTCCTTACAATATTTGGTGGAAGCAGTGATGATATGTGCAAGGAGTTCTGGAATGCAATGCAAAGTGAGTTTGAAATCTCAATGCATGGTGAATTTTCTTTCTTTCTTGGTTTATAGATTTCTCAATTAAACAAAGGCATATTAATTTCTTAGAACAAGTACATAAAGGAAATGTTGAGAAATTTTAAGATGGAAGAATGCAAACCTGTGAGTACACCTATGGTTACCAAGTGTGAACTAAGTAAAGATGATGAATCTACTTGGGCAGACCAAACTTTGTATAGATCCATGATTGGTAGTTTGTTGTATGTGACTATATCTAGACCAAATATAATGTAGGCAGTTAGGATGGTAGCTATATTTTAGGCAATGCCTAAGGAAACTCAGGTCAAGGTAGTAAAAAGAATATTTAGATATTTGAAGGTTAAAATGGATTTTGGTTTGTGGTAACCTAAGAGTAAAAATTTCACTCTAACTCCATACACAAATGTAGATTGGGCAAGAAACATAAATGACCAGAAGAGTACAAGTAGTGGAAATTTCTTTCTTGGTGACAGTCTTGTATCATGGATAAGAAAAAAGAAGGATTTAGTATCATTATCTACAATAGAGGTAGAGTACATTGCAACAACTTCATTTTGCATTTAGACATTGTGGATGAAGCAAAATTTGAAGGAGATGAAGATAGAGTTTGATGAACCCATTTCCATTCTTTGTGATAATACTAGTGCTATAATTTTTTAAAGAATTCAATAATGCACTGAAGGAGAAATCATATTGTAATTAAATATCACTTTCTGAGAGACAAGGTCAAAGACAAAGAAGTGAATTTGGAGTGTGTTGATACAAAGGAGCAAGTAGCATAAATTTTCTTAAAGCTACTTCCTAAGGAGACTTTTGAGTATCTCAGGTAGAAGTTAGGAGTTGTTTGTCCTTCCTCTTGAATCTAGAGGAAATTACAGGTTGAGGGGGAGTGTTAACTCCCTACCACAAGAAGGCTTGGTGGCCATGCAAAGTGTTTTAGAAGCAGTACAGTATGAACTTAGGGGGAGTCTATTCGGAAACAATTTTTTTGGATTGTGCAAAAAGAAGTTGACATTTGTCATTGATGTAAAAGGGGGAGAAATAGGACTCAATGCTAAATTATCTAAGGGGAGAAATAATTCAAGTGATATGGTGTCTTGATCCTGACACATTAGATTTATCTTTGTGGGGCCAACATTTTTCTATTTTCCATCAATGAAAAATGGTGAGATTGTTGAACATAGGTTGTCATTAGTGTCAAAGGAGTAATTTCTAAGGAGTAATGCTTGTTGAGTAGTGAGAATTAAATTTAATAGTACTTGAATATCAAAGGAGTAACTTAGCAAGTTTGCGAGAATTGTACTATCATATCAATGTATTTTGAGTACAATAAAGAATATTGACTGTAGTATTCTTGCAATATCATGCATTCATCCATTCATGTTGATAGAGGTAATATGGAAGTTTGATTTGGAACGTTTGAGGTCATTTACTCAGGGTAGAGATATTTTTCTACCAATATAATCATGTTTTGTATTCCCTTCTGGATATGAGTTTGGCTCTATAGTTTGAAAGGAGAGTATGTCTATGCCTATTCTATATTATTCTAGAGTTTTTGGGATTTATGTTCAACATGCAAAAAGATTGAAGTGATAGAAGGGTCACTATGTTTATCAGTTAACCGTTTAGAGTTCCAAAACAATGTAATAGTGGCTTCAAGTTAGTGGCTTTTGAAGATAGTGTGGGATGTTGATTTTGTTAGAGATTATAGGAAATAAATTATCAATTAAATGCAAAAAATAATGAAAACACAACATATTTATAAAACCCAGAAAAATGGACAACAAGAAGACAACACATAGATTTAATGTGGTTCACCCAAATTTGGGCTACATCCACCAACAAAGGGTCCAAATTATATTAATTTCCCAAAAAATAACCTTTACAATGACATGCAAAGATATGAAGCAACTTGCAACAACATTTTTTCACATTTTTCCACTACTAATTTTTACACAACCTTTGTTGTGGGTACCTGCAGCTTCTCTTGCATTTTTCTAGTCACTAGTCTACAACTTTCTACTACCATTTCTCACGCCCAAAAACCATAAATAACCCAAAAAAATGTGAAAAACACCTTCCCATGCATGTAGTGTTTCATGCAACCAATAATTCCTTTCTTTTTGGGTGGTTATAATTATTTTTAACTATTCATACAAGAGTGCAACAATTATTTAATAAAAATAATGGAAAATATTTTTAGCATCTGAGTCTGATTGGTCTCCATAACACAACTATCTTCCACTTGGAGACTGATCATAACACCCTTGCCTTTGTAACTCACTAGAAATAAGTACCTTGGACCCTGCTACTCTATTTTATTGTTAACCTTGAAGACCAATCAAAGTTAAAGAGGAGCTCAGTTTCTCCCTTGTCAATACCTTCGTAAACATAGCCATTGGATTGTCATCTGTGTGTATATTTTCTAGGTGTACTTGTCCATCCTCCAACACCAACTGAATTAAATGATATCTCAACTATATGTGTTTGGTTTTAGAGTGCAAGGAATAATTCTTTGCAAGATGTATAACACTCTTGCTATCTATAAACAAGTAATTCCCAGTCTGTTGTTACCCCAATTCATCCATGAAAAATTGCAGCCATATCATCTCCTTTGTTGCTTCGATTTCAAAACATACTCTACCTTCGTGGTAGATAAAAAAAATACCTTTTACAAATGGGAAATATAACTCACTGGTGTCCCACTAGCTATAAATACATAACTTGTAGTACTCCACCTGGTATCAATATCCCCTACCAAATCTAAGTCAACATAGCCTTTTAAATCAATATTAGATCCCCCAAAATATAAACATTTATTGGATGTCCTCTAAAATACATGAGAATCCATTTTACTGCATTCCAATGCTCCATGTCGGGATTACTCATATACCTGCTAACAATTCCTAGGACATGTGCAATATCTAGTCTTGTGCATACTGTTGATGCCAAAAATTGGAAAGGTAACAACCCTTTGTGGGAAACTCAGTTTATGGGGGACCTATTGTGCTAAACTAAGTGACCTCCAGATTTTTAAAGAAGTTGACTTCTTTTGTGAATGGGGTTTTGGAATGGGAAATAGAAGTGAATATCAAATAAAGAATCTAACTAAGGCGATACACCATAATTTATATGAAAGGCATGATAAACCTATCTTTTGGATATAGTCTAAGGGCTTACTTAGCAATTTACCATATCCTAGAATAACACAAATTAAGGATTGCAGCATGAACAACTCATTCAGTGACATAAAATAATAATCATACCCATTTACTGAAAAGAAGAGTTAGAAGACATGATCTAAACCAGCAAACTCACATTCAAATTATAGAAGTATGGAAAATAAACCATTCAAACAATAATGGCACAACATAGAGTTTATCAATATCATAAGAAATAGAGAGGTCGAATAGTGGCACAGTCTGTAAGTCTTTCGATAATTTAAACAATACAAAGGCCTGGTCTCTCCAAAAATCCTATGATTCTAATACTAGCAAAAGAATATGATCACCAAACTTGTAACCTAAAATATTGGAACCTTGGACCTAGGGAAACAGGAACTCAGAACCCTTCTCCCGAAGCAAAGAGCAATATTTATAGCGATCCTTCCATTGCTTTGGAAAGTAGCAACCAAAAAGATCTGGAATCTGAGCAATGATGTCGAGGCAATGATCACCCTTGGCCGTTGTAACTGAAAAGATTTGAGACACAACATTTGGCCACCCTCCATTAGGTGCATCCCCTGTGAATGATGGCAGTGGTCCAACAAATCCTCATGCAAACAAGTGTTTCCCTTTGGGATAGTCGGTTAGAACACGCAACAACATCCCACAACTTATAGTCCACTTCATCACCTGCATTGAAGAGTGTGTGCTAAAGAGACGCGTGGTAGCATTTCACTGCTTGCGATCAATATTTCACTCTTTTGCTGAAAGCTTGCACTGAGAAGACACGAAGCAAAATTTTTACTGCAAATGCTAATTTTGGGGCTTGCTAAATCCTTATGTGAATGGGAGCTATGTGGTACGCAAGCGGGGTCTAATGAGGAGCAGGAGAAAATGATCAAAATAACCCACGGTGATGACATGTGGGAGCATTTCGAGGGCCGATGAAAATTGTTGAAGGCATGGGCCGACACCTAGCAAAAATCAAACCCGAAGGGAGCATGGTGAATTCCGCATTCACAGCTTCTAGAAACTATCAGGGGTGTTTCACTTTGAGGAACATAGAACCCAAAAAATTTCTCTGGTTCGCATACCAGAGTCCCATCCATTGGCAATGAAATTAGAGCTTGGAAAGGGCTACCTGCAGAGGCGGCCAGTCATCTTTGAATGGTCTCTCTACTTTGTGCAGATTCTCATGTGCTCTTCCTAGGTCAATCGTCTTTATGAAGCAGCGTATTAGGAAAACCGACACCTACTTCACAATGAAACAATAAGTGTACAAGAGGATGGATGACCCCTTTAATGTCTGCTGTAGTAGGAGGATGGCTGAAACTCTAGAAAGAATTTGGGTCTCGCTCCTTCTCTTCAATTCTTTCTACAATTTGTTTAGTCATGGCTATCTACCCATCTTCAAAAAATGGAGATGGTAGACCCATCTCGCTTAGCCAGGAGAAATTTTCCCGCATGTCTATTGTTTGGTTCAAGGTAGCTATAGCCGCCTTAGTTCACTGCAAGGCCGAGTGGTAATGAATGAACTTGTTTTCCATTTGAGCAGCAACATCCTGATCTTTGATCCTTGCCTTGACTAGGTCTTCATCAAAGATCTAATATAGATTGGTGAGCAGAATCTTTGCTTCCAGAACCTTTTCTGAGATGAACCATAGGAATTGCTCAATTGTGTCGTGAACCTCCTGGCTATCTGGTTTCCTTTGAGATGAACCGGAGCGTTGGCTGTAGTGTTAGGAAAAAAGTTTTAATCTTTTCCCAATAAGAAATATATATTTGACAGGCCAATGGGATGAGGTCCGATTGAGCGGAGGAGGCTTGGAGAGAGCTCCTTAGAGAGGTGATATCTGCATCCTTTGAGTTAATAACCTCTGTTAATTCTGTACTCCTCCTCTTCATGAATTCTAGTTTCTCCTCGAAGCTACTTATTTCTTTACGACAGTTTTCCTCGGCTTGGGTGTGGTTCGCCAATTCTCTGTCAAGAGAGGACTTTTTCTCTTGAAGCTCTTTCTCTTACTAGGCCTTTCAGTTTCTGAAGTTCTTATGATTCTTTACTAATTCTTGCTCATATAGAGTGCTTTGAGCTGCCAAATCTTCCTCTTTTTGTTGCAGACTTTGCTCCATTGAGGTCAATTGGCTTTGATACTTTTGGTTCCTTTCTCATAGCTCAGTTAGCAGCATGGGGTCAACAGATTGGGACTTATCGAGTTTCTCTTGGAGTTTACTCCATTCTAACTCCTCTGTTCGCACCTTCTCAAGCAGGCGCACAACTTTTGCTCCTAGTGATTTTTCTTTTGTTTCTAGGAAACTGACTCATTCCTTCACCAGCTTTAGATGCTCCTCCTTTTTCTTCAATTGATGACTAGACTTCAGGAAGTCAGTCATCACTACTCGCTGCATTTCCTCCATAAGTTCCACCTTATCCTGCGGTCGGGCTGCGGTCAGATCAAGTCCCATGGCATATATGTCATAATCGCCCGGGAGCATCTCCCTCTGTGGTTTGACAACATTTGGGTACATGGTGGAAAAATTCAACACTTTTTGATCTTCGTTGTAAACTGTATATACCTTGGACTCCGCCTCCTTCTTAGCATCCTTTGATTTTCACTTCTAGATCCTGAGGGCTCGTATTTGCTTTGTGGCTTCTCCCTGAGATATGAATTTAGATGGCGACCAAACTAGTCTACCAGCAATAGGTGCATCGGGAGGTAGGGAAAAAGGAAATACCCGTGTAGCAGGGCCTTGAGTTTTCTTTGGTGGGAGATTGACAATTTTTTAGGAGAAAAAGGAGACTTGCCATAGTTTGATTGTGAACTGGCGGAAGGGCTCATTAGTTGTGGTGATGGGGTAGTCACAATGGAGTCTATTTGGTGGGCATGTTGGGTTGGACCTGATGTAACAGGGGCAATAAGGGTGCTAATGGTGACCAAGCTTTCAGCAAGAGAGGCAAGGAGATATTGAGCAGCGACGACCAGTGTTAAAGTTCACAAAGGTGTTAAGATAAATTGCCTAGTTTGGGTGAATTGGGAGAAACCTCTTGGAAACACTGTGGTAGGGGCAGATCAAGCAGGACCAACACTTGTAGTAGTGGGCGCCAAGGGAATGGAAGAGGACACCAAAGATTGAGAAGTAAGAAAAGCGAAAGCAAAAATTACCTGTTGATTGGAAGTTGGTGGCACTTCGCTTGTCACTAGCTGCTTACTTACTTCAGGTTCCTGGCTTGCTACAAGCACTTGGCTTGTGGCAGCTCCTTGTGGTCCTTCACCTAGAATAGCTTCAGTGCGTTGCCGCTTAGTGGGCGGGGAGTCTTCGATCTCCATAGTTTCTATAGTTTTTGGTTGTTCTTGGGGTGCTTTTGCTATTTTCAAGGACCAAATGAGTGTTTACGAGGCTTGCGACACATTCAGTCACACATTTGAAGCAACATAGGCAGACTTCCCTATAGACTTTCTCTTTTTCTGGGCGGAGGACACTGATGTCTTGACTTCCTCTTCCACTTGATCTTCTTCTTCATCAGAGCCGTTACCACTGCTATCACTTGAGTTAGAAGTAGGGTGCTCCTCAACCCACAACTTTTCAAACTCTTTGTCTTCCATCACGTCATCATAAGGTACATCAACCTATTTTATCTCCTAGTGATATATCTAGAAGGCTCTGATCTATTCAACAATCCATTCTTCCTCATTCCTCAGCTTATTGTACAGTCTTCCCCATTTTATGGTTCTCATCATAATCCGCCACCAAGAAATATAACCTATGCCATGGCAGCCTACTGTCTTCAGTGGGGATATGAACTAGGTTGACCAATAATTCATCTTTATCTTCTAGTGGGTTGCATCTCCACTCTTAGTAAGGCCAAGGGCTATGGGTTACCTTGAGGTGATCATATGGTAAATCATTGAAAGGGTTGTATTCCCCACCTGTCGCAGATCATTACTAACCCCAAATGAGCTAGTTTATCTTGCAAAAGTGGGCGCATCTGCTTCTTTTTCATGGCCACCATTTTGAAAGTCTATGGAAAAGTGAAGAATCCCTTCCTTTTGACCTTTTTGCTGCTGCAGAAGGTACTATTGATAATGCATGCCTGCCAGAACAATTCCAAAGCCAACACTCGATTAGTCACACATATTGGAAGGCAGAAGGGTTCTTCAGTGAAGCCTCACATTCAGATGAATGTAAAATCCCCTCTGAAAAACCAATCACATTGAGGAATAAAATTCTACATAAATTATGTTTGAGTCAAGGTGAGCCTATTAGCATGCTCCTCTCCCAGTAAATCTTGCAAAATTGGAGTCAAGAAATGATCCAAAAATGCATAATAATCAAAAGTAGAAGAGAGGAGAGGGGTTCAGATAGAAACTAGTTTTTTCCTACCCTTCTCAAAGATAGACAACTCCATATGCTCAACAAAGAAATTAGGGTTTTGGTAAAGAACATATAAGTAAGATAAGAGACAAATATGAACTTTCGTTCAATTGTGTACTTGTTAATTTTCTCTAACATATTCTTTGATTGGAATTCTCCAAAATCATACTAGAAATAAGCTTTTTGATAGCGGAATTCGAAAGCTAGGCCCAATTGAAAAGACTGCACCTCTTGGTCAGTGTCCAGACCGAAAACAAATGCCATCATTGAAAAGGCATCTTGTAGGTATTCCTTGAAAGTGTCATGTGAAGCAAGAATTATTGGAGGCTTCCCACATTCTACTGCAATTCTTCCAGTTTCTTCGTCGAAAAAATCTTGTGCCTTATCCCTAGTGCTCCATATCTCATTTCCTCATTTGGGACTGAATGTCTCCACTTTCATCCCTCTTTGCATAGGGTCTGGAATGCACAACATGTTCTAGATGGTGGCTGGGCTTATGTTAACTAAAAGAGTTTGGCCCTCAATAGTGCTAGTACTTGGATTGAAACACCTAATGGCTACATCTACCAACTCTGGGTAGTAGTGCATAGATGGGACCATATACCGAGGAAACCCACTGAACCATATCTTTTTTGTGGCTGATATTGGCCTCTTGGACACCTTCATGAATGCGCAGGTAGATTCCCTCAATCCTTTGGGGTTTTTTTCAAGAAAGGGATCATGGACATTATCCCAATCTTCATGAACTAAGCTATGGTCTCTGTAGATTTTGGGCTTGTCCAGCCACCTTGTGTTTTACCATTCTGGCTTCTCAGGTGCCCGACATAGCATATGAAATATCTTCAAAGACATTAACCGTTAGTGCTCTTCACAGAGCTTTAGCTAATTCTTGTGTCACTACTGGCCTAACTCCCTGGCTTGAACTTTTTTCCATTGCTAATCTACGGGAAGCTTTCTACTTAGCTTGAATTATTCTGCAATTTTACTTCAGCTCTGGCTATGCTCTTAGAACTTTTTGCTTTATGTTTTCAGTAGCATTTTTAAAAGAAAACTTTTAAGTGTTTTAAAAATTTTACATGCAATATTTTAGCGATCTTTTCTCAAGGTGGTAGATGAGAACCACCTTTTTTGCATTTAATGCGGCACGTACCGCCAACCCTTTGGCTTGTGTGAGATGAATTACTTGTCATTTTGATTTGACAAGAATTCATAAATATAATTAGCAACTACCTGTACAATGTGATTTTCTTGGAACTTGAGCCGACGCCTTGCAAGAAACTTAAGTCTTCATATGTGTTGGAAATTAATATCTTAAAAAGAATGACTAGACTGAAGATGCGCTCAATATTTGAAAAGATATGAGTTTTGTCTTGGAATAAGAAAAATACCTGGAGGATGACACCTCAGTCCTTGGCCGTGCATAACACCACCTATTTCTGCCAACAACTTAGGCTAATTAATTAGCCTTCATCAGTTTTGCATGCAGCAAATCGTACTTCGCAGATGCAACTGGGTGGGAAATTCGAGCAAGCTTGGACACAACTTTCAAGTTGGTACTTAATTAATATCACATTTATGGAAATCGGATTACCATGCCTTTCCTTACTTTTTCTATAAATGGGCCTCTATGCAGTAGTGAAATCACACTTAGCGATTTGAGCAGAATTGGTGTTAGGTAATTGGCATAGTAGTTTAGTATTTGTAGTTGCGTAGCATTCTCATAGGCTAGACTTAGGTGCTTTGCAGGGATAGTTCTAAAGTATTTCCAGAAGGCCTGACAAGATGAATACCCCAATTAGGCTAGTGTCACACAAGTCCGAGACTGCCTTCCTATGAGAGATTTCTACCAGGCAGTTAAAGAGAATGACGAAGAACAAGCATTCACTCTCCATTATAGCCATAAAGTGGGTCTTGGGACGGGACTGCCTCGAGTACAAGGACAAGTATCGAGTCAAAACTGATGTGTGCTCGCACTTCGTCACCTCCATCCTAGATATAGGAATTTTCAAGCCACTAATTCTTCATCTGGTGAAGGAAAATTGTCCCAAGAAATACCTGAATGACCTCAGTGAGGTTGTTGCAAATGTTGCATATGGTGGGGGAATTCTGACTGCAAGTGACCTCCGTAGGTTTATAGAAGAGGATGCTGTCATGCCATGGCTGCCCTTTATGAGTGGCTTTCACCTCCAGACGTGAGATGAGCACCATTAGAGGGTCACTCAATCCTACCACTTCATGTTCCACATTTATAATGTGGTGTCGTTCTACGACATCGATTGGTACATGGATTTCAAGAACTTAGTGTTTTGTCCACCTGCCTTTGCACCATCGGACGATGCTACTCCTGTTGATGCCCCCATGGACGAGGATATTATGGATGTTTCCATTGATGTGTTTGTTGCTGCTGCTCACGCTGTGAATTGAAGACTTGCATTTTTCTCTTTCTTTCTTTCAAAAAGCTCATAGTAATTAGTCTCTTTTTGTGTACATGCCTGAAAAGGCATTTTCGTAGTATATAACAGAAGCAGAATACATATAATTTTGGAAACGTGTCCTTATGATCCATTTTGAAAATGTAAATATCAAATTATATAAAATGAAAATATGTCATTATAATTATCTTGTTGTCTTCTCCTAGTTCTGCAACTAGGTTATTTTTCCTTTCCAGCATGTATGTATGAATCTCGGTTTTGCATGTGGGTGTTTAATTTTTTGCTATGTTCAGTTATGATTTTATTTCCCTTATCCTCTGCAATAATAGGTCACTGCTTCTTTTCACCATGAACCATAGGATAAAATAAAAATATCGGACAACAAAACAAAAAGGGAAAGAAGGGAAAATCATATTTACATATTTACATGAGTATGGAAAGCAAGCCTAATTGAATAATTTCAAATGAATTCTGTTGAACGGAATCCCCAATGCTTCTTCTTCCATAGTCTCTAACTTGTATGCATTGTGCTCCTTGCATTGAATTATTCTGAATGGACCTTCCCAAAGGCTGTCAAACTTTCCATGCTGACCGACTTTGCGGCCCTTTCATTAAACTTTAGCACCAAGTCTCTGCACTTTAGGCCTTGGTTGGACATTTTCTTTTCAAACCACCTTTTAACCAATTGTTGGTGATTACTCATGGTGGTTATGGAATTTTCTCTTTTTTCTTGTACTTCTAGCAACTCGGCTAACCGTACCTCCATTGCATCGTTTTGTTCTACTTCAAGAGATTTTAGCAATTGCATTGTTGGAATCTCCATAGAGATAGGCTGTAATGCCTCTTTTCCATAAACTAACTCATACAATGAAGTCTTAAGGACTTGCTTTGGAGTTATGTGGCCTGCCAAAAGTGTTGTTCAGAGATTTTTGTGCCACTCTCTTTGATATTCTAACCCAATTCTTTTGAGGAGTCGAACCAGATTCTTGTTTGTTGATTCAGCTAGGCCGTTCCCCTATGGGTAGTAATTTGACAATGTTTTAAGCAATATGCCATGTGTAAGTGTGAATTGACTTACCTTGGAGCCTATGAAGGCTTTAGCATTATTGAAGATGATAGTTTTGGGCAGGCCAAATCTCGCCACCAGTTCCTCTAGGAAATCCACCATCTCTACCTCTGTCGCATTTTTGAGTGGCCTGACTTTGGTCCATCTTCTGAAGTAATCTATGGTTGTTAAGATCCATTTGTGTCCTGCGCTAGAGGTTGGGTTGATCATTTCGATGAAGTCTAAACCCCATTGCATGAATGGATCATCAACTACTATCGGATTGAGGGGCATTGTGGAATTCTTTCTTCTTCCAGCAAAGAACTAGCATTCTTTGAAAGTTCTCACCAAGGAGTGGGAATCATTGAATAGTGTCACCCAAAAGTACCCCACACACATGATTTTGATGGTAGTTGTCTTTGAGAAGAAATGTCCGCTTGCGAGACTGTTGTGGTAAGTACAAAGGATCCTTTTTGCATCCTTTGTGGTAACACATCACAATAGAATGCCTTTGAAATTACTTTTGAACATGATCCCTTCGATGAGCATGAATCCATTGTTTTGCAGCCGGTAGAATCCCCTTTTATGAGAAGGCCTGGAAGATACTTTCCTGTATGCATAAATCTTATTCTATCCACCAGCCAACAACCATCAGACTTTGACTTGTTTGTTAGGAATAGTTCCTACTGATCTTCTTTGGGGGTCATTTCTTCCTTGTGTGCAAGATACTCGTACAATCCTCTTCCCTGAATAGTCTTAGTAGGCTTGACCTCAATGTCATACTTGAGGATCTTGGTGATCCAATTGGCTCTTTTCTCGGTGATTTCTCCTTCCATGATGTATTCACACACACTAGAATGTGCAACATAGACAATCACCTTATTGCAAGAGATTAGGTGTTAGAAATTCTTGAGTCCCTTAACTATGGAAAATGCATGCCTTTCTACAAAATTGTAGTTCATTTCATATTCCTTCAGGGTCCGGGAGTGAAATGCTATCGGATTTTCTCCCTTGCCCTCGTTATCTTTCTGAGTTAAGATAGTAGCAATGCTTGACTTGCTATTGAATACATAAATTATAAAGTCCTTTGATAGGTCTGGGTTAACTAGAACAGGAGTGGAAGAGATAGCATCCTTCACCTTCTCAAAGGCTTCTCTAGCTTCTTTTGTCCATTTGAATATTTGATCCTTTTTCAGCATTAGGGTAATTGGCCTGATTATTCCTACAAAATAAGAAATAAATTTTCTAATGAAATTTACCTTCCCCAAAAAGGATTGAATGCCCTTCTTGTTGATCTAGAGAGGAAGCTCTTTGATTTCTTTCACCCACTCGGGATCAATTGAAATTCCTTCTTTAGACACTACATGTCCTAGCAGTTTGCCTTGCGACACTCTGAAGCACATTTTTTTGGGTTTAGGGATATCTCAAACTCTTGGAATTTCTTGAACACCATCTCAAGGTGATCAAAATGATCATCCTTGGATTTGGAGAACACCGTCAGATCATCCAAATAGATTAGGATAATCTTATTGATTAGTTCACTGAAAGCAATATCCATCACATGTTGAAAGGTAGCTCCAACATTTGAGAGGCCAAATGACATTTTGGTGTATTCAAACGTTCCCCACTTGGTAGTGAATGTTGTATTATGTTGATCCTCATCTTTGACCCAGATCTTATTGTAACCAGAGAAACCATCCAATAGGGAGAAAATCTTTGATCCTACCACCATTTACAGGATTGACTCCATCGAAGGTAGTGGGTAATGATCCTTCACGGATGCTTTGTTTAGGTCCCAAAAGTCCACACATAGGTGAATATCTCCATTTTTCATTTGGACCAGAACCAAATTGGATACCCACATGCTATGCTTGATTGAGAAGAAAATACATGACTGGATAAGCTTTGTTAATTCTTGCACCATAAGTGATTCAATCTTGGGATTGACCGGTCTTTGTTTTTGGCAGATGGACTTTTCACTTTCCACCAACTCTATTGTGTGCTAAATGATATTAGGATCATATCCCCTGAGGTCGTCATATGACCAGGCCACCACTCCTTCATATTTATCACATAAGTTGATAATTCTTTCTTTATCGCAATGTGGGATGTCCTTCCTGACTTTGAGCTTTCGTCCATCCCCAACTTGCAAGTCTGCATAGTCACTTTTTTCTGCTACAAACTTCTACTTTTTTCTGCTACAAACTTCTTGCATCCTCATAATCGAAAAGGTTTTTGAGAGTGACCAATCCTTTTGGAAGCTTGTTGGATTTCAGCTGGATGATTTGTCCTTCATAGGCCTCAGCGATCTTTGGTTGGAGATGGTCAGTAAACTCTCCTGACTACTAGATGAACGAGGCAATGTGTTCATCACTATCAAACACTTGTCAGCTTTGGTCATTGTTTGGAATCACCGGTCAGACTATTACCCATACAAAATGTTTTTTTGTGAATGAGATCAGAGGCAGGATCAAACTGAGACCCAATTGATGCCATGCGATCCTCATCTTCTTTCTATTCTTGGGGAACTGTCTGAATGTTGAAGGCTTCAAAACCCTTGATCAGGTCCCAAACTTGGTGTTTGTAAGATTGCATGTAGACATTCTTGGACATAGAGACACCTCAGACTTGATTAACTATTAGTTCAAAATCTCTGAACACCATCAATTGCTTAATGCCCATCCATTCCAGAAGGCTAATACCTTGCACTAGTCCTTCGTATTCAACCTCATTGTTTGAGTAGGAAAACTGGAAGCGGAAAGACCTTAGTGTCTTTTCATTCTATGGGGATATTAAACATATCCTAGATCCTTCGCCATTCTTGCATCTTGCTCTATCGAAGTGCAACGTCCATAGTTCTGAGGCTTGATTGCCTTCAAATTCCTTGACAATCCTTGGGAGCACTTGATCTTCATCGTAGATGACATAGGTTCCTAGCTTGGTAGCATGGTAGTTGCCAAAAGGGTCAGTATTTATATGTTTGCTCAAGAGAGCATCTTCTTGATCATCTTGATCTCCGATCACTTTTTCACTTTCTAGTAGCTTAGCACAATACATTTCTTGCTTGGTGATAGAGGTATGTGTGGCTTCAAAATTGATCATGGCTTCATTGGCTACATGCTTCGAATGTAAATCTTTAGATTCTATCTTCATTTTTGCACCATGCTTAGTTCTAAGTATCAAATGTGACCAATCCAGGGATAGGTATCCGCCCACTTTTAAAGTAAATTCTTGGGATAGACAGAGGCCAAACATGGGGGGGACATCTATGATCATAGTGTCTGCGGCACAATGATACTAGGGAAAGCAAATAGAGTCAAGGGAAGTGCCTTGATGACACCTACGGTTTCAACTTTGTTTCCATCAAGCTGCATCACTCCTCTTTTCAAGGGTTCATAGTTGAGTCCTAAAGCCTCAACTATTTGTTTAGGCATAACTGTGGTGCTATCACCAAAATCAATCATGGCATTGTGAAAGAATTTCTTCCCTACAATGAGCATTAAGAAGAAGGGTTGAGGCTTTGGCTTATCTCTTACCTCAATAGGGGCTTCTGTCGTGTTGTTCGTAAGAACTTTGGTAGGAGATGGTTGATCAACAACCTTTGCTTTGGGCAATTATTCTATTGGCATCATGCTTACATCTTCCCAGAGAGCCTTCTGTAGTAGCGTCTTCTATTTTGGAATGACTAGGATATCCCACAAAGACATGATAGTGGACGATTTCTTCAATTGTTCCACTACGTTGAATGGTGGCAGATTTAGAGGTTTTTGCTCCTTTGCTCTTGTTATAATAATCTCCTTCTATGGCTGATATTGCAGCATTACTGCCGAGGTACTAGGAATCTAGTCAAAAGCACTTTTAGGTTGCTGAGTGACTAGTTGTGGGACTAGTTCACCTGTAAACCTCCTCTTTGAGTGAGTGTTGTATTTGGATTATACTTGTGGTGTTTTAGATGTCGATGTATCATTGAAAAACACCACTTCTTCCTCTTCCATCCCTGAAAAGAGTGCATGGTCGGAAGTGATGTCTGCTTCTTGCTTTGGTGACATCCCTTGCATTTACGTAGTGAGCACTGCATTGTCCATTTGCAAAGAGGTATACACATAGCTTATGGGGTCTAATGTTGTAGCTTGGATGCGCTACTCCACCACCTTTTATTGTAGGTTTATGTACAGGAAATTTTAGGGCATATGTGAATCGCTACAAGGGAAGCACTAGGGGTTGGTGTCATCTGCTAAGTTGTTTTTCCCTGCAGTCAACTCTCTGTTCAAACTTAGATTAATGCTCTATAGCAGAGTGGGTACCAATACCATTTGATTCATTGTTTGCACCTGCGGATTTTTCTGAGTGCCTCCTTGGAACTGGTTTTGTTGGTAAGAGGACCTTTTTCCTTGATAATTTTGGTAGGCAGGCTTCGAAGGTGTGGCCTGGTTGTGCTTGATAACGGTTATCTCCTTAAAAATAGTCTGCAACATTTCTTTGAATTCATTTTTCTCCTCCTTTGAAGAGCCGGATGTAGAAGCAACATTTTGTTGCATGCTCAGGTACATGTACATGGATTGGGGAGGAGCCGGTGTGCTGGTAGAAGGCATCTCCTGGGTAGGAACTGATATCTCTGGAAAAATGGGGACGATGGGTTGAGGTGGTAATTTCCTGATGTCTATCAAATTGTTCTCCACTTTGACAGTGATGCTATATGCACCTGGTAGCGTAGTTCTGCCGAGAGACTGAATCATCATTGAAATGTCAGGATTGATGGACTTCAAGTAGAACATGAATGCCGGATTTGGTGGTGGGTGGATATCAACTTGAATCCTCTGCTAGCTTGTATGGAACCGAGCATTGAAGTCAACCATGGCTTCGTGTGGGGCCTGCTTTATGATCAAGAGCTAGTAATAGAGCGATGATCAGTCTCCTTCATTCAAAAATATTTGATAGAAAGGCTCACCAAGCTCATCCAAGGTACTGATAGTATTTTCCTGCAATGTGTGGTACCAATCCAGTGCTTTACCCCTAAAAGAGGTGGAAAGCAACCTTAATGCCACATTTTGGGCTGTAACCCCATGTACTAGGAAAACATCCGCAACATCTTGCAAATGTTCAAACGAAATTCTTGAGCCATCTCTGGTGAATTTAGGTATAGCCTTTAGGGTGGAAACCGGGATAGCAGCCCAAACAACAGGCACTACTGGTGCAACGAGAGGGCTTCCGGTATTCCATGCCACATGATTTCTATTACTAGCAAGCAACATGGCTAGCAAAAAGGGAGGAGGAATCATAATTTTTACTAATTGGGTTGTGGGCTATACTATCCCTAATGGTGGTACTAACAAACTAAGATTATTTGCAATTTGAGACCTAGTAACAACCTGATGGCTCATACACCCTTCTAAAAATTTGATTCATTTAAATGTGGTCCCACCGGGCGTACCAGGAAAAAGAAAAAACTGTTGATGCCAAAAACTGGTAAGGTAACAGCCCTTTGTGAGAAACTCAGTTTATGGGGGACCTATTGCGCTAAACTGAGTTACCTCTAGATTTTTAAAGAAATCGACTTCTTTTGTGAATGGGGTTTTGGAATGGGAAACATAAGCATATATCAAATAAAGAATCTAACTAAGGCAATACGCTATAATTTATATGAAAGGCACAATAAACCTATCTTTTGGATATAGTCTAAGGGTCTGCTTAGCAATTTACCATATCCTAGAATAACATAAATTAAGGATTGCAACATGAACAACTCATTTAGTGACATAAAATAATAATCATACCCATTTACTGAAAATAAGAGTTAGAAGACATGATCTAAACCAACAAACTTGCATTCAAATTATAGAAGTATGACAAATAAACCATTCAAACAATAATGGCATAGCATAGAGTTTATCAATAGCATAAGAAATAGAGAGGTTGAATAGTGGCACAGTCTGTAAGTCTTGCGATAATTTAAACAATACAAAGGCCTAGTCTCTCCAAAAATCCTATGATTCTAATACTGGAAAAAGCATATGATCACCAAACTTGTAACCTAAAATATTGGAACCTTGGACCTATGGAAACTGGAACTTGGAACCCTTCTCTCAAAGCAAAGAGCAGTATTTATAGTGAGCCTTCCACCGCTTTGGCAAGGAACAACTGAAAAGATCCGAAATCTGAGCAATGATGTTAAGGTAATGATCACCCTTGGCCATTGTAACTGAAAGATTCGAGACACAACATCTGGCTGCCCTCCATTCAGGGGCATCCCCTATGAATGATGGCAGTGGTCCAACAAATCCTCATACAGACAAGTGTTTCCCTTTGGAATAGGTGGTTAGAACACATGGAAGCATCCCACAGTTTATAGTTCGCTTCATCCCCTACATTGAAGAAGTGTGCGCTGAAGAGATGTGTGGCAGCATTTCGCTGCCCACGGTCGATATTTCATTCTTTCGCTAAAAGCTTGCGCTAAGAAGACAAGTAGCAAAATGTTTACTACATACGCTAATTATGGGGCCCACTAAATCCTTGTGTGAATGGGAGCTACATAGCATGCGAGTGGGGTCCAATGAGGAGCAGGAGAAAACGATCAAAATAACCCACGGTGATGACACGTGGGAGCATTTCGGGGGCCGATGAAATTTTTTGAAGGCGTGGGCCAACACCTAGCCAAAATGAAACCTGAAGGGAGCATGGTGAATTCTACATTCACACATACCATGACATACATTAAACTGCCTACAGCTAAAGCATATGGTATCTTGGACATTTTATCCTCCTCCTCTTGTGTCTTTCGGCACATATCCCTAGTCAATTTGAAATGACTAGGCAAAGGTGTGCTGACAACTTTTGCATTCACCATGTAAAATCTTTGCAACACCTTTTCAACATAATCAGCTGAGATAAAAAATAATTTATTTTTTTCCTATCTCTTGTAATTTTCATACCAATGATTTATTTTGCTGCCAACAAATCCTTCATAGAAAATGAATTTGCTAACTATTATTTTAACTCCTTTATGTGATCCATGTTAGACCCTGCTACAAGCATATCATCAACATATAAACATAAAATAATGTAGCTATCATCATCTAACCTCTTAAAATAAACACAATGGTCTGAATTACACTGACTGTAGCCATGCTCATCCATAAAACTATCAAATTTAATATACCATTACCGAGGTGCTTACTTCAAGCCATCTAAAGTTTTCTTCAATTGGCACACCAGTTTCTCCTTACCTTTGACCTCAAAACCTTGTGGTTGTACCATATATATTTCCTCTTCCAAATCACCATGGAGAAAGGCAGTTTTAACATCTAGCTATTTCAAATGCAAATCTTCAGCAACCACAATACTTAAAATAGTATGAATAGAAGTCATTTTAACAATCAAAGAAAAAATATCATTAAAATAAATTCCTTTTTCTGTGCAAATCCCTTTACAACTAACCTAGCTTAAAATATTTTCTTAACTCCATCTTCCTCTTTCAGCTAATAAACCCATTTGTTTGGTAAAATCTTTTTACCAGTAGACAACTTGCATAATTCCCAAGTCTAGTTTTTCAACAAGGAGTCCATTTCTTCTTCAATTTCATGCTCTCATTGAACCTTGAAATCCACCTACATAGCGTCATCATAACATTCTAGTTCACCAGCATCAGTTAATAAAATAGAATACAAAGAGGGATAAACAAATTTCAGAGGTCTACTTATCCTTGATGATCATCTAACATTCATTGGAGTTAGTGGTATTTTTTGTTGCTATTGTGGTGGAGCATGAGGAACCGCAGAAACATTGTTGTTCAGAGTATCATCCAACACTACATAATCATTTTATTTCTTCTCATGCTATTGCAACTAATCTTTGTCCAACACTTTCTCATTGAATATGACATCCTTGCTTCTCATAATTTTATGATTTTCAAAATCCCAAAGCCTATAACCAAATTCATCAATGCATATCCAACAAATATATATTTCTTTGATTTTATATCAAGCTTGGTTCTATTTTCATAATCTACATGTGCAAATGCTTCACAACCAAAGATTTTGAGAAAAGAATAACTCACCTTCTTACCTATCTGTGCTTCCTCTGGAATACCATAGCCCAAATGATTAGAAGGACCTCTATTAATTACATAAACAACAATGTTTACAACCTTTTCCCACATGTTTAAAGGTAGCCCAACATGCAATCTCATAGTCTGTGCACACTCCATTATTGTTCTATTCATGCACTCAACCACTCCATTTTCAAGTGGAGTCCTTGGAACAATTTTCTGCCTACGAATTCCATTAGAGGAACAATAATCTTCAAAATATTTGCTGCAATACTCACCACCATTATCGGATCTGAAACATTTCAGCTTTTTACCTGTCTCATTCTCAACCAAGCTTCTCCATTTTTTAAAAGTTTCAAAAACATCATATTTCTACCTAAGGAAATAAATCCATACCTTTCTAGTTGTATCATCAATAAAAGTGACATAATACAGAGAGCCACCGAGAGAAGATACCTGAGCTGGTCCCCATACATCCGTACGCACAAGCTCCAATTTCTCATATTTCTTTTGCTTCCCATCCTTGAGAAAAATAGCTCTCTTTTGTTTTCCATACACACAACTTTCACAGAAATCCATATTAACTCATTTTAGACCTAGTAAAAAGTTCTTTGAATGAAGTACTTTCATACCTTTTTCACTCATGTGCCCAAGTCTATTATGCCATAGTGTTGTTTCTAAACCCACAACAACTGCCTGATTTTCTGTCTGCTGAACCGCAACAACTATTCCTGATTGTTTTTTATTTGCAACTACTAAAGTAGAAGGAACAATATGACCTATACAAAGATATAAGGTTCCTACTTTCACACCTTTTTCTACCACTAAGGTACCTTTTGTAACCTTCCAATTTTTATCATTAAAAGTAATACAACCTTCATCACCTAGCTGTCCTGCTGAAATTAAATTTATACTTAACCTTGGAACATTCCTTACCTCTTGTAGTAGCCAATGATTCCTATTTTGTAACTTAATCTTGATTCTTCCCTTTCCAACAATCTGACAAGGTTTGTCATCTCCCAAATAAACTAACTCAAAATCCCCTTGGACATAATAAAGAAAATAACTTCTATGGGGCATAACATGAAATGAAGTCCCTGAATCTAACACCCAAGAATTGTCAGCATTATCAAGGGAAAGAATCAAAGCATCATCATCATATGTATTACTTACCACATTTACCTCTTTATTGCCTTCCTTTTCTTCTCCTTTATTCTTCCGAGACCAACAATCTTTCTTTAAATGACCCGACTTACCATAGTATCAACAATCCTTCTTTCCTTTGGATTGAGACCTCTTGTCCTTAGATTTTCCTCATGACTTCTCACAACCTATAAAATTATTTCCTCTCTCCATTGTTTTTCCCCTTCTTTCTACATTCAAAACACTACCCGATGTGGATGTTCCACTTGAGCTTTTCCTACGAATTTCCTCACTCAAAATCACACCAACAACATTATCAAATTTTAGTGTATTCAAACCAAAAACAAAATTACTAACCGCCATTACCAAGCTATTCCATCTTTTAGGCAAAGAACATAAAATCAAAAGAGCCCTAAATTCTTTATCAAAGATTACATTTATAGAAGTTAATTGACTGGTAACCATATTAAACTCATTTAAATGATCAACAACTGACCCACCTTCTACCATTTTCATATTAAATAAATGTTTCATAAGAAATACCTTATTTGAAGCGAAAGGATTTTCATATAACTTTTCCAAGGTCTGCATCAAATCTACAATTTTCTTCACTTTTGAAATATTAAACACCATTGATTAAGCCAAACATAATTGAATACTGCCAAGTGCCTTTCTGTCTAGAATATCCCAATCTTCATCAGACATTACTAATGATTTCTTGGCTTTACCTTCCAATGGTCACCATAAATCCTTCTGATAAAGATAATCCTCCATCTACATCTTCCATTATTGATATTTTTTCCCATTAAATTTATCTACCTTCAATTTACCCTTTTCTGCCATTACTTCCACTCAACCATAAGACTCCCACTTAGCCGTGAGACCTTCCTATAGAGGATAACTAAACACAACCCGCTTTGATACCACTTGTTAGAGATTTCAAGAAATAACTTATCAATTAAATGCAAAAAAAATATGAAAACACAACAGATTTATAAAACACAAAAAATGGAGAACAAGAAGATAACACAAAGATTTAACGTGGTTCACCCAAATTCGGCCTACATCCACCAATAGAGGGTCCAAATTATATTAATCTCCCAAAAAATAACCTTTACAATGACATGCAAAGATTTGCAACAACTTGCAACAACATTTTTTCATGTTTTTCCACTATTGATTTTTACACAACCTTTGTTATGGGTACTTGCAGCTTCTGCATTTTTCTAGCCACTAATCTATGACTTTCTACTACCATTTCTCACACCCAACAACCATATATAACCCAAAAAATGTGTGGAAAAAATCTTCCCATTCATGTAGCGTTTCATGCAACCAATAACTCCTTTCTTTTTGGGTGGTTATAATTATTTTTAACTATTCATACAAGAGTGCAACAATTATTTAATAAATCAACAATTATTTAATAAAAATAATGGTGAGTATTTTTAGCATCAAAATTTGATTGGTCTCCATAACACAACAGATTTAGGCCCAGGTTAATATTCCCATGAAAGTGTACCACATCATGTTCATTTTGTGGAAATATTGTTGATTTAGGACCTACCTGCTACATGTTTCATGTAATTTGAATTTAGGTCCATCCTATGTTGACCTAGTTATTTGTGGACCCCTGACTGACATGAATTGATGTTAATATAGTGAGATGTATATAATCATCATAGTTTTAAATATCAAGAGGAATATGTGTGGATTTGAATTTCTATGGAAGTGTAATTTGATGAGTTGCATGCCAATCATTATGCACCATTATCAAAAGATCATAAGGAGTGTAAGAGTGTGTCTAAGGCAAGCTCGAATATTGTGTAAGCCGTGTTAGTAGAATTGAAGTTCCACAAGCTTTATCTCTATAATTCAGTAGGACTGGTGTTATACTTATTGAGTTGGTGCTCTCAAATCTTTGTATAGGGGATTGGTGTTTGTAGTAGGTTGGTGGCTACAAATACATTAAGGGATTGGTGTCTCTGGTAGTTCGGTGCCTACTTCATGATTGTATCTTATTCATTATTTTTGTGAGGCATGATTTGGATAGTAGCTCCAAGTAGCTCTTCTCATTGTGTTTTTTCCCATTTCAAGTTTCCACATATATCTGGTGTTCATTTTTTGAATGTGTGCTTCTATGATTTCTTGGTTGGTGGTATCTTTTTTTATTCATGTTTCATGTTTATATATACATGTTGAATTAAAGAGTTTCAAATTGATTTAATCTACTAATTCACCCCCCCTAAGTAGATTGTGTGTGCTCTTCATAGGAGCCTAGCTAAACAAGATGTGTTTAAGATTGAGAATTTTGTGGAGAATCTTGTTTGCACTTTTTGGGAAGCTCCATCCTTAGTTATCTCTTCCAACAATAATATGGTTGATAAACTAAAAAGGTTATTGCAAGAGAAATCTACACAAGAAGCCATTAATAAAACAATGACCAAGAAAGTGAAGTTGCATACCTTTTAGGATGAGTTGGAAGGTTTCACTAGCTTACAGGAAAAGATGGAGAGCTTGGTGTTCACTCAGAGGATAAAGTTGCAATATCACCAAGGCCCTCCAATGGATGTGATTAATGAAGTCATCACTTCCTTCTCTAATAGTTTTCCTAATCAAGACTACTTAAAATTTTTAATTTTGGTTTATTTCAATAAAAAAATTAATAAATGACAAATGCCTAAGTAATAATCCAAGTTGACATTGTGTTTTGAGTTAGGAATTTAGTTTCGAATGTACTTTTTAGTTTAGTTTCAATTATATCCTAGATTAAATTGGGCTCTTTAATTTTACTTTCAATTAGCTTTTATTTAGATCCATAAATTATGTGATTCCCGAGCCTATCTAATTTGAACTTTGGATCATTGTACGGATCAAAACTCATGTATTTTGTAAAAAAAGAACTTATAAATTTTCAGCAAGAATTTAAGCTATTTGCTATTATGTTCCCATCATATCGGATTTTGTAGAAATAGAATATATTAAATTAAAAGGATAAGAAGTAGTCTTTCCAATGGTTTACAATAATTGCCTTCTAACTATGAGTGTTTTCTTGGTCATTAATCTCGTTTTAAATATCTATCATGCCTTTCTCTAGATGCAAAGGTATAATTTATTTCATTAAATGTTGTATGTGACTAGATATATTTATACTTGGAATTTGATTGCTAGCACAATATGAAAGGAAACTAATCTAATGTAGTCATCAACTATTTAAAGAACAACCAAAAGGATCCAAATACTTCATGGATTTATGGACATAACATGGTGTGGCATTCATGTTACAAAAAGCATGGCAAGGAATAATGAAATGATAATATAGGGCATGCTTCTGATAATGTATAATGTTCATCCAAGCAATACAAACATCTAGTGTGGCATCTGGTGTTAGTGTGAAAGTTGGAAGAATATGACATAAGGACAAAAGGGCCACTTCATGTGTGTTAAGAGTAGTGATAATAAAGTCATAACCATACAAAAATATGTTAAAACCTAACCAAAGAAAAATATTAGCTAACACAATTAATAACTAATTAGCATAGGCCAATGTGATTTGTTGGATTATGCATAGCAAGGGGTGTGGCATAAGCCAAAGTGGAGATGATGCAACAATGAATTTTAGCTCCTAGCAATGTGATGGATTTCACCAATAAAGATGAAAGAGAAATACAAATACTACATAGATATTCACCATCTTAGTATGAGAAATGTAAAGTTCAATGTAACATATTGAAGGCCAAAGGATCCTACAACTATATAGAGATTAAAGATTTAAAAAAAAAAGATGCACAACATATTCTTAAAGTTAACATAGAAAATTTTAGTTTATGACATATCTAAAGACTAAGGAATAAAAAACTGTAACCATGTAATAAGTCTATGCATAACTAGCACATACATAAGATTTAATAAGATCAAAAGCAACATATACATTCAAAGAATAAATCCTTATAATAGAATATGACAATAAAGAAAAATACCAATATGTATAATAAATATGTAGCTAAAAAACACAAGCCTATAACAAATATTAGAATAGAACCCAATCCTATAATGAACACAATGTTAAGAAAGAGCATAAAATGTGAGAAGAGTCAAATAAAAATCCAAATCCTATAATTAACTCAAGTGGTTTTACTATTGACAAAGTAGGCTTTGTCCACATCAAAACAGAAAACATGAATAGGTGAGGTGGGTCTTTGCAAGGATTAAACAAAGGTATGTATGCAGTTAGAGTAACACGTGGAGCTCGTGTTTTAAAATAAACCATTTTAAATCAAAGCCCGTGATTTCCATGAGAAAAATATTAAAGTACTCAAAGATATTTTATGAGATCATTAAACCAAAGTGAAATCATAGTATCAAAGGTGGGGTTCAAGATTTTAATAAGTTAAAAGATAAAGTATTTGAGTGATTTTAAAATGCCATGATCTTTTAAGCCTTTATTTTTAAAATGATACGATATTTTTAAAGGAGCTCATATTGCCTTCACATTAAAATTAAAGAAAATCTCATTGAATAGGAAAGAAAAGGGGACATAGGTAATTGTTAAAAAAAGACTTGAGAGGAAGATGGAACATTTGCAAGAAAAATGAGCAATAATATATCAAAGCAATAGTTTTTATCTAATTTATTTATTAAATAGTTTCAAGGGTAAATGCTTTTGAACTGAAGGTATGAACCGGAATACAATCATGTAATAATACCATTCCAACGGGGTTTGAACCTTGGTGACAAGAACAACAATACCACCAATAAACCAACACACCATGCCAATACCAACATTTGTTAAGTAGTTTGAGTTTCTATCTATTTAGAACAATTATATATTTATAATGTTCAAGGACCATTTTTAATTATGGGGTATTTATGATATAGTATTTTAATATTTTTGTTATATTTTTCTTTTTATAAGTAAAAGTTATAAACTCATTATTGTTGTTATATTATAATTTATATGTTCATGATTATTTTTAATCTTTACAAATTGTTATATTTTTAAGGATTTTTGTCTTGATTAATCTTTGTTTTATTTTTAAAGATACTCTAATATTCATGTCTGTCTGTGTGGAATCATTATAAAAATAAAGAATTTGTGATAATTTGGTCTTAATTCTCATCATTTATGTGGCTTGCCTTTTATGTGTGAGATATCTAAGCTATAAATCTATTGATTGTAAAGCACCATACATATTTTTGAGAGAAAAAATACTAAATTATTATCTACTAAATGAACTCTTAGTTTTTCACTTACATTAGTATTTAATTCTATATTTTCTTTTAACATTGTTTTTTTTTTTAATTAAACAAAGCTAGATTACAATAAGAGAATAGTTGTTCGACACAAAACTGCACAGAAAATAAGAAATGAAAAATAATACATAACATCCCAAAGCATAGCTACATCATTCAAAATAGATCATTCAAATTCATATAAAGATATGGTCTCTTAATCCCATAGTTGTCTCGTGGGTTACACCCCCCATTCACAATCTTCCTATGCTTGATGTCCACATGAGTGCAAGTTCAATAGTGAGATAAAAATCTATATATTAGTAGGTCTAATGAATATTCATGAGAATTTTATCAAATTTCAATCTCTATTTTCTAATATACAACACCAACTACTTGATTATGAGTGACAAAGTATTTTGCTAATGTGTTTTATCACCTATTTAGGATGTTGTGTATTTAAACATTTATGCTTCATTTTTGGATTCATGTAATCATGTGAAGAATTTTTAGTTAAAATTGTTGAGTTTAAATGGACTTGGTTGTGGTTTTTCTCATGATTCTTCCATGCCACCCAACCCTTCAATTTTTTGAAATGAATATTATTTTCAAATGGGTAGTGATAAGAAAGAGAACAAACCTAACACTTATTATATGGCCAATGCTTTCAATTTAAGTACATTCATGCCTCAATTTTTTAAATATAGATATAAGGGATTTATATATGGGGCCCCATCCCAATGACATAGAACCATATGATAATAACGATGGAAAAGCTACATTAGAAGCCCTTAATAAGGCATAGATGTGCCAAGAGAAAAAATATAGAATGCTATCAATAAGAAAAGAAAAAATATTCACATAAAATATTTTAGAATAGCAATAAATCAAAATATATCCTTGCACCACCACCCAAATTCCCAAAATTCTAGCACTCGTATGACTTATTAGAAACTCTTACTTGAGACACATGGACCAACACCACTTTGGCATCAATTAATTACTCATCCAATTTAATTAGTCCATAAAAATTTAAACCATTACTATAGAATCCCTAAATTCTTCCCTTGTCAATAAAACCTAATCCAAAAATAGGATAATATACCCACTTGTTACCTCTAGAGTTTCCTTGTGCATAAAAATTACTATGTTATGCATCATTATATTCATATCATAGAATATTGCTATAAAATATCTACAGGGATCCTTAGTTCTTTAAAATCTATCTACATTCTCTTCAACCAATACTCAACTTCATCACCCTTCATTTTAGCTTTGCCTTTATTATTGGTCTACTCTTCCCATCCCTAATCCACATCTTATAGTTCTAGTACCAAAATATCCAATATAATGTCCCTAAGTGTTGGAGATTAGTGTTGTCATTGATGTCAACAAGGAGATTATTAGATATTGTTGCACTATGTTGTCTTTAGTGTTTCCATTGATGCCAACCTATGTCAACCTCTAGTGTGGTTTGATGGCAAGTACCTATATCTCTTCAATATTTCAACAGAGCGTAGGTCTACATCCTGCTGAATATGCTCTAGAGGCCCAATTTACTGATTAAAATTTTGCAACTTGGAGGTCATCTTGCAAATCCCTTTGGTAGAATGTTTTATGGTACATATGGTAACACGCCTACTTAGTTTTAGGCCCCCTAGTTGAGTTCTGATGGAATATTTAATTATTTTTTGATCACGACTGGGCTAAATTTGGTGTTTCAAAAAGTTTCAAATTTCACAATTCTAAAGGAAACACATTTCTCATTTTGGTCTAAAACATCTCCATCTCCATTTTCATCAAAAATAGAGGTCATTTGATGCATTATTTTAATGCTTTTCGGTTGCGACGAACACATCCTATGGGTCAATTTACAATGGAGGTACCAAAATTCTAATGGCTTGGTGAAATTCAATTACAACCCCATATTTTAAATAATTGTTTATGATCACTTGTAAAAAATCACGGCTCCAAGCGTCCTGATTTGTGCACAGTGAATTTTCCCTGTTTGGGCGGTAGTCAAAATTAAAAAAATAACATTTTTCTAATGTTGCAAAAGCTAATGTTTAAAATACTTTACACATTTTAAATAATATTGAAGTGAAAATGCACATGAAAAAGGGAGGAATTAGGGAAAATTAAATATTATAATTTTTTATAAAGTTTAACTTTATAATTTTTTGTTCCTGAGCATGACAGTCTCTCCCTGCCAGCCCGTGGAAGCTCTTACTGACTGCAATAAAGGATGGCAGGAGCCTTTGGGTGGTGTTTGAAAAATTTCAAAGATTTTTATAAATCATTGCAGACATTATTGTGGCCTTAGCAAACAATTTTAATATTTTAAAAGCTCTCCCTGCCAGCCTATGGAAGTTCATGCTGATGACAACAGTGACTGGCGGGGAAGTGGGGGGATGAAGGGAAGTATTATCTGGAGTAGAAAACATTATTATTGCTTTATTAAAACCTTTGTATTGATGATTAAAGCTTTAAGAGCTCAAAAACCTTTGTTTCTTGCCAACTCACGTGTGTTTATGCTGCCATCAGAAGAAAGGGCGGGGGAGTAGGGAGGTTTCATGTGGGGCCATGAAAAATTTGTAAAGGCAATGTTTGAAGTTTAATTTTTGGCAGAGAGAAATGATTAAAATACAAAGTGCATGGGTAAAATGTTTTTCATAGCTTGATGGGAAATAATTAAAATCCTCCACCAAGTAAATTAAAAACTTTGACCTACAGGTAAAATAAAATGGTGAATGCATGGGTAAATGACTTTCTACAGATGATGGAGAAGAATGAATGTTGTGGTAAAAAATAATTTTGAGCTGCTGGCTTTCACAGGTAAAACAAAATATTTTTACTGCAGGGGAAAATAGAAGAGAGTAAAGGTTTTTCACAGTAAAATAATTTTTTCTATTGTAGAGTAAAAGTGAAAGCAAGCAAAATGAAGGAAGCGGGAAAGTAAAGTGCAAAGGGGGCTTTTCTTCAAACTGAAGTAGTTATTGATCTAAGGGCTTGCCTGGTGCCAGTTTTCAATAGGGGATTTCCATTTAGGGTTGTTCCATTATCCTTAAACATGATTTTTTGTTTCAATTGTGGGGGAGTTTCTCACAGTTTGGTTTTCATGGAGACAAAATTTGTAACAGGTCCTAAAATAAATAGGTGTTTATTTTAGGTTTTGTGGTTTTCTGAATCTTGTAATGGAGAATATAATTACAACACTATCATCTTATATAAATAAATGGAAAGATATTCTGGTTAGTTTTCTCTATTATAGACATTGCATAAGTTTTGAATATAGGAAATCAAGGTTTTTTGTTGTTCATCTTCTTGTATTTCCCTGAATGTTTTTTCACTGTTATTACTCTTATTCAAGGAGTAAGTTAAAATTATATTAATAGGAATGAAGATTTATGCAATTGTATGCAAGGATTATTATATATTTTTGGTTAGTCTCTAGTATTGATGATGTAAGACATCATTAATAGGCACAGTTATGATAGAGATAATGTTGTGTATTTTCAATTTCATGGTTTAAATGAATCCACCCTAGGATTAGGCACTGGTCTTGTAATGTTGTAGTCTCTTGAGATCTTGTGTGGAATCAACATTTAAAATCAACTTTAATCTCCATTTTAAGTGTGGTTGTATATTGAGCATAATGCATAATATGTCTCATGTTTAAGTTAGACACTACTAGAAAGGTTAGCCAGATCTTTAGGGTATTGTGTCTATTAAACAATTAAAGGAGAGCTATTTGCTTTACAATGTATTTGATAATCTGACATAGAGGATCATAAATATACTATTGGGATCACCCTCCCGGGTTTTGCAGAGCCCAAAGTGCAGGGGAGAAAGGTTTCATATCAATCTCTCATTCGTTGGCCAAATCTCTCTTTGAATCTAACCATAAGGAATGGTACCAATTTAGGATTCAAACTAATTGTAAATTTGGGAACCAATAGATTGGTGACTTCACTGGGGAAAAAAATTTGAATCTCCAGTTGCAAACTATCCTATCACAGAGTCATATTATTTGCTGATTTTAGCATTTGGTTCATATATTGAAGGAATTCATACCTGGAGAAAGAAATTATTACAGTGTACTTGAAAGTTTCATGATCTATGGTGCTCTGTTGGTGAAAAGAACTTAGATGGAAATCTCATTATTGAAGATGTTTCAATTGCTTGAAGATTTTTTCCTCTTAAAGGAGGTGGTGACTCTGCTAAAGAACTTGGTGAAAATGTGAAGAAAGTTTCAGATCTATAAATATTTCCAATTAGAAAGAAGAATTTTCAGCAACTACAACATACCCAGGTATTTTCTATATTTTGCTTTTCAAGAAGCATAAATATATATACAAAGAGCATGTTTGAAGGTTCTGGAAAACTTTGGTTCCCTTATTTAGTGAAATTGAATACTATAGTAAAGGGATATTGAGAATTGAATAGTTGTAGATTACATAAATTTTATTTGCAAATATGTATGGCTGTCCTAGTTCTCCCTCTACAAGTTGTAATGTCATGCCTAACACACAATCATGTCCTAAAAGAAAGGTGTTCACTAGTGAAAGATATAACCCCCTAGACTTCAATAAAATCCAAGGTTATCCACACTCTGTCCTAAGAAGAATTAATGAGTATTTGCTTAAGTTTAGAAGAGATTTCAAAGAATCAACATCACAACATGTATAGGGTTTTGTTGATTTAATGGAAGATTGTCAAATTGAAGAAGAGGATGCCATCATGAAGTTTTTTGTAAGAACTTTAGAAAATATTGCTGAATATTGTTGAATATTGGTTTTCTGGTTTGCTAATGCATTCCATATATTCATGGCAAGATCTTAAGATATCGTTCATGGATTATTTTGGTGAAGTGAATAATTAATTCTTATCTAACAAGAGTTTTCTACACATTCAAGAAGGTTTTGAAGAAGATTATGAACCTATAGTTGAACAAGACTTACTTATTGCTGCATTAAATGATATAAGAAGATTTGAGGGTGAATCCTTCTATGATTTTCCTAATAGATTCATGGAAGTGTTTTTTTCTATACCAATGTTAAATAGACCTAATGAATTAGTGTGTGTTGATGTTTTTTGTGAAGGGCTTGAGCTAGATCTGAGTACCATGCCAACTCACTTTAGGCCCCCTAACCTTAAATGCATATATCAATGGATTTTAGTGATTGAAGAAATGATAGAGAAATATGGAAGTCATTTATTGACTAGACTATGTGAAGGTACTTGTTCTAGGCTTCATCAAAAAGATCTAGATGGTATAGTAGAAGACAAGGATAATGCATCATTTAGTGGTGAGGATTTTGTTTCTAAACAACCCATGGAGAAAATGTATGCAGAAGAATATTACAACCATAATGGTGAATATGTAAGACATGATGAAGTAAATGAAGCATGTGAAGTCACTCCTATTTTCTTTGAAAATGTGGAAATGGGGAGTCAATTTTCTATATATAAAAAGGGTTGCAATGATGCAAATGATAATGAAAGCATTTTCTCATCTATGGACTATGAAAGTGCAGTAGAAGTTTTTGCTGATTCTGAAGTTTCATGTCTTCATGATGACAACATTGGTGTTGTATATGGAAGTTTTCAACTAGTGGAAAAGCATTCTTGTCCAGGTGATCAAAGGCATTACAATTCTATTTTCAGCTCTAGTGACTATGATTCCTTTCAAGAAGAGGAGGTAGAATTGATCTTCTTAAGTGAAGAGTATTCCAATGAAGTTGATGACAATACTTTTAAAGGATTACAATAAGAAGATGATGGATATGAACTGAATATCTTATTTAAAGAAGAAATGTGTGATCAACAATGTAATGGTACAATTCGTTATGTCAATTCTACAAGTGAGTGTAGCATTGATGAAAATTTTCATGGTAATGAGACAAAGTAGCCTACTGATTTAAGGAATGCTTTTGAGAATGTCAGTGTATCAGATGCAAATGACAAGGAGTGCCATGGATTTCAATTGGAGAGATATTCCACGAGAAACTTTAATGAAGAAACAAATGATGGTTTCTAGTTTTACAGTGAAGGATATGAACCTATTAATTATTGCAGCAGTATGAACAAAGAAAAGGGTATGCATGCAAGAGATTTATTGAATGAATTAGTTCAAGTAGCTGATTGTGCAGAGCATGTATGTGTTGGTGGTGTAAGTGGTGAACATGAAACTCTATTCTTGTTTGACTCTTCACCTTCTTACATTCCTTTTTCTGATTTTGAAGTTATCATTAAATGTTTTCACGAGGATAGCATAGATGCAGTTGTACATGAAAGTGAAAATGTAGAGACAAATATTGGTACAACTAATGAAGGTCTTTATGATAAGTTTTCACTTGAAGAATGTGACTGTGTCAATCACATGGATGCATATGAGGATCTTTTTTTTGGATCTGCAACTTTTATTTTTCCTCGTGAGCAGTATGCTTTAGATTGTCATGTTGATGCAACAGGAGGGGATGTTGAGTGCGATACTCCTTAAAATAGTGAACATTTTTTGAACACTCACTATGAGGGTTTTATTGCAAACAAAGATTCTGAGTCATATGAACTTGCACTTGAAGCTTCTTTTTGTGATAACATGATGAGTGATGACAATATTATTTATGAACCTGAAGTGGAAAATGTTGTTTGGGATGTTGATGCCTTTTTTGAATGTTATGATTTGAATGTGGACAATAGACTTGTGGATGTTGATAAGTATTGTTTTTAGAACCTTGAGACATATGGTAAGGTGATTGTGTTGTGTTTTTGGGATGCTAATAAACTCACCTATGATGCAATTCAGTTGAAGGAGTTACAAAAGTGTGAGCATTCTTTGCTTAATACACAGGAGGATTACACACTGTTTCTAAGGGATGATATATTTTCTGAGCCTAATCATTATGAGGGGGTTAGTAAATGTGACAAGACTGTGTCTTCATATAGTCTTGATCATTATCCTCATATTTTTTCATTTTACATTGAATCATAAAATTAAATGGGTGGTAGTGATGTAGCTTATGTTATTTGGTTGCCATGTGACAATAAAGCTAAACATGGAGCAAGTTCTCACTTGTTCAAAGGTAGCTTGACACTTGTTTTTGCAGGAAAGAAGTTACTCATGTTGTTGTGGTGTGACAGAGGCAAGTATGGATTGAGGGAAATCAGTTCCTTCAAAATGCTGGTGTTTGACAGAGGCAAACATTGGTTCTTCTTTTCATTTGGTGGCCTAGGGCCATCAAATGAGGTTTGAAAAAAATGGAACAAAGGAGCAATTCTTGAGAACCCAATGGATTTTGGCACTTGGTCTACTCGCCGGAGATATGAAATCTTGCCATTCCCACAAAGGGAATGTGTCCCCGAACATGATCCACTGATGGAACCTTCAAATTTTTCAAATTTGAAGTGCCCATATCTCTTTAATATGTCAACAAAGTGTAGGTTTGCATCTTGCTGAATATGCCCTAGAGGCCCACTTTACCGATTAAAATTTTGCAACTCGGAGGTCATCTTACAAATCCATTTGTTAGAATGTTTTTTGGTACATATGGTAACATGCTTGCTTAGTTTTGGGCCCCCTGGTTGAGTTTTGATGGGTTATTTAATTATTTTTTCACTACGATTGGGCTAAAATTAGTTTTCCGAAAAGTTTCAAATTTTTCAATTCTAAAGGAAACCCATTTCTCATTTTGGTCTAAAACATCTACAAATCTATTTTCATAAAAAATAGAGGTCATCTGATGCATTATTTTAATGATTTTCAGTTGCGGCGAACACATCCTATGAGTCAATTTACAAAGGAGGTACCAAAATTCTAATGGCTGGGAAAAATCCAATTACAAACCCATGTTTTAAATAATTTTTTATGATCACTTGCAAAAAATAATGGCTCCAGGTGTTTCAATATGTGCGTAGTGAATTTTCCCCATTTGGGCAACACATGAAATTAAAAAATTAACATTTTCCTAATGTTGCAAAAGCTAATGTTTAAAATACTTTACATATTTTAAATATTATTGAAGTGAAAATGCACGTGAAAAAGGGAGGAATTAGGGAAAATTAAATATTATAAAGTTTTATAAAGTTTAACTTTATAAAATTGTTTTTCCTGAGTATTGCAGTCTCTCCCCGCCAGCCCGTGGAAGCTCTTGCTGACATCAACATAAAGTAGCGGGAAAGCAGGGAAAGCTTACAATAGGAATTGAGAGGGTTGCAATTGATTTTTTAATGACTTCTTTCAAACTTTTGAAGGCAGCATAATATTTGATGTGTTTATTTTAGTGTGTGCCTGCCAGCCCATTGAAGAAATGCTCATGACAATTAAGGATGGCTGGAGCCTTTCGGTGGTGTTTAAAAAATTTCAAATATTTTTATAAATCATTGTAGACATTATTGTGGCCTTTGCAAACAATTCAATATTTTAAAAGCTCTCCCCACCACCCCATTGAAGTTCATGCTGACGACAACAGTGACTGGTAGGAAAGTGGGGGGATGAAGGGAAGTATTATCTGGAGCAACAAACATTATTATTGTTTTATTAAAACCTTTGTATTGATGATTAAAGCTTTAAGAACTCAAAAAACTTTGTTTCCTACCAACCTACATGTGTTTATGTTGCAGTTAGAAGAAAAGGTGAGGGAGCAGAGAGGCTTCATGTGGGCCCATGGAAAATTTGTAAAGGCAATGTATGAAGTTTAATTTTTGGCAAAGAGAAATAAAATAAAAAGTGCACGGGTAAATTTTTTTTCATATCTTGATGGGAAATAATTAAAATCCTCCACCAAGTAAATAAAAAAAATTGAGACACATGTAAAATAAAATAGTGAATGCACGGGCAAATGACTTTCTACAACCAATGGAGAAGAATGAATGCTGTGGAAAAAAATAATTTTCAGTTGCTAGCTTTCACAAGTAAAACAAAATATTTTCATTGTAGGGAAAAAAAGAAGAGAGTAAAGGTTTTTCACAGTAAAATAAATTTTTCTATTTTAGAGTAAAAGTGAAAGCAAGCAAAATGAAGGGAGCGGGAAAGCAAAGTGCAGAGGGGGCTTTTCTTCAAGTTGAAGCAGTTATTGATCTGAAGGCTTGCCTAGTGCTAGTTGTCAACATGGGATTTCCATTTAGGGTTGTTCCATTTTCCTTAAATGGTATTTTTTGTTTCATTTTCGGGGGAGTTGCTCATAGTTTGGTTTTCATGGAGACAAAATTTGTAACAGGTCCTAAAATAAATAGGTGTTTATTTTAGGTTTTGGGGTTTTCTGAATCTTGTAATGGAGAATATAATTACAACACTGCCATCTTAGATAAATAAATGGAAATATATTCTTGGTCATTTTTCTCCATTGTAGATATTGCATAAGTTTTGAATATAAGAAATCAAGGGTTTCTGTTGTTCATCTTCTTGTCTTTCCTTGAATGTTTGTCCATTGTTATTACTCTTATTCAAGAAGTTAAAATTGTATTAACAAGAATGAAGACTTATGCAATTGTATGTAGGGATTACTAAGTATTTTTGGTTAAGTCATTGGTATTGATGATGTAAGGAATCATTAATAGGCACAGTTATGACAGAGATAATGTTGTGGTGTATTTTCAATTTTATGGTTTAAATGACTCCACCCTAGGATTAGGAACTGGTCTTGTAATGTTGTAGTTTCTTGAGATATTGTGTGGCATCAACATTTAAAATCAACTTTAATATCCATTTTTAGTGTGGTTGTATATTGAGCATAATACATAATATGTCTCATGTTTAAGTTAGATAATACCAGAAAGGTTAGCCAAATCTTTAGGGTATTGTGTCTATTAAACAATTAAAGGAGAATTATCTGCTTTACAGTGTATTTGATAATTTGATAGAGAGGACCATGATTATATTGTTGGGATCACCCTCCTGGGTTTTCCAAAGCCCAAAGTGTAGGGGAGAAATGTTTCATATCAATCTCCCATTCGTTGGCCAAATCTCTCTTTGAATCTAACCATAAGGCATGGCACCCCTTTAGGATTCAAATTGATTGTGGATTTTGGAACCAACATGGTTGTGATAAGAAGGTGTTGAGCATGTATTCCATATGGGGAGATTTTTGTAGGAGTTGTGGTGTTGTGTAGGTGTTGCTAATGCAGCTAGTTCACTTGGTTTCTAAGTGATTTTAAGAAAAAATGAATAGAGAATGTACAAGGTGACAAAGTTGTGTTCTGCATTGTGATTTGCATTTCATGATTGAAGTTGTGCTTGTGTAGTTTGGATGAGATGATTAGAAGTTTTCAAAGTGATATATCTAGAGTTTTAGGTTTTGAAATGTGCAACAATGGAAGATTTGTCTGACAATGTGTTGCTTATGAAAAAGGTTGTCTCTGAGAAATGGTATTACGTCACATTTCTCCGCATTGGGGTTTATTGTTTTGAAGATTTGAGAATGTGCTTATATTATCTGTATCTACCTTCCCTTGGAGTGTTTGGTGATCATTTTTTCTACAAGGTTGGTTAGTGAGTTGTATGTCTATGGAAGTGTGGCTAGTTGCACAGGATGATAGTATTCTTAGCTTCAAGTGATTGCAACAAATTTGTTGAATATTTTGATAATGTTGGAATATTTTGGGATGTTGTGTGATGTGTCTTCATGGTCTACAAGATGTTTTCAGAGCTGAAGAAGTGTGAATGTGATTGTTTGTTAGTGTTAGTGTAGGTGTGGCTAGTCTAGTGTGCTAGTGTTGAATGTGGAGATGGTTTGTTGTTTGTGGAAGCATGGTGTAGTGTGTCTATGTAGATATGAGTCCTGGTTAACCCTTAGTGTGGTCCACCTTCACTTCTTTCCACTATAGAAGTGTTTGGTGTTGACCTACTTGGTGGTTAAACATTTGAGGTGCATACATTTTATCGAGGCTGACCTAGAGAAGTTGTTTGAGGTCAAAGAAGATATATAAGTGTTGGAACACAAAAATCTACCAAGAGGGGGTGTGAATAAGTAGATTAATTAGAATTTATCCATTTAACACTTCAAGAAGATTAAAAATAAACATTTAGAGAGATACACACACACATAATTACACATAACACAACACATATGTGGAAAGTCCAAGATGGGAAAAACCACAGTGAGAATAGCTACTAGGATCTACTATCCTAATTGAGCCTCACAATGAAAATATCTTATTACAAAGTTCAAGGGCACCAACCCTAAGGAGACACCAATCCCCTAGTTTTAGGATAACCCACTCCAAGGAAGCACCAACTCCCTACACTAGGCACCTACCTAGTTATTTGATGACACCCACTAATCAAATTTATAATGAAAATATTATAATTTTTATTATTGAACACAATTCAATGTTGCAACTCTATTTAAAATTGATCAATTATGTGTTGTGATATTTGCAACTCAATTCTCTGCTCTAAACCTCTCACTAGTCTACACCCTTCTCTATTTTGCACCTTGAATACAAACCCTTGATGATGATTGTTGTCACATAAAACTGCACCCTACTGAACAAGAGTTTAGTGTTCTAATGACACAATGGAAATTATCTCAAGGTTTGGGACCTTGTGAAATGAGGTCAAGTCTTCGAAGAAGGTCAAAATCCTCTTCTAAACTAAGTGCAAATGTGTTGGGACAACCTAGCACATGAAAACCCTATTGCTATTATATTGTAATAGATCAAAGAGAAAATAGATAAGGAGACATGAAATGTAAAAGAAGGTGATGCACCAAGATATAATTTATTTCTTCCTACTTCAAAACAACATAATATATCAATGAGACAGCTAAAACACATGCTGATACATGAAGGTAAATAGATTTTACTTGAACATGCAAGAGATTATAGTGATAATACTTGAAATTTATTAACATAAAGCTTAGAAGAAATCTTTACAATGGTAGAATACAAAAAATATAGTGTTTGCAATAGAAAAACCCTAGAGGAGCCAGAGGAAGAACCCTTCCAAAAGATACAAATATTTCCTTTCTAGTTTATGAATAATTGAGAATTGAATTCAAATCCCTAATCCTAACCTAATTAAGGTTTCAGAAAGATGAACTCTAATTATGTTTTTAAATGATCTAAATTTCTGCCAAAATAGAGCAACAACCATCCATAAAGGCTCTAACACTTTGAATAGGCTCCATAATGATAAATCTGATGAATGCAAAGATGGGTTCCCATAATTTTTGCAACAAAAAAATTGGACAGATATGCCTTGACAGAATAACTTGACTTTTGTGACATATCAAGGATTAATGGCACCATTCAACAACCAATGTGGCTTGGGAGAAGTGAAGAAATATGATTCAGATCCATTTGTAGTTGATCTGGTAGCTGAAATTATAGATACACCATTACTTCAATTTTTCCATGAATTAGAGCAATTGATCATTGCAATTTGAATACTGGTCATCAAATTGAGCATGAGTGGCTGAAATTTATTTTCTCAATGAAACTTTAAAACCTAACCGTTGATCGTGTGAGAATCATGATCAACGACTATCACATACCTTCAATATATTGCCAATTATTTCAAGAGTATAAGGTAGCAACTCGCGATGCACTAGATGCATGTGATGCAATGAAAATATGAAACCTATTCCCTAAGATGTGTGTCGCACTATCCCTCTGTCACACATCAAACTTGGACCCACCATAATACCACCATTGCACATCGCATTTGGCCTTGGTTATGCTAGAACATAACACGATTGACTACAATAGTGTGATAGCTTTCCAATCTTGATTCTTAATTCTGAGCCATACGATGCTCTCATCATGCCACACAAGACCATCGTGATTATCATTTGGGTGGCATCATTCACAAAAATGATGTGAATGAAGCATGTGACAATCGATGGATTATCTTGCATTGGATTTGAGTTGTCAAAACCCACATAAAGTAAACCAAAGCCTCAGTCCCACCATGAAACCTATTGCTTGCTTGCTCACCCACATAGAATCTAGATCTTCAAGTGGGTCCCCCGCGATCCGGAAGGATACTACCACCTATCCATGTTGAGGTTACACACCTTTCCATTTCTCATCGCACAAAGGTCCTCAACCTTTTGGAACATAATCCTGATGCATTAGAGACAAGTGATGAATGTTAGATGCTTTCTCTTCATCACCCACCATTGATCTTTAACCATCACACATCGCAAGAATGACCCTTCCAACTAAGAGTGAAATGTGATGCACTAAGCCATCATGATATGTTGACACCTTGTAGATAATATTCTACCCTTTGATCCCTCCTCTTCCTCATATCACACATCACAAGAAGTTCAACTCTTTTCATTTCACAACAACGATGTGAAATGATGGCGCAATATCCTACCACACGTCCCCCTTGATGTCACAATCCACTAGTAGAGTCTGTTACCATACTAGTCCCATAGTACACATGTCCTCAACCCACTATACCATAGGACCAAACATGGACCCACCATACATGCCACAGGCTGGTGGGCATCATTCAATCTACCAAGTTTGATCATAGCTATTGATCAAACTTCATCGCACATCACACAAAACAAAGGCATAATTAAAATTTGAATTACGATGTGAATCATGTGTGCAATATCCATCTAATCTACAATGCCCAATGTGCACCATTTCATCTTTCATATGAACCCATTGCACATCAAGGTTAGAGCTTGGCCATGGTGAATACAAATAGTGATGTGAAGGGAAGCTGTGATGAACTCTTCACTGGACAAACTCATAGCACAAAGAAAGAGGGTTGGTCACAAAAAAAAAACCTTGATGACTTAAGTGACAACTTAAGTAATTGGGAACCGGTCACATTAGGTCAACAAAGAAAGATAACAAAAGTGCATGCTCAGACTAAGGGGTTTAGGGTTTAAGTGTATGAGGTTTTTGAAAGCCCTAGCTTGCAAGTTTAGAACTCTAATTGGATACAATTAAGGAATTTCAAAACCATAAAAATGCTAAAACATCAAAATAAACATGGGTTTCAACATGATGCACATATAGGATCTCTTTGCTCAGATATAAATGATGGCATCCAATGGTGACATGAAAAATGATAACATTTTGGTGAATTTTGTGGGATGATTTCCTACTAATCATGGAATCCAAGGGCCTTATAAGTCCATTGGGAGCAGAGTCATGAAAGGTATCTACAAAACTGGGCCTCCCAAGGGGAAAACAAAACATGTGTAGGCCTGCACTTGGAGGAAAGCATGGAAACTATAACATTCATTCCCTTAAGGAGAATGCAGGGTGTGCAAAGAGAACTTAATGAAAAAAAAGATACTTAAAGTATGTACATGGAACTCAAAACTCATCAGAAATGTGGCAATGGAAAAAAGTATCCATTTACTTTGACTTTCTTGTTTGGGCCCTCCTTGTTAAAATAAGCTTAATGTTGCTTTGATTTAAAGTTGTGATGTGTTTGACACATTCGCATTAGGTCTTGGGCCCTTGTGAACTAATGAGCTTAAATGGTACCTTGCTAAAGTGGTGTGAAGTGTTGTAACACACTTTCACACTTTTCTAAGGCTTTATTAATTATCTGAGCCTAATAAACCTATTTTTAACCAAAATGTTCCTTAATCAAACCTTATCTAAAGTTTTTTAAAGTGTTGTAACACACTTTCACACTTTTATAGGGTTTTCATAGATAATTGGGCTTGTTTATGCTTTAATTGGTCTAATTTGACATCCACAAGCCTCATTTAATGCATCTTTTCAAGGATATTCCCAACATAAATCAACATCTAATCATAATTTAGGTTTTTTTAGGTTGTGTGGCCCATATTTAGTGATTTGGGACTGATACACCACCTTGGGCGTATGATTCCCACCTAGTTTTTTTGGGTCCTAAACCTAATTTCACACCTGTCTAAGAATTTTTGAATTTGGTCCCATAAATTATGCCTAATGGGACTCATATGCCACCTTGGGCGTATGAGTCCCATGTGGCCCAAAATTAAAATTATTTTTGGTGGGATTTTATCCTCCTAGATTTGATGTTAGCTTATAGTGTTGTAAATTTAGGAATTTTTGCATAATTAAGTATAAATGCAAGGTTCTTTCACTCATTTTCACCTAAGAATTTTGTGAGAGCATTCAAGGGTAGATTATCAGGCATTTTGGAGCATTATTCAAGCATCAAGCATCATGTCAAAGTATCAATGCATCATGTTTATTTTTGAGCTAACAATTGTGATGTAGGGTTTCATGGTTCTTGCTATCATTTGATTCAAGATCTATCTTATTCAAGCAAGAGTCAAGATCTACATCAATTTGAGCCATCTCATACATGTTTGAACACTTTATGGCTAGGGTTTGGTGAGTTGTGACATCATATTTTGTTCATTCATCATTCTCCATTCCTATTTCATTTCATTTCAAGGTTTGATTACCAAAATGGAATTTTACCAAGGAAAACCCCTTTCCACTAACAAAACAACATTTTTCCCTCTCTTTTGTGTGTGATTTGCAAGTTTAGGTTGAAGACACATTGGAGAGAAAGTTTGGAGAAAATTTTCAAATTTGTCACCTTTCATTGGAGATACTTGGAAGACTTCTATAGGCTGAAAATTAGGGTTTCAGATCTGGAAATCAATTGGGAAGAATAGAGCAAACCTTGAAGTCTAGATTCAGACTTTGAAGTTTTAGAAAACCCTAACTGTTGAGATTATGGATGCACAGTCCTTGAAGCTCTGAAGTCTTCAATGGAGGACCCTTTCCAGGAAAGATAATCAACCATACAGAAAGTGTTGCAACTAGGCATGCATAATAGAGATTCTATATTGATGATATGATGAGATTGAATGATTACAAATGTAAAAATTCCCTGAATATATAGGCATGAGAGAGATGGAAGATGCAAGATGATGTTTCCATGTGTCATGATCTAACATGTGACAACATGTGAACCCTATCTAGAAAATTATTAAATGTTGAGATAAGTTCTAGAATGACAACTCATCTTCTACAAGGAATCTTATCCCTACAAACATGGAAGGGGACATTACCCCATTTATTAAATGATATATTAAAAATACAACCTAGGAATAAATGATAAATGACCTAAGTTAACTTATGCTAGTGTAATAATTAATTAATTACACTAGCACTAACTGGACTGATACGCCAGTTCTGGTGTATGAGTCCCAATTTAGGTCAAATTTTAGGTTTTGCAATTTCAAATACCTATTTTCCAGATTCCTATTTTTTAACAGAAACCTAGAAATGGGACTGATTTTCCCAGCCTAGTGTATGAGTCCCATTCAACATTAAATTCATTGTTTTTAGTAATTTAGACCTCCATTCAGTCCTCCTCAAATTTGTAGGTGAACACATTTCATCTTTTAGCTTATTATTCTATTTTACATGCATTTCTAGGTCATTTAGTGAAATATTGCATTGAATTAGGTTTCATCATTACATCTTTAATTTCATTTATCTTTCCAATTCCTAACTTGCTACTGAACCCCTCATTAGTTTACAATCATCCCCTAGGACAACCCTATTAGAACTGTAAAAAATTGATATTTTCACATGTTGATTTTACTCATTTCCCTCTCTTTGTGCATTTTTCACTCATATTCTGCTATATTTCTCCTTTGAATCCATTGGGTCATGCATATTTTACATCACGGTTCAGGTTAGCGTGACATTTTCTTTGTCTCCCCAACTTGTTTCTACTAACTTCTATGTTTTAGGGTGATCGGCAGGGCTTCTCACATGTCTCGGCGATCACATTGGCGGATGGACCCTTATCAACATATGTTGTGGTTATTGGGTTGAGGTCTCCTCGACCTTCTCTTGTCTTACTGACCGGTGCGTAAATGGTGGTTTTGGTGAGAGTTTAATCATTTGGCGAGGGGTCATAGCGAGGAGGTATGTGTTATACCGAATTTTCAAGAGGAGGATGTGTATTGGTGTAAGTTACTGCTTTGGTGTTAAGTCTTGGCGAGCCCGTCCGGTCTTGCCGACGAAATCTAATGAATGACTTTCAGAAAAAGTATTATGTTGTCTTGGCGAATTGGAATGTGCTCGGGGTTTTCGGTATAGTAATGTGGAATCTACAAAAGGTTTCCCTGAGAGCAGTATGCTATAGCGACTATGAACAAAATTAATAATTTTTGATGTGAGATCTGTATTCTCTTGGTGAAATGAGGTTAAGGTTTTTGGTGTAACCTGATACATTCTACGAAGCATCTTGCCGAGTTCAGAATGTTATAGCGACATATATATGATATGTGGGCTCGTCGGCAGGAGAGGTGATTTGTCACTACGACTTGGAATTAAATAATATCATCGGTGTTGCCCGATGAATCTGTATAATGTTTCATTGACCCGAACAGGTTATAGCGATATGTAATGGAACAAGAGGCTACTTCATGGCTTCAGTATATTGTGTGGGTAGCTACGGTGAATGTGAAAGCAAGATACAAGTGGATTGTGAACGCTTAAATTACCTTTGGCATAGGTTGTGATTTGTCCTACCGACTCCTTCGTTGGTAAATACTAAAATTCACCACTGTGGCCGACATGAAACTACTTGAACAAATGTTGGAGGCTGACATATTTTGAGCCTGATTTTCATGCTGGGCCGACATGATGTTTTTATTTTTTCTCATGCTGGTGTATAAGTAGGCAAGTTGTAGTTGTTAATAGACACGACCAGAGATTATATTTTTAGTACACTGCAAGCAGATACATTAGAATAAAATTATCAGACCAGAGGCTATTGTTGCATGATTTTCACAATGGAGGTATTTATGAGATTCAGTTGATGTTGCTGCATTTTTCTGGTGTCAATTATCTATTGAATTAAAATGAAAAATACTGCTAAGTTGTCTCCATGATTCATCTTTCTGGTTATTTAAGTTGACATAACAAGTTTATGTTCGATTTATCAATACACATTTGTTGTATTCCTGTGATTAATCAATTGGTTCTTTCAAGTGAAGATTAAATCCTTTTATTGATCATAGTAATCAGAGAGATTCATTTTGGATTATTGAAGTAGAACTTAGTAATCACATTATTGCAAGTTTATACAAGTTGTAAACATATAAATTCCAGATAATTTGTGTTTTCTCAGAAAGTGTTGTTCATCTTGATCTCATTTGACTCCGCCTACCCAACAAGGCACTAGTCTCTACATTTCACTATTTGAATCCATTTCATTTTCTTTATATCTATTAATTAAGCATTCTAGGATTTAGATCAGAAGGTAGCTATCAAGTTTGGTTTCATTTGTTCACTGTTATCTGCCATTGTGGACAAAGCACTCCATATAGATAATCATATGATAAGCCTGCATTATTCAGAGAGGTACACCCGCCTTGGTCTTGTAGCATCGAAAGAGTAGAAGGTTTGATTGTTTCAAGCCTTTTTTTGTTACCTTGAAACATTGTGAAAGCTTGGCAACCTTTCATGGTTGAAACTTGTGTTTTTGAGAGCTAACAAATTGGTGACTCTACTGGGGAATAACTTGAGAAAATCTAGTGGCAGACAACCTTGCCTTATAGAGTCATAAAAATTTTTAAATTAGGTCTTAAAATAGAGATTCATAATTGTGTAGTTTGTAGCTCCCCATCCGAGTCACATAACTAACAAATTGGTGACTCTGCTAGGGAACAATCAGAATCGAGGCCTTAATCATAGAGTCAGAAATATTGGACAGACTCTGCTGGGAATTAGAAGTATTAAACATTTTCTCACTTTCTGAAAAGTGAGTGGCGACTCTGATAAACATTTTGTAGTTGTGCAAACATGAATGGAAGGAGATCTCAATACAGGGGAGGTCATTCTAGAGCTCCTATTGGTAATAGTAAGTTGACACACAAGGGTGACAAGGCTGACAAGGGAAAAGGAATAAAGGAAGATATGTACTTTACAAACAAAAACAAGTCATCAGTACCTTATGGTGAGAATTGTTTTGACACATGGAAAGATAGTTCAACTGAAGAGCCTTGTACCCTAGAGGATCAAAAAAATCCTTTTTATAACCCTCAAAAACAAGCCAAATTAGAAGCTAGAAAACAAGCTGAATTTGAAGCTAGACTTGAACCTGAACGAATCAAAATCCAACGTGAATATGATCAGCAAATGGAGGGTAATTATGAAATTTTTGAAGAAAACCATGAGCTCTCAATTTCAGATGAAGCAAAAGCACTATTGGAACAAAATGAGAAGAGAATAAGGGAGCTTGAAGATAAATTACAAAAGACCCAACTTAATGATCAAACATCTAGTGGCCCGAAGTATGTCCCACCTCACAAACAGGGCAGTCAAGGCGCGGGGCCTTCTGGTCCACCTGTATCTCCTCATCACCAGGGTGGGAATTACTACAAGCAACCAAACCATCCATCTCATATTCCCACACAGCATATAGGTATGTACCCACCTCCTGGTTAGAATTATATCCCACATCATAATACGTAGTACAATAATCACATGCCTCAATATCAACATCCACCTACACCTCCCCCTCACCAATACGCAGTGATGATTAGGCAGTTTGATTTGGCAGGTTTCAATCCATGCCCTTACCCTATGGATGGTAGCTGGAGAAGTATGATTCCCAAGTTTGCAGGGAACACTGCAATTACTGCTGAGGAACACCTAAGGAATTTCAATATGACCATTCAAGACATAGGTATGCCATATGAAGATTTGCACATGAGGCTGTTTATGATGTCACTTATTGAAGATGCTAGGGATTGGTTTAATAGCTTTCCAACATATTCAATCAATTCTTTCCAAGTATTTCAAGATAAATTCTTAGAACAATTTGGGACTCAAAGTGCTCCAAATATAACTCTTCATGAATTGGTGAATATTTAGAAAAATCAGAACGATTCGATCTATGATTTCAACCGAAAATTCAACAAGTTGCATACTAAAGTTCCTCCTGGATCAAGGTTGTCAGACTCTGCTGCATTGAGTATTTATTTAAGTGCATTTGATCCCAAAATAGGGTACAAATTGAGAAATAGATTTCCAAGGGACTTGGCTGAAGCATAGAAAATTGCATTGACAATTGAAAGTAACAGAAAGGCTGCTGGTATAGTTAATAAGAGAGACAACCCCAGGCCTCCTCAGCAAAGTGTAGTAATTACCAGTATAGACAAGAGAATACTTACATGAATGAGAACAAAAATGAAAGGCCAAGGCTGCATGATATGCCTTACAATACAAATTGGAAAGATGGGAAACTTATGGCAGCCAGGCCCAGAAATAAAGAAACTCTAGACCCATTGAGCAAGAAAGGGACTTACATGGTGAATAATAGTTACTTTTGTGAAGTTTGCAATCAACCACATTCTCCAGACTATTGTGTTGTAGCTCAGAAGATGCAAGAAGAGGGAATACTAATAGAGGATAATGGAGAAGATCACACCGTATATTTGACTTCAGATATTCTTCATTATGTTGAGGAAAAGGGTGCTTCTTCAGAAGGTGAGGGAAATGAATATGATGTCTCCAATCATAAGTATAATGTCCATATGGCTAAGCAACAAATATTTTATGATTCTGATGAGGATTACATAGAGCCACATCCTGTTGAAGCAACTGTTCAATACAATGTGAGAAGACCTACAATAGACGAAATAAAAAGAATTACTATTGCTGCAGTTGAGCAAGCATGAAGTAAATACTGGTTGAGAAACAGAAAAGTAAATGAGCCAAATGGAGTTCCTAGGGGAATTTTTATAAAAGATCAGAAGACAACATAGGAAAGTGCAACAAAGCCAAGAAATGAGCAGCATGATGAAATTAAATAGAAATCAGTCCAGGATAAGGAAGTGAAGGAATTAAATAAAGAAATACAGATGCCTGTGCAGTCTAGTAAAAAAGAAAAAGAGGAAAGCAAGAGAGAAGCACCATAATTAAAGAAGAATGTCAAGATAGAGGGCTCTTCTTTTGATTTCGCTCAGGCATTATCCCAGGTAAAAATGTCTGTTCCACTTCTTGAATTAATGAAAATTAAAGAGTACATAGATGACGCTGTTCAGTTGATTAGAAATGGGAATAAGAATGTGAATTATGAGGATATCAAGAAGGAGGAAAGGGTAAATAATTATGAGGTTTACTTGAATAATATATTATCAACACCTCCACAAGTGGATCCATTCTTCACCACGTTGCTTATAAATAATAAATTACTAGGGAACTATATGATAGATTATGGTGCTGCTATAAATATCATGCCAGTAGGTGTTATGAAGTAGCTTGGCATATGTGTTGATATCACTGGAGGAAAGTGCTATGCTATGGATAATAAACCTGTTCCTGTGGTTGGTATTATAAAAGATGTTGAAGTCAAATTGGCTACATATCCGTAGGCAACATATAATATAGACACAACAGTCATTGATACTCCTCAATTCGGCATACTTTTGTCAAGATAGTGGACTACAACTATAGGTGGCAATGTTCAATTTGATTTATCTTATGCTACTATACCAGTGAATGGCCAGGAAGTGAAGTTACATAGGGAGCCAAGAATGAGCCAACTTGTTGAAAGTGTGCCACAAGATCAAATCAATTGTTTTTGTGATGTTGATCTAGGGAGTTTTAAGATTGAACCAGCTCAGCCAAAATTAATGAATAGTGACCCAATCGAGAAAAATTCTACACTTGACTACAATGATGTATGGAAGATGTATTTCGATGGAGCTTGCAGTCAAGAGGGTAATGGAGCTGGGATTGTATTTGTTTCACCTAGAGGTATTACTTTTAAATACTCTTTCCTATTAGAATTTGAATGTACAAACAATGTGGTAGAGTATCAAGCTTTACTGATAGGTTTAAACATAGCTCTGAAACACAAGATTAAGTTGCTGGCTATTTTGGGTGATTCTAAGTTGGTTGTCTCATAGTTTAAATCAAAATATGCAGCAAAGCATAAAAGATTAAAGCAATATAGGAATGTTGTATCGGATACAATTGAATTGTTTGATGCATTTTCAATTGAGTGGATTGACAGGTCAAAAAATATAATGGCTGATTTTTTGGCAAATGTGGCATTAAAAAGAGATGATATCACACTGGCTGGTGTATCACAGATTGAGTTCAAAACGAGGCTTGCTATCCCTGATACTATTTATAGCTGGCAATTTTTCAATGATGATGATGATCTTTTGAAATTTCTTCACTACATAGATCAATATGAAGCTCAGGAGATTGATTTCAATGCTTTTGTTGAGGAAGTAGATGGCAAAAAACTGTGCTTGGCAACGAGATATTGCAGCTCAAAACAAATAAATTGCCCAAGGGTCTAGTGGCATTGGAAAGGGTATATGATGGAAATGATAGATCTCTAATGAAGCAAACACAAGTCAAAAGGGAAGATGTTGAAGAAATTAACTTGGGGACTGATATATCACCAAGAAAAGTATACATTGGAAAGAAGATCAACCCTGCAATTAGAAGAATGTTGATAGAATTGCTGAGAAAGTACATACATGTTTTTGCTTGGTCATATGAAGATTTGAAAGCATACAGGGAAGATTTATTTCAGCACAAAATTCCATTGAAGCTAGATGCCAAGCCATTTAGACAAAAGCAAAGGCCTATAAATCCAACTTTGGAGCCCAAGATGCAGGAAGAATTAACCAAGCTCAGGGATGGAGGAATTATTAAACCAATCAGACATTCAACCTGGGTTTCAAATTTGGTTCCCGTGAGAAAAAAGAATGGTGACATTAGGCTGTGTGTAGACTTTAGAAATTTGAACATTGCATCTCTCAAGGATAATTATCCTTTGCCCAATGTTGGTGGTTTTTAATGGAGCAACCAGGTTGGTCTCCTATTCTACCTATGGAGTAGCCAACTCCAATCAAGGGCAGCTCAGAGGACCTAGACCAACTGACAAGATCAAGAGATCTTCTGCACTTTCAGCTCTATAGAACCAGGGCAAGTATACCCACACAGTGCCTCAAAGAAGACCAAACATTGCTTTTTATAGTAGATGACTCCTGATGCCAAGCATTGAGGACCTCAAATGGGGCTAGATTCTCAGTAGCTCAACCTTGAAGCAACCAGGAGGTAGGGAAAGATACTAAACAAAAGATATTCAACAATTTTGAAAGGTTTTATGAGAGGAACAGGCTGCAAGATAGATCAGTGCCTAGTTTTGGGCCACAGAGTCAAACACAAAAGGGGAAAATTACCTGCAAATAGACCTCAATCAGTGGATCTTATTTTGTTGATGCCTTACATTATTAGTGCCTTACACTGACAATCCAGCTCCTGTAACAACCAGACTCTTCTTACCAAATCCTACCTGCAAACGAATAATCACTACTATCTATTCAAAGGATTTAACTGCTTCCTTTAAGCAGACCTATCAACAAACAACACAGTCTCATGAAGAATGAGAAGATGAACAAAGACACCTTATGCATTCATTCAAATGATTAATAGCACACAAATAAGGAGACAGTTTGATAACATGCATGAGAGACAAGCGTCTTCATGTTTTCATTGCTCAAACTGATTGTATTTATAGACAAATTTGAAATTTATAGCCTACAGACTCAATATTGACTCAAGACTAAACCCTAGCCTGTCCCAAGACTATTCCAAAACTCAGAAAAATGTGGAACAAAACACCAAAGTTTCGAACCCTTACATCTGGCCATGAAATTCTCATTTATAGGAATAGGAGAAGCAACCTGCCAGATGAGATTGCACATCATCAGCTGACTAGGACAAAACCTAGAATAGCTCGCAGGCCAAGTCAGAAATTCCAACTGCCCCATTGGTCACATAAATGTAATAGGTCAGTTTGCTGCTAGAAAGACATTCCAACACGAATGAAGCTAGGCAATTGATGCCAAATCTATCACAGAATCTGGGTGCCCATACCTGAGCCATGGCGTTCTTGTCCCAGAGTCACGTTGCCATGAATGTTGGTTTAGTGGATCCAGTGACCCTCTCATTTTCCATCATGAATGCTCCAAGTCTTTGTGCGCGAACATAACAAAAACCCTGAAACACACATGTTTGAATCTCCATCGTCGATCAACTGAGATTGGATGGTTGTCTTTTAAAATCTTCGTCAGACCGTTGAAAAAGGCCTCCACAGTTGGCAAGACAAAAAGAGGTCAGGGAGACATCATACAAAATCAAAATGCCTCATCGAAATGTATCACTTTTATGTACTATCCATTCACCAAGATGAGGGCACATCTCTCACCAAAGCAATCCTTTCACTTGTTCACAGTCGCTATAATCACCCACCATCGGTGAGACATCATAGAGACTTCACCAAGCTTCATCGAAATGAATCACTTCAAGTCATTGTGACATAGAACCTCTCCCGCCAATGAACTCACTTACCAAATGTACGCCGGTGAGACATTTGACGTTTCTTACCGATGCACCCTTGTATTCACTTTGTCACTGTAGCTTATTTGTCTCAGGGAGACCCTTTGTAGATATCACATTGCATCACCGAAAACCTTTATACACCTGTTCACCAAGAGAAAATAGGACTCTCACCGAAAGCCACACACAGAACCACTATCGGCAAGACTCGACCCCATGCCACGACCACATACCGAAATAAGAGTCTCACCAAAATAATAAATCCTTCACCACCGGTCGGTGTAACAAGATGACACCATTGAGATGTTACACCTAGAGCCCAGACTCCTGCCAAAGAGAATATCCTTTATGCTTTCGGTCAGTGTAACAAATTGTATTCGCCAAGACCTCCCATCTCAAATCAAAACTTACACCGATGGGATCCCAGAGCGCACAAGTCGGGGAGACAAGATAGAACTCGCTAAGACCTCACCCTAGGTGGAAGCCAACACACCAAAGGGAAAAGTCCATCGGTGAGACACAAAGAAGTCAGGGAAACATCTCCCTGAAATCAACCAACACAAGCCGATGGAAAAGAGACCTCGAGGAGACAACACGGGGATCGCCGAGAGGTTATCCCAAGCACCAAAAGTCTAAGCGAAAATAGCATGGGGCTAGTAAAAATAGTAGCTAGGGGTCGGTAATGAATGGAAAATGGGGCTCAGGGGGAACCACTTAAGTTAAAATGAACCAGGGGGATAGGTCAATGAATAAAAAAGGCAAACGGAATGGGAACCAAACAAGGCCAGAGTCGAAACTAGGAAAGAGATGGGGAACAAAAGGAACAAAAGGGACTGGGAGCGAAAACCTTCCCACTCCCACCTCCACAAAAGACCACGGAGGTGGTGCCAGAACTGACATGAGACAGAGAAGCTGCAGGGCTAGAGTGGGACAAAACCCTAGAGTGGGACAAAACCCAAGATAGGAAACTTGAAAAAGGTTCCAAAGACGATTCCCGTTTTGACCCCGCGCCCGCCAAAGGAAACAAAACAAAAGACAAGCAAAGAGACAGAGAGGAAAACAACCAGTAACCATCACAAGGCAGAATGAAAAAGGAACACCAAACACACAGAATTGGGACCAGGACAGATGCTTGAACAGGAATTAGAACCTCAGAATTGGAGAAGTTCTAGTTCCGTTCAAGCATCCGTTCCACCCCCGATTCTGAAAGAAAAACCAAGGCAAGCAAAAGAGAAAGGGGAACCGAATTAAAAGCCTAAAAATGGGGAAACAAAAAATAGGAAAAACCCTAACACAGGCCACCCCACTGGAGAGATGAACGCTAGCACGCTGGGCTCAACCCTTGTGGGAGCCCATTTAACCCACGTGCCAAAATGAAAAACACCCCATAGCTAAAGTTTTGTCATAAAAAATCAGAGTACACAATTAGGAAATGAGAAAACTAGAAATGGCACTAAAATAGGCTCTAGTTGGGGATGTATGCCCCTGGTGGGCATAGCAAGAATTTAGATCACTGGGAGAGGAGACCAGAACAAAAAGAAACCCAAAAACAACGAGGAGCTAATCGAACAAGGTTAGCAGACACAACAAAACAAAACTGACCAGAAAAGAAAAAACCTAACCTAATGTTCATGGAAAAAGAAATGCTTCAGATGAAGAACCACTCTGAGAATTGTCCATGAACAGGCAATTCAAGAGTCAGATTGTTGATTCTTTATTTCATTTGATGACACTAGGCCGCCAAATGAAAATGTGAAGCCACAGTTTTCCTCTGTGAAACACAACTCTGCTAAATGAGCTGATATTCCCTAACTTGTGCTTGCCCCTACCAATCTGCAACAGTGTAAATGAATGCACCTCTACAAACACAAGTATCTAATTACCTCTGTGCAAGTGAAAACTTGTTCTCTGTTTAGTCTTAACTTCAACTGGCAACCAGATCCAATAAACTTCATCATTGCCAACCTCTTGACTCTCTGATTCTGTATTTGATGGAAAGACCTGTGAATGATGGTTAAGACCACATGAAAACACAATATGATCACAACCATTTGCCTAATAAAACATGTTAGTACTTCTTAAGAGGTTAACACATTCGACATTATAAAAAATTTCAAAATCACTATGCATTTGAGAATCAGGCATATCCTCAAAACGCTGACTATTATGTGACAACAAGATGTCATATTCACTATTTACATTACCCTGAAGCTGAAAACAACTAGCTCCAGTGCTCTGCATATTGTCACATTCTATGAAAACTTCATCAAGTGTATACAAAGGGATACACTTACCATTCAACACATCTTGCAACTGCTCTGTATCATTTTCAGTAGGAGGAGGCACATCGTTAGTGCAATGATGGTTTAAAATACTACTCCCACTTCCTCTTTTCACTTGGCTCTGTTATTCATCATGTTGGCAATAAGTGTCATCAATGGACTCTAACTCATCGTCATGGGTTGTCCAACTATCATCATCATCCCAATCTTGCTCATCATTGAGCAAATCTGGTTCAGAAGCATAATCTGATTTCAAACTGAAATCAGTGTCATCATGATCTATAAGATCACCATTAGAAGGGGCATCGGACTCACTTGCATCATACCTTGCATCTTACAGGTCCTCATCGTCAAGACCGATATGATTTTCCCACAACAACCTAGAGTTGTGTGCAAACCTTTGATATTCGGTGGTTAACAAATCTGATATTTGTTCACAACTTAGTAGGTCAATGTTCTGTCCTACCCTCTCAACCACTTCTTCCTCTTCTTGACCTCCACCAGGACTGGATGCAATACCAAGCAGCAAATAAGGATATCCTAAGGTATCTTCAAAAAGATTACCTTCATGAGAGTGAAAATCCACATCCTCATAGTCAAATCTGATATCCTCTAGAGTACTCCCTGCATTAGCAACTTCATTTGTCTTCTCATGAAGACTTGTGTCAATACTGCACCAATTTGTGCACTTGAACTGCTTAACTATCTCATCCCATTGGTGATTATACCTACCCTCTTCAAAAAACTAGTCCAACTGATGTTCCTCTTCGGGTTCTTGGCTTGGGAGACTCAACCTCTAATCTACAGCTTGGGGCATCACTTCTGCAAGTTGTTCAAACATAACTTCTTCATCATCTGATGAAGCATCATCAAAGGTATCAAGGAACAAGGTCCTGAGCTGATACCATGAATCAATGGAGTGCACAGGTAAGCAAGTAAACCAATCATCAACCACACCTTCTAAAGATCTGACAAATAGCTTCATGACCACATCCTCCTTCTCAACCTAATAGTCTCCAATGCAATCAATAAAACACTTCATATGTCTTGATGTTGAATCCTCAACACCACCTTTAAATTTGGGTAAATATTTATTGATTCCCCTAGGGGCAACATGTGGGTAACCCTGAATTTTATCAAAATCTAAAGGGCTGTATCTCTCACTATCATATGCCCTCTTATGAAGACAAGAATGTGCCTTAAGCATGGAATCATAGCTTGTAGAGGGAGAAATAGGACAGCAATGCATTTTTCAAATGAAACCTATCCCTCTACACTATCTAGTTGCAACATTCAAACCTCCCTTGATGCTAGTGCTTGATCTCACCAAATAAAGGGGAATAAAGTCTTTTTCTTTTTAAAAAAAAAAATGTTCAAAAGCATGAAGAATACTTGAGAATGTTGCAGCCATGGAACTATTCTTTGAATCTTCAATAGGTTCACCTTAACAGAGTCGCCACCTCTTTACAGAGGACAAAACTTCAAATGGTATGAAGCTCACTTATATGTAAATATTTTTCTGAGTTCCATCCGACAGAGCACCATAGATCTTGTAGCTTTCAGGTTCACTGCAACAAAACTCTCACCAGGCCAACAATCCTTCAAACTTTGAACAACACCAACATGGCAAACAAATATGACTCTTTGATATGGCACTTATAACCGAATTTCTGAGTAAGTCCCCAATGGAGTCGCCATCTTGTTGGTGGTTTTTAATGGAGCAACCAGGTTGGTCTCCTATTCTACCTATGGAGTAGCCAACTCCAATCAAGGGCATCTTGGAGGACCTGGACCAACTGACAAGATCAAGAGATCTTCTATACTTTAGGCTCTACAGAACCAGGGCGGGTATACCCACACAATGCCTCAAAGAAGACTAGACATTGCTTTTTATAGTAGATGACTCCTGATGCCAAGCGTTGAGGACCTCAAATGGGGCTAAATTATTAGTAGCTCAACCTTGAAGAAACCAAGAGGTAGGGCAAGATACTAAACAAAAGATATTCAACAATTTTGAAAGGTTTTCTGAGATGAATAGGCTGCAAGACAGATCAGTGCCTAGTTTTGGGCCACAGAGTCAAACACAAAAGGGGAAAATTACCTGCAAATAGACCTCAATTAGTGGATCTTATTTTGTTGATGCCTTACATCAACTATCAGTGCCTTACACTGACAATCCAACTCCTATAACAACCAGACTCTTCTTACCAAATCCTACCTATGAACGAATAATCACTGCTATCTGTTCAAAGGATTTAACTGCTTCCTTGAAGCAGACCTATCAACAAACAACACAGTCTCATGACGTATGAGAAGATGAACAAAGACACCTTATGCATTCATTCAAATGATTAATAGTACACAAATAAGGAGACAGTCTGATAACATGCATGAGAGACAAGCATCTTCATGTTTGCATTGCTCAAACTGATTATATTTATAGACAAATTCAAAATTTATAGCTTACAGACTCAATATTGATTCAAGACTAAACCCTAGCCTGTCCCAAGACTATTCCAGAACTCAGAAAAATGTGGAATAGAACACCAAAGTTTTGAACCCTTACATCTGGCCATGCAATTCTCCTTTATAGGAACAGGAGAAGCAACAAGCAACCGGCCAGATGAGATTACACATCATCAGCTAATTAGGACAAACCCTAGAACAGATCGCAGGCCAAGTCAAAAATTCTAACTGCCCCACTGGTCACATAAATGTAACAGGTCAGTTTGTTGCAGGAAAGACATTCCCGCATGAATGAAGCTAGGCAATTGATGCCAAATCCGCCACAGAATCTAGGCGCCCATACCCGAGCCATGTCGTCCTTGTCCCAGAGTCACGTCACCATGAATGCTAGTTCAGTGGATCCAACGACCCTCTCATCTGCCACCATGAATGCTCCAAGTCTTCGCGTGCGAACATAACAGTACCCTAAAACACGCATGTTTGAATCTCCACTGTTGATCAACTGAGATCGGATGGTTGTCTTTTAAAATCTTTGTTGGATCATTGAAAAAGGCCTCCACAGTTGGCAAGACAAAAAGAGGTCAGGGAGACATCATACAGAATCAAAATGCCTCATCAAAATGTATCACTTTTATGTACTATCCATTCACCAAGACGAGGGCACATCTCTCACTGAAGCAATCCTTTCACTTGTTCATAGTTGCTATAGTCACCCACCATCAGTGAGACATCATAGAGACTTCACCAAGCTTCATCGAAATGAATCACTTCAAGTCATTGTGACATAGAACCTCTCCCGCCGACGAACTCACTTGCCAAATGTACTCTGGTGAGACATTTGACGTTTCTTACTGATGCACCCTTGTATTCACTTTGTCGTTGTAGCTTATTTGTCTCGGGGAGACCCTTTGTAGATATCACATTGCATCACTGAAAACCTTTATACACCTGTTCACCAAGAGAAAATAGGACTCTCACCGAAAGCCACACATAGAACCACTGTCGGCAAGACTCGACCCCATCGCCACGACCACATACCGAAATAAGAGTCTCATCGAAACAATAAATCCTTCACCACCAATTAGCATAACAAGATGATAGCGCCGAGATGTTACATCGAGAGCCTAGACTCCTGCCGAAGAGATTATCCTTTATGCTTTTGGTCGGTGTAACAAATCGTATTCTCCAAGACCTCCCACCACAGATCAAAACTTACATCGATGGGATCCTAGAGCACACAAGTCAGGGAGACAAGATAGAACTCACTAAGACCTCACCCCGGGCGGACGCTGACACACCGAAGGGAAAATTCCATCGGTGAGACACAAAGAAGTCAGGGAAACATCTCCCTGACATCAACCAACACAGGCTGACAGAAAAGAGACCTCAGGGAGACAACATGGGGATCACCGAGAGGTTATCTCGAGCGCTAAAAGTCTCAGCAAAAATAGCGCAGGGCCGGTAAAAATGGTAGCTAGGGGCCGGTAATGAATGGAAAATGGGGCTCAGGGGGAACCACTTAAGTTAAAATGAACTAGGGGGACATGTCAATGAATAAAAAAGGCAAACAGAACGAGAACCAAACAAGGCTGGAGCCAGAACTAGGAAAGAGATGGGGAACAAAAGGAACAAAAGGGACCTGGACCAAAAACCATCCCACTCCCGCCTCCACAAAAGACTGCAGAGGTGGAGCCATAATCGACATGAGACAGAGAAGCCGCAGGGCCGGAGTGGGACAAAACCCAAGATAGGAAACTTGAAAAAGGTTCCAAAGACGATTCCCGTTCTGACCCTGCGCCCGCCAAAGGAAACAAAACAAATGACAAGCAAAGAGATAGAGAGGAAAACAACCAGCGACTGTCACAGGGCAGAATGAAAAAGGAACACCAAACACGCAGAATCGGGACCTGGATGGATGCGTGAACAGGAATTAGAATCTCAGAATTGCAGAAGTTCTAGTTCCGTTCAAGCATCCGTTCCGCCCCTAATTCTGAAAGAAAAACCAAGGAAAGGAAAAGAGAAAGGGGAACCAAATTAAAATCCCAAAAATGGGGAAACAAAAAACCAGGAAAAACCCTAACACAGGCTGCCACATCAGAGAGATGAATGCTAGCACGTTGGGCTCAACCCTTGTGGGAGCCCATTTAACCCACGTGCCAAAATGAAAAACACCCCATAGCTAAAGTTTTGTCATAAAAAACCATAGTACACAATTAGGCAATGAGAAAACCAGAAATGGCACTAACACCCAATATGGAAGCTATTTTGCATAAGGTAATAGGGTGTGAATTATTATCTATGATGGACGGATTTTCTAGATACAATCAGGTCAAAGTCAAAGAGTCTGAGCAATACAAGTCAACATTCACAACTCCTTGGGGAACATATGTGTACATAAGAATGCCATTTGGTCTCACTAATGCTGGAGCAACTTTCCAAAGAGCCATGGATGTAGCATTTACTAATTTAACAAACATTATCATGGTGGTGTATCAAGATGACTTGACTGCTTATTCGAAGAAGGCTGAAGATCATGTGCAACATCTTGAAAAGGTATTTATTAAAGCTCTTGAATTGGTATTAGTTTGAATCCAAAGAAATATCATTTTGCAGTCACAAAAGGTAAGCTCTTGGGTCACATTGTTTCAAAAGAAGGAATTAGGATAGATCCAGAGAGTTGAAGCTATTAATAAAATTCCTATTCCTAAAACTGTCAAGGCAATACAATCGTTCTTTGGTCAGATTAATTTTGTCAAAAGATTTGTTTCCAATTTTGCTGAGATCATTAAGCCCATATCTAAGATGTTGAAGAAAGGACAAAAGATTGATTGGACTGCTGAAGCCTTGGATGCTTTTATGTCCATCAAGAAGGTTATCAAAGAGGCTCCTATTCTTAAATCTCTAGATTTTACACAGCCTTTTCATATTTTTTCTTTTGCTTCAATGCATACTATTGCTGCTGTTATGTTACAGAAGAATACTGATGGTTATGAATAGCCTATATCTTTCTTTAGTAAATCATTACAAGGGTCTGAACTGAAGTATGAAATAATGGAGAAACAAGCATTTGCATTGGTGAAAGCAGTAAAGGCATTCAAACCATATCTTGTTGGAGCAAGAGTAATTGCTTATGTCCCTCATGTTGCTGTCAAAGACATTTTAACACAATCTGAAGTCACAGGAAAAAGGTGTAGATGGATCAACAAGATTCAAGAGTTTGATATGGAGATACAAATCACTAAGCTGGTTAGAGGCCAAGGTTTGGCAAGACTGATGGCAGAAGCCAATATTGAGGAAAATCAGATTTGCAATGTTAAAGAAGGGGTTGCAATTGCAAGCATTGAGCACACTCCATGGTATACTGATGTTATGCATTATCTCAAATACATGAAGTGTCCAGATGGGCTAAGTGATAGCCAGAAGAGAACTTTGAAGTTGCAAGCATCAAAGTATGTTTTCATTGATGGAGATTTGTTTTGGAAAAATAGAGATGGTGTATTATTATTATGTCTGGATGAATCATAGGCCAAGAATGTTCTAAGTGAAATGCATGAAGGGGTTTGTGGAGGTCACTACTCAGTAAAGACAACTGCACACAAGATTCTCAAGGCTAGTTATTATTGGCCAAAAGTTTTTGGCGATTCCTTTACACATGTGAGGAAGTGTGAAGCTTGTCAAAAGTTTTCTGGTAAGTTGAAGTATCAAGGTGCTTTACCACTTTGACCTTTGCAAGCTGATGCCCCTTTTCATCAATGGGGAATTGATTTCATTGGAGAGATACAAGAGAGGTCAAGTGGAGGACATAGATGGATACTAGTTGCCACTGATTATTTTACAAAATGGGTGGAGGCAGTCCCAACCAAGCAGGCTACAAGTAAGATAGTGATTAATTTCTTGATGGATAACATTATCACCAGATTTGGTACACCAGTGAGGATAATCACAAACAATGGGATGTGTTTCAGGTCAGATGAATTCAAAAACTTTTGTGATAAGTATGGCATTAATATTTCTTATGCAGCTCCATATCATCCACAAGCTAATGGTCAAGCAGAATCTAGCAATAAAAGTCTTTTAAAGATTATAAAAAGGATGCTGGAAAATAACAAGAAAGCTTGGGATTCAAAGCTAAAACTGGCTGTGTGGGCTAATAGGATCACTATGAAGAAGGCAATTGGAAAATCACCATTTGAATTAGTGTATGAGCACAAGCCAGGATGCCTCTGCAGAACTTATTACCAATTTATAAGTTTGTTTTACAAGAAGATTTGGAAGTCCCTGAGCCTATGGAAGATAGAATGGAACAACTTGCTAAGCTTGATGAAGTAAGGAGAGAGGCCCAAAGTCAAAACATGAAGTTATAGACACAGATGAAATATCTATTTGATAAGAAGGCAAAGAATAGAAAATTTGAAGAGAATGACTTGGTGTTGATGTGGAATGCGAGGTGTCAGGAGAAAGGAAAGCATGGTAAATTTGAAGCCCTCTGGCTGGGACCATTTTTTGTCATTGGAAAAGGGGGTGAAGATTCATACTATCTACAAAACATGGTTGGTGAAGATCAGGAATTGCCTATTCATGGGAAATTCTTGAAGCTTTTCTTCTCTTGAGCATCATAGAGGATTAAGGGTTGCCAGTGCATGGACAACTCTTGTGTATCCTCTCTAAAATTTTCTTCCATGCACAGTAGTTTAGGTTTGCATTCATCTCCATGTCACTTCCATTTTTCATTCACTTCCATTTTGCATTCATTTTGCATCCATTTTCACTTCCATCTTGCATTCCCTACATTTATTTCCATTGCCATTCATTCTATTCATTCCATTCTCTGTCTGGTCTACTCACCCAAAATATTTTGGATCCTTGCAATGATTTGACTATCATTCATCCCCAGACGGAGCCACTATTAAAACTGTAAAAAATTGATATTTTCACATGTTGATTTTACTCATTTCCCTCTCTTTGTGCATTTTTCACTCATATTCTACCATATTTCTCCTTTGAATCCATTGGGTCATGCATATTTTACATCATGGTTCAGGTCAGCGTGACATTTTCTTTGTCTCCCCAACTTGTTTCTGCTAACTTCTATGTTTTAGGGTGATCGGTAGGGCTTCTCACATGTCTCAACGATCACATTGGTGGATGGAACCTTATCGACATATGTTGTGGTTATCGGGTTGAGGTCTCCCCAACCTTCTCTTGTCTTATTGACCGGTGCGTAAGTGGTGGTTTCGGTGAGAGTTTAATCCTTTGGCAAGGGGTCATAGCGAGGAGGTATGTGTTATACCAACTTTTCAAGCGGAGGATGTGTATCGGTGTAGGTTACTACTTCGGTGTTCAGTCTTGGCGAGCCCGTCTGGTCTTGCCGACGAAATCTAACGAATGACTTTCAGCAAAAGTATTATGTTGTCTTGGCAAATTGGAATGTGCTCGGGGTTTTCGGTATAGTAATGTGGAATCTACAAAAGGTTTCCCCGAGAGTAGTATGCTATAGTGACTACGAACAAAATTAATAATTTTTGGTGTGAGATCTATATTCTCTTGGAAAAATGAGGTTAAGGTTTTTGGTGTAACTCGATACATTCTACGAAGCATCTTGCTGAGTTCAGAATGTTATAGCGACATATATATGATATGTGGGCTCATTGGCAGGAGAGGTGATTTGTCACTGTGACTTGGAATTAAATAATATCATCGGTGTTGCCCGATGAATCTGTATAACGTTTCACCAACCCGAACAGGTTATAGCGATATGCAATGGAACAAGAGGCTACTTCATGGCTTCGGTATATTGTGCGGGTAGCTACGGCGAATGTGAAAGCAAGATACAAGCGGATTGTGAATGTTTAAATTGCCTTCGGCATAGGTTGTGATTTTTCCTGCCAACTCCTTCACTGGTAAAAATTGAAATTCACCACTGTGGCCGACATGAAACTACTTGAACAACTGTTGCAGGCTGGCATATTTTGAGCCCGATTTTCATGCTGGGCCGACATGATGTTTTTATTTTTTCTCATGCTAGTGTATAAGTAGGTAGGTTGTAGTTGTTAATAGACATGACCAGAGATTAGATTTTCAGTACATTGCAAGCAGATACATTAGAATAAAATTATCAGACCAGAGGCTATTGTTGCATGATTTTCACAATGGAGGTATTTATGAGATTCAATTGATGTTGCTGCATTTTTTTGGTGTCAATTATCTATTGAATGAAAATGAAAAATACTGCTAAGTTGTCTCCATGATTCATCTTTCTGGTTATTTAAGTTGACATAACAAGTTTATGTTCGATTTATCAATACACATTTGCTGTATTCGTGTGATTAATCAATTGGTTCTTTCAGGTGAAGATTAAATCATTTTATTGATCATAGTAATTAGAGAGATTCATTTTGGATTATTGAAGTAGAACTTAGTAGTCACATTATTGCAAGTTTATACAAATTGTAAACATATAAATGCCAGATAATTTGTGTTTTCTCAGAAAGTGCTATTCATCTTGATCTCATTTGACTCCGCCTACCCAACAAGGCACTAGTCTCTGCATTTCACTATTTGAATCCATTTTAGTTTCTTTATATCTATTAATTAAGAATTCTAGGATATAGATCATAAGGTAGCTATCAAGTTTGGTTTCATTTGTTCACTATTATCTGCCATTATGGACAAAGCACTCCATAAAGATAATCATATGATAAGCCTGCATTATTCAGAGAGGTACACCCACCTTGGTCTTGCAGCACCAGAAGAGTAGAAGGTTTGATTGTTTCAAGCCTTGTTCTGTTACCCTGAAATGTTGTGAAAGCTTGGCAACCTTTCATGGTTCAAACCTACGTTTTTGAGAGCTAGCAAACCCTATTGCAAGATCTATTTCTCCTTTGCATTGAGATCTCTAGGGTTATCCTTGAATGAAATAATGTGAAAGTGGTTCTTGCTCTATGTTCTAAACCATATGAAAGCATATACCCCATTATCAGTTGTTTCATTTTGGTGAACCTACATTTAGAACATCATAATTCTGATTTTGAGTGCATTCTCCTCCTCAATCTTGCTTGCATTAACATTACATTAGGGTTTGCATTAGTTAATTGGCATTCTAGGGTTTCTAAATTTTGCATTAGTGAAATTGTATATAGCTTGCATTTTTGCACCTCATATAGTTGAAAATCATACAAAATTTACATTTTCACTTAGGTTACAGATCATACAACATAAAAAGCATAAAAATTATATGAAAATTTCTAAAAAATTTGGAAAAAACTCCCACTAGGACTCATACACCCCTCTGGGCGAATCAGTCCCAATGCAAATTTTGCACTACATTTTTTAGAATTCAAAACTTTGTTTATGTGATCTTTTTTGTTGTTGATACCTTTCTGTTTTAGTTTACAAAGTTTTTGTTACATTCATTTCATTGTTCTTAGCTTATATTGCATTTGCATTTATCTTGCATTTAGTAGCCCTTGCATGAGTATTTGGTGTCCTATTGTTAATACTATAGTGAGACGAAGTTCAAGACACATGTCATCCCATGATAGCACAATCGTCGTGGATCGTGGGTTGTCTATCTCTTTCATTCATAGTATTGACACTAGTACAATAGGTATGGACCATACCCTTAACAACTCTTTTCCTTCAAGTAGTGTGATGCTTGCTAAAACAATGGTTGCTAGATTTTCACAAGAAAACATAATCCAAATTCATGAAGACCTAGAGAACTAAGAAAATAAAATAAGCATTGAGAAAATTTTAACCACTACCATCCAGACCATAGAAAACATTCATTGCATGCTTGAAATTGAAGATAGACTTGACCTTGTGAAAACCATAGTTGAAATATTTGGCAAACACTTTCCTTCAAACACTAGTTGTCCTTTACCTACAAGCAATGCCACAAGCCAAGGAGGAATTCAAATTCCTCCTCCCACAACAATTGCCTCTATTCCTACCTGTAACACATGAAAACAAGAAAGATCAAACCAATAACATACAATTAAACTCTATGTAAACTACGCTAACAACAAAGAATAATGGAAAAGCTTTAAAACATAAGCATCAGAAAAATCTCATCCAATATCTACATAATTCCATGCATGACCTCAATTGTCCTCCATTTTGTCATTGTATGATAATTTCCCTCAAATTTCTAAGTGTGCAAGTATAGCCTATGATAGTATGATTCAACAAAACATTGAAGATTCAAATAATAGATTGCTTTCAAAAGTCATAAGATTTTGGGAGGAATAACAATGATGAAGGTCAAGCCAATTTATAGAAAACAAAGTTTTTGAATGATAGGATCAGATTGAAGGATAGATGAATGATTAAGATTGAAAGATTCAACATGCATTGAGATTTGTGTCAGTAATAACATGAGTGATAAAACATAAAAGGTGGGAATTAAGATTAAATAATAATTTAATCTTTAGTTGAAAGTGTTTGAAACTTAGAAGAATAATGATCACATGTAAAGATGAGGATTAGCGTGGAGGAAACGGTCTGTTCGAATGCATGAATGAATGAATGAATTAAATAAAGTTCTTTAATTAATAAATGTGTGCATGCAAAAGAATTAAAACTAGATAACTGACTGAATAAGACGAAGAATCTATTCATCAGAGACAATCAGATATTAAATCAAGAGATGATTGACTCATTTATTTAAATCTTGACTTAAGTGGTAAGTGAATAATTAGATAATTAGGTGATTATCCAATCATAGAAGATTACGCCAAGAATGATTCCTTTTATGAATTAAATGATTATTTAATTCAACATTCAAATTTTAATGATTAAATTAAATAAATTAAGATTTATTTAATTGACTAGAGAAAAAGTTAAAGAATAAATAAATAATTAAAGTGATTATTTAATTATAGTTGAAAGTGTGATAAGAATAAATTAAATAAGAATTTATTTAATTTCAAGAGGATAAACTTAATTAGTGACGTAATTAAATAAATAATATTTGTTTAATTAATCATGATTGAATAAAGGAACAAATTAATTAATTAAATAGTTAAAGTTATTTAATTAATAGATGATAAATGACTTTAGAAAATAATTAAATAATTAACATTATTTAATTACGACAAAGGTATGAATTATGAAGAAATTGAAGTCACAAGCCTAGACCAAATTTCATTGTCTACATTTTGACCCTCTTTGATATAATGTCATTTCGGCATTGTGTCAAAGAAAATCAGTCAAAACATGCCCTAGTCATGCCCCAGTGTAAAATAAGTAAGGGTATGCCCCTTGGGAAAAATGAAAAATTTTCAAAAAATTCCCAAAAATTTAGAAATTGCACTGATTAGTCAATTTGATAACTATAAGTTCAATGGTGGTGAAAGAAATCAGTTTTGGGGAAGTTTGGTAGGTGAAATGGTTGTCAGAAGTTGGAAAATAGTGCACCCAGTACACAAGGTTTGAAAAAATCCCTCCAAAAACCCTAGGTATAAATAGAAATACAGTGAATTTTCATTTCATTTGCACCCCTCAAGTTTTGAAAATGTGATTTTTACTTTGGAGCTCTCTATAAACATGTCGCCAGTTCCTTATGCAGATCATTGCCGATATCACATTTAGATGTTTAGATGGCCAGTCGACATAGGAACCTTGGTATGTAGTCGAGAACCATCTTTTACAATTTTAATTTTCACACATTTTTAGGCATTTAATGTTTAATTTTTAAATGTGTTGCTTTTGAATAAATGCATATGAGTACGTGATCAACGCATATAATTGCAGAATGATGCATATGTAAAATCAAGCTTAGGGTAGGGAATTTAGATTAGATTATCACATTTGAATTTTTTTGCACCGCATTTGTATTTCTACATCGCATGTGTTAAGCGTAGTTTCACAAGTAGGATTATGCAACACATTCATTATCTTGCCACACATTTGCTTGTTTGTTTGTGTATTGAAAATGCACCGCATTTGTGAAATTATGACGCATACGCATGAGTGATTGTGTGTGTTCTATCTTTTGAAACATTTGCATTAGTGTAACATAGCTGCATTATGAAATGACGCATTTGAGGTTTTGAGATGCATTTGAAAATTGAAATGACACGTGTAATTTTTCAATGCATTTTTTTATAAAGTGACACATTTGTTTGTCAATTTTTTTTGAAATTTTGTCTTGTAAAAAGTTGCTTGTGTTTCTGACACAGGATATGAACTATGCAAGTGTAGGTTGTTTTAGATCCGATTTATACTTGGGAGTCCAGGCCATTGACATTTGAGTTTTAGATCAGTTGTGGAGTGGTGAGAGACAATTAATATGGCACATAGGATTGCATCATGTTACCTTCATGCCCATCATTAGGGAAAACCATGGTTTATTGACTACACTTTGTGAGCATTGGCATTCTGAGACGTCCTCTTTCCATTTGTTGATAGGAGAGGTGTTTGTTACCTTAGAGGAAATTTATAGGATTTTGAGGTTTCCTATCAGGGGTGTGAGAGTCTTGTATGATACTCAGAGGGGTTTCAGTGAGATTACTCATTTTTATCTACATGATGACATTAGGTAGCTTGGCATAGAGCACTATGAGATTAGATGACATGTCTTGGCTAATAGATATGAGTGTTTAGATTGTATGTTATGCACATTGATTGGGGGGATAGTTCTACCTGACTGTCACGGTCATGGATTTCCAGTGGGATGGGGCGAGATGCTAGTTGGTATGCTAGAGCGATAGGTTGTGTATGCATGGGGTCCTTGTTTACTTGTTATGCTATATCTCTATTTACATGATATAGCCTATAGGGAGGCGCAGTCGATGAGCTGTGGTACCACTCTACTTATGATATGGGCATGGGAGAACATTGTTGTGTTTTGCCCACCTGTTACAAATGAGTTAGATCACGAGAATCCTTATGCCTTTTGATATGCAGGGGCTAATACCCAGACACATATAGGAGACATAGGGTACTATAGACATGCTATTGATACTATGGTTCAGTTCATTTAGAGACCTTACATGGATTACACCTAATGGCTAGGTGAGGGTTGACACTTTCCCTTATGTTGAAAGACTCAGTACTTGATTGGGAGGATAGTTTCTCATGTACATATCAATGAGACATCTACCAAATAGGGTTTTGAGATAGTTTGGCAAGGTTCAAGATGACCTACAGGGGCGAGCTGAGTTCGCTCGTTCTTCTAGGGAGGTTCCTTTGTGGGGACCACAGATTCCTATTGTGACAAGGAAGGTTGATATAGATGCATTACAACCCATGCAGTGGGGATGAAGGGGTGGAGTAGCAAATCTAGGGACAATGGTTGCTTATGATACCTGGTGGGTAGATGACAAGCTAGTTCCATTTATAGATCTAGATCAAGATGCACCTATTGAGAGACGAGGGATAGGACCTCAAGGTAGACATGGTGGTAGGAAAGGTGGAGATCATGGTGGCTAAGGTGGAAGAGGTAGGAGGGGTGGTGGTGGTGATGGGAGAGGAGGAGGTGGGAGAGGAGGATGATGGGGTTGGTGAGACGGTAGAAGTTGAGGCCCAAATCTATCACCTATCTATGAGGAGGAGGGGGAGGGAGAGGATGTACCCATGCTGGAGGTTGGTGAAGTAGAGGGGGACGTTGGTGGTGGGGTTGGTGGAGAGCATGCCAAAGAGGAGGATGTCTTTGAGGAGCATGCAAAGGAGGAGGAAATTGGGGAGGAGGAGATGGATGCTCTTGGTTTTCTTGAAAGATACTAGGATGATGATGACAAGGAGGAGATGGATGATTAGGAGTGGGAGCTATGGGACAAGATTGTGGAGGACTAGGAAGATGATGGGGGAGAGAGGCCATGATAGGAGGAGTTAGGTCTAGTTGATTAGTGACTAGCTGATTTATAGGCAAGAGTAGAGTCCTTGGAGGAGAAGATGAGGGCATTGAAAGTAGAGTAGGACTCGATTCAGATGGAGAGGGACAAAGCATATTTGGATAGGGACTAGGCAGTAGCTTAGATATAGGAGACCGAGTAGAGGTTTGTGGAGTTGAGTGCTCTCTGTACTGGGCTAGCTACTACTTTCGCTCATGAGTTAGTTAGAGCTGGTGAGAGGGAGATATATTATAGAGATTTATATGAGTGAGAGGTTCCTCCTGAGAGATGGGCTCCCAATTATTCATAGTCACACAACAGTAGGTCGTGGAGCAGGACACATAGCCGAACTCAGAGCATAGAGGGGGTTGTAGGACCTCATAGGATAGGACCATATGATAGGCCCCATTTTGCACAACGATCATCAACATCTTGTCGTCAATCACCTCCACATTCTCCACATGGGAGTAGTGGGAGTTCTGGCTAGGGACCTATTCTAATATTTATTTATAGACATTGTATTTTGATCATAGAGCCCGCGGGCTTCATTTTGATAGATACATTATAAAATTGTGATGTGACTTTTTTTAGCAATATATATGATTTTGGTGGCGATTTATGTGATATGAAGCTCTTACATGATTATGCAGTGTGTTGTTTATGCATGTGTTCTATATGATATGTTATCTTCTATATGAAATGCATATGTTATGGATGATAATGTTTACATTATGATGCTTTATGTAGCTTATGAAATTATGTTGATTCTATATGTTTATGTACATGTTATGGATGACAATGTATACATTATGATGTTTTATGCAACTTATGATATGATATTGATTTCTATATGATGATGTATGATATTTATAAATGTCATGTATGGATTTTATGTTCATGATAATAAGATGCAATGTGATGTACATATTTTCAATGCTATCTATGTGTATTTTTGTGATCAAATGCTATGGAAATTATGATTATTAATGGATGATATGTCATGGATTCCTAAATGCTATGAATACCTACATTTTTGTATTTTCAAATGCAACATATATGTATGATATTTACATGATGTTTCTAACATGAATGCATATGCTGGATGATTTTTTTTTGTGTGTCACAGGACTTTGTCATAATGCAAGAAAGAAGAAATGTTAGTGTGAAAAAGATGAATAGTAACATAAAATACATGAATGTTAGTACAATAAATCTTCAATGTTTTTCCATAACACAATAGTCCTTGCATTAAATCATCATTGGGTGGTAACTATACAAATGAAAAAAAAACACCATGATATGAGATAGACCAAGGTGCACAAGGTCGTCCACCTACTAAAAGAGACAGTCACAGACAAGGAATGTCTTAACTCATGCTAAGGGAAAAGCTGCCCGTCTTTTTGTCAAGACAAACCACAAGCAACCAACAAATACAAGATGAGTCATGAGACATCATTGCTCCTCTAAATCCTTCATGGGACATCCTTGAGGAAGCTAGTAATGTGACTCAAAGATAAATCCAAAAGATAGTTGACAAATAATAGTCAAAGAAAAAAGAGTCCTAATACATCATTTCTTCTCTAAATCCTTCATGGGACATCCTCGATAAAGCTAGTAACGAGACTCAAAGATCAAATCAAATGAAAAAGATAAGATAAACAAGCCACAAAGTCAACAACCAATAAAAATATTTTCCAAAACTTGATCTGTTTGTTTGATTATTTATATTGAGTAGATGATTGATTGATAAGGCCTGGTTTTAGGAAGGACACATACCGTATAAGATGTTGAGTTTTGTTTCAATTTTGTGACTATCTATATAAGGCATGACAAAGCTTGGTTTCAGAAAGACACGTACTATATAAGATGTTGAGCTGATGCCATTGATGTGACAACCTATGTAAGGCTATGATGAATGTTTGACAATGTTTGTATTTAGGAATGACTCATCCTATATAAAGACATAGGTTGATTGTTTTGATGATGTCTATTTGTAGGAAGGACACATCCTCTAGTAGACATAAGTTGATTGTTTTGGGTTTTTCTTTGGCAATTTGTTTGATGACCTTGTCGACTTGTTTGTCTTATTGATGCATGAATTTTATTGATGTTTTGACAATTGTTTGTGCTAGACGACAATGTATGATATGATGAACCCTAAAGGACTGACCTAGTGTGGCCTCGGGGGCTCATCGATTGATGGCCTTGCCTACATTATACATGCAAAGACCTCATAGTTTGACTAGACTTTGACTGAAAAGACTGACTAAAAAAAGATTTGAATTAATTATAGATATGAGACATGTGTGATAGTGAGTTTGATGAACCCTAATGGACTGACCTAGTGTGGCCTTGGGGGCTCATCGATAGATGGCCTTGCCTATGTTATTCACACAGAGACATTGTAGTTCAACACGACCAATGACCTTGTCATATAGACAAATGGATTGAGTCATGATTTTATACAGACAAACCTACAAGGACTGACCTAATGCCTCAGGGGTACATTGACAGATGGCCTTGCCTACATCCAGTTGCAGAGGAAATGTAGTTTGACAATGACAAAGATTGACGGGTGTGACTGACTCTAACTCTGTTTTTGGATTTTTGACATGTTTTGATTTTTTTGTCCTTTTGAAAATTTTGGATGTTTTTGGATTTTTTTAGGACATTTTGTGATGTTTTTGGATTTTTTTCAGGACATTTTGTGATATTTTTGGATTTTTTCAAGACATTTTGTGATGTTTTTGGATTTTTTTAGGACATTTTGTGATGTTTTTGGATTTGTATAGGACGTTTTGTGAGTTTTTTTATTTTTTCAGGACATTTTGTAATGTTTTTGGATTTTTTTGATGGTTTTATGTCCTCAAAACAACCATTGTAAGAATTAAATGACACAAGTCAAGTTCCTGCCCCCAATCAGGTATAAAACCAATTATTATGAATAGGATGGGATGGGGATATGAAGTGTTCTCAATGTCAATCATTCCAAGTTATGGAAAGGACAACCATTTATTATGGGTGATATGTATAGGGGTGTGGATTGGAAAGGAAGTTAGATTGGAATGATGGTAGACAAAGGACTAGAGTTGACTACACATGATGCCTATTTGCTAGGTTTTCACCATGGTACTTATCCATAGTGCCACCGAAGTGGTTTTCACTATTTGAAAACTTATTTCTCTTTATTATTTTCTAGATTTTTTTATTCTTTTGATGTTACCAAGACACGTGTTTATCAGGTTTTCACTTTGGTAACAATTTTTTTGATTTTTTGATTTTTTTTGTATTTTTGATGATTAAGACATGACTCTCAAAAGCTATGCGTAGAACCTCTTCAGATGAAGGCTATTGATTTGTGATGATAATGGTTCACCTTCAGGTGTAGAGAGTTGATACACTCCTAATCCAAAGGTTTATGTGGCAATGTAAGGCCCTAAATAGTTTGGTTCAAACTTTCCTAGTTTCTCTCTTTCTGCTTGATTCTTTGGATTTTTCGTTAAGACCAAGTCACCAATGTCAAAATTTCTATTCAAGACTTTCCTATTATAGCTACGACAAAGACAATTTTGATATGCTTGGAGATGATCTAGTGTATTTTTTCTTCATTCATCTAGGAACTCTAGCTCATGTAGTCTTGACACATAGTACTCTTCATCGTCAATATGCCCTTTCAAAGATACCCTTAAGGAAGGAATCTCAACCTCAATAGGCAAGATGGCCTCAAAACCGAATACCAAGGAATATGGAATGGCGTAAATAGGAGTACGAATGCTTGTGTGGTAAGCCCATAAGATAAGATTAAGCTATAAATTCCAATCATGACCAACATCATTGACAGTATTTTAAACGATTATGATGATTATTTTGTTAGACGCCTCAACTTGGTCATTACCTTGTGGGTAATATGGAGTGGAAAAGTGGTGTTGGATATGGAATTCTTTATAGAGATGATAGACTTCTTGGTTCTTAAATGGATGACCATTATTTGTGATTATGGATTGAGGCACACCATAACGATAGATGATATAGTTAAGGATAAATTTAGAAATATGTGTGCCAGTGATGTAGGTCATAGGAATGGATTCAATCCGCTTGGTAAAATATTCCATTGCAATAATAATGAATTTATGACCATTGGAGGATGTATGATGTATCTTTCCTATGAGATCGAGTCCCCATTGGGTAAAGGGCCATGGTGACATTAATGGATGGAGCTCCTGTGCTAGTGCATGTATCAAGTCTCTATGTATCTAACATTGGTGACATTTCTTGACAAAGATATGAATCCTTTTCCATTGTAGGCTAATAATAACCCAGTCTCATAATTTTCTTGGCTAAGGTAGGACAACTAGAATGGGATCCACATATACCCTCATGTACCCCACACAAGGTTTCTTGTGCTTATTTAGTATCAAAACATCTCAATAGGGTATTGTGTAGGGCATGTCTATAAAGGGTATCTCCAATGATGGTATACTTGGCTAACTTATGGATAAATTTCCTACATTGGTTGTTGGAAAGGTCAGGGGGTAGGATTTTAGCTTGGAGGTAGTCATATATATCTTTATACCATAGGGAATTGGGACCAATAATCTCACACACCATCTCTAATTTTGGGATATCAAAGGTAGGGACCAGAAGTTGTTCTACCAAGAGTGAAGAAATAGTTGTCATGGAATCTGCTTCCCTATTCTAAATGTGAGGTATTTGAAGAAAGAAAATCTTGTCAAAATATTATTTGAAACTATCTGCCATTCGTTTGTATGGAGCAAGCTTTCCATTCTTGGTTTCATAGTCATCATTAACTTGTCAGATTACTAGCTGAGAATCACCATAAACTTGTAGGTTATTGATCTTCCATTTGATTTCCATACATAAACCTATCACAAGCGTCTCATATTCTGTTATGTTATTGGTACATGGAAAATCAATCCTAAATGACTTAGGGATAGTGTCACCTTTTGGTGTGATAAACAATATACCAGCCCCTGAGCCATGATTTGTTTGTGACCCATCAAAGTATAACTTCCATGTCTCTCCTGTGTCATGAGTGAAGATAAAATCATTAGGAAAATCTACAACTAAAGGGTGATCTGCTTGTATCCGTGCATCTGCCAGTTGGTCAGCAATAAATTTTCCTTTTATAGCTTTTCTTTCTACATATTGGATGTCATATTCACTGAGTTCCAATACCCATTTGGCCAATCATCCTATTAATGTTGCTTTGCTAAGGAGATATTTCAAAGGATATATCTTTGTGACCAACATTATTTGATGGTTTAACATGTAGTGCCTAAGTTTTTTAGTAGAAAAAACTACTGCAAGACAAGCACATTCAATGGTACTGTAATTTAGCTCATAACCTACCAAAGTGCAACTGATATAGTATACTACCCTTTCATGACCCTCATTACCATTTTGTGCAAGAAAGGCTCCTAGGGTTGATGTAGTTGCTAAAATGTAGAGAATCAATGGTCATCCCTCAATAGGTGGCATTAAGACTAGTGGCGTGAGTAGGTAATCTTTGATCAGTTGGAAAGCCTCTTGGCATTTACTTGTCCATACAAATGGTACTCCTTTTCTGAGTAGATGCTGGAAGGGATGTGTTTTATCTACTAACTGCACTATGAATCATTTGATAGACTGCAGTCTCCCTTGTGGTTTCCTTAGTTGACTAATATTGGCTACTAGAGGCATGTCCATTATAGCTTTTACTTTCACTGGGTCCACTTCAATGCCTTGTCTAGAAATGATGTATCCTAGAATTTTTCCTGATTTCATGCCAAATACATATTTCTTTGGATTTAACCTCACTTTGTACTCTTCTAGTCTTTGAAAAATATTATCTAAGACCTATAAATGATCGGCCCTTGTTAATGATTTAGCTATCAGACCATCCACATAGTCTTCCATAAGATTGTGTATGAGATCATGAAAAACTGTTGTCATGGCACGTTGATAGGTTGCTCCAACATTTTTAAGTCCAAAGGGCACGATGTTCCAACAATAAGTTACCCATGGACAAGTGAAAGCTGTCTTGGGTTGGTCTTCAGTTATGATTATGATCGAATTATATCCTGAGAAACCATCCATAAGGGATAACATTTCATAACCTATTGTCATGTCCACAATCATGTCAATATTTGATAGGGGAAAGTCATATTTGGGACATGCTTTGTTTATATCTCTGAAGTCTATATAGATGTAGATGCCCCCTGTTAGTTTTGTCACTGGTACAAGATTGGAAATCCAATCTACATAGTCAATTGATCTAATAAAGCCGAAATCCAACAGTTTCTTTAGTTCAACCTTTTGACTAATAAAGCAATTTGTGGGTGCATTTTCCTCAATTTATGCTTCACGGGTTTAACACTTTGTTGTAATGGAAAATGATGTAATACTAGTTTAGGATCTAGTCTAGGCATGTTAGCATATGACCATGCAAAGTTGATCTGTCTTTGTGTGAAGAAGTTATGAAATTTAGGTTGCTCTGTTTCTATCAAGGATGATACAAAATAGACTAGTCAGGGATTCTCTTCAATACCTATGTTGATCTCCACAGATTCTACCACCAACATTGGTGACTTTTCTTGAGCAATGTGGAGAATGTTCAAACCTCCATCCTTGGGTTCCTTAGAGAGAATTTTTCCCTCAGATGCGTCCTTATTTTTTTCTTTTTCATCGTCCATAGGTGCCTTTCAATTTTCACCTAGGGACTCGACATTTTTATTTTTTTTCTTATTTTTGTGACTGGAGGGTTGAACAGATTCCCAACAATATGCCATGTTATCCAAGTCTATGGTAAATCTAGCCTTATGGTCACCACTAGGTATTCCTTCTCATAGTCCTAGGAACTCAACTATTGCTTCATCGTTCTCAGAGATATCTAATATGGGGGTGTCTTGTTGATCCCAATCGATAAGCTAGGGGTATACTAAGGGCATGTCATCATCAGAAGCATCAAAGTTCAAAGGAGTCAAGGTAAAGGCTAAGTCATTCATATAATCACAAGGGTTTCTTACCAAATCCTCCTTATTCTTTTGCTTGGGCCTATGTGGATTCTGAGGTGGGCCTATTGCTAAGGTTTGGTTATCAGAAGTGGATTTTTTTGAGGTAGGATCAAGAGATTCCCAATAATAATGTTTAAACCATTCCTCTTTTGTCAAAGATGTTTGTGGACAAGAACTAGATGGATTTTACAAGGATTTAAGCATGTGATCAAGTTCCCCAAATAGTTTATCAAGGTCCATGACAGAGGTGGAGGATAGGGAATCCCACTCATATTTGTTAGAGTTGGGGGAATCACAGTAGGGTTGGTCAGATAGCTCATTAGATGTATCGATAACTTTAGAAGCACTTCCTCTAGTAAAGGGGATGTGGTACTAGAAATGCCAATCTGGAGTGGATTAAACCCAAGCCCTAGGCCTTTCGGCCATTTAGAAACAATGATAGGTTCATTCCTCCCATTCTGATGTAATCTTAACCCGCTATGTCCATTATATCCTTTGATCTGAATTAATTTGAAACCTTTTCCATATTGATCTATGGGTATCTGAGTAGGTAGAGGAGGTTCTTCATTGTCTTCTTTATATAACTAGGAGGTCACATCTTCTTCATTTATGGCTTCCTTACTTAGTTCTCCCCATTTTGTGAAATTCATTGTGGGAGGGATGTGAATGGTGATATTGTCTATCTCCTATCTTCTATTGGTAAACTGTATGATTTAGGAGGAACCAAATGGCTGACACAATAAGATGCTTTCATGTGATATTATCCACAACCCTTATCTTGGATTTCAACCTTAGGAGTGGAAGGTAGTGATTGTGAGGTGGATTTTTTAGAAAGAGTGGATGGATCGACATAGTGAGGTGAATTGGATGATGAAGCTTCCTAGTTTATAGGCACCTAGGGATGGGGTGTCTCTTGTAGGTTAGTGCAATATTGGAAAGGATCCGAATCACCATCTATTGTGATCTCGGTGCCATTGTAGGGAAATTTTAGACATTGATGGTAAGTAGAAGGGGCTGCCTTCATAGCATGAATCCATGGTCTACCTAGCAAAAGGTTATATGGTAGGATGAGATCCAAGACTTAGAAATTTGTATCCATAACTGTAGGAACAATTCTGATGGGGAGTGCTACAACCCCATTTGATTTTCATTCTTCATCATCATGAGACTTAATGACAATGATTTTGGTGGTGTCCACACATTCCTCTGAGAAACCTAATGCCTTAACCAGTTTTAAGGTGTAAAGATTCAACCCTGCTCCTCCGTCTACCAAGACTTGCCTAACTTTCATTTTATCAACAAGGAATTCAAGGTGCAAAGGGTCATTATGGTTTATGTTCTTAGTTGAATAATATTGTTCAGAGAAGGTAGAATGATGATTGTTGCTTAGGTAGCCTACCATATCTTGGAAATGATTGGCATTAAGGTTGTTGGGGATAGTCATGCTTTGTAAAGCTTTGTCTAGAATAGATTGGTGCTCAGGTGAAATACACAACAGTTCCAAGATAGAGATTTGTGCTGGGATCTTCCCCAACTGGTCAAGTAAGTTATATTGAGGCTTGGAGGTCTATGGTGGTTGGTGTGATGGAGGTCCCTAGATGGTTATCTTGGTATGACAAGTGTTGATAGTGCACTCAAGAATTTTCTTTATGGTAATCATGTTGACATTCTCATTGGCAGCTCGAAGGTGATTTATGATTGGGCCACTATAATCATGCTTGAAACTAGCATAGTTGGCCAAAGTATTTGTCTTATTTCTTGAACTGGGGACTTTTCCTTTCCCTTGGTCATGTAATTGATCAGAAAATACCTTGTGATCAGTGTTTGAAGATGTCTATTTTTTTCCATTAACTTCAATAGTTTTGTTCTTGACAAGGACCTATATAATGTTCTTCAGTTGTCGGAAATTTTGTAGGCTATGTCCCTTAGTTCGATGGAAATCACAAAAGGAATTTCCATCCCATCAAAAGGGTTTAAATTGTCTTGGATCATATTCTCTTGGCTCTGGGAGCTGTATAAGGTTGTGTTGCAAGAATTGTTTGAAGACCGATTCGATTGGTTCCCTTAGGGGAGTGAACTCACATTTTGGAAACCTCCTTTTCTCTTATGGTTGCTGGGTGTTTTGGATAGTGTTGGGAGGTTGACTGATGGTGTTAAGTGTTTTAGTGGAGGGGTTATGTCCTCCAAATGTAATGACTGGTCCTGCTTGTAGGGTTTTGACATCAACAATCCCATCATTGGTAACATTTTTGTTTCGAGACCAAAACTTGTTTTTGTCATTGGGGATGTTCTACACATTTGGATTTTTGTTGGGTGCCTTGAGTTCACCTTTTTCAATGAGACCTTTTCTAGTATGATCCCTTTTCCACTAGTTCCATGAATGTAGTACAACAGTGTACTCTCAAGTCACTTCTAAATTTTGAGTTGAGGTTTTCTTGGTATATAGTGACCTTTTTCTTTGGTATTTCCATAGCACATCAACTAGCTATACTTCTCCATTTCTGGAAGAAGGTGATAAATTTTTCTCCTTCATCTTGTGTAGTGTGACACAAGGTTGCTGTGGTAATTTTGTTGTCGATATTAAAGGAGAAATGTTCGATAATTTTTTTGGCTAGTTAACCCCATGATTTTATGCCATATTGAAGCCCTGAAAACCATTCAAGTGCAATTCCAATAAGACTTCTAAGAAATAGTCTCATAAGATAGGTGGGGTCATATGCAACATCTATGCACATCGTGGGAAATTACCTTATGTGTTCGATTGGATTGTGCTTTGCATTGTACTTGGGTAAGTTTGGTATAACATACTCATGTGGGAAAGGTGTCATGTATAATGATTTGTCAAAGGGAAATGGGCATAAGTCCTTTGCTGAAAAGGTTCTTTTGTTAGACACCATCATGTTATCCATCTATGTTTGGAGGGCTTGCATTTGTTTCTACAGGACGTCAACTTGAGTTAATGATGTGTTAGTTGGGTTGTTTGGGTTTATGTACATGTTTTGGAATCCAACATTTTGTGAGGGATTTTGGTTAAGTGTGGGGATATAAGATGGATTTTGACTTGGGATGTTATTGAATGGTTTTTGATTTAGAATCTATAAGGGGTTTTGACTTGGAATTTGTGTGAATGGGTTGTGAATTGGAATTTGAGTGAATGGGTTGTGACTTGACATTGGTTGATTAGGAATGGGGATGTTTTGTGAAGGGATGAGTCAACTTTGATATTGAAAGGAGGGTATGTTTCCTTGTTGTGAGACCCCATTCTATGGTATAGTAATAGCAATGTTGGCATTTGGTATAGCTGTTGTTTGTGGTATGGTACTAATGATGTTAATGCTCGGTATAGTAGCTGTCTATGGTATGGTACTAGTGACACTGACACTTGGTGTAGGAGCTATCATTTTGGATCTTTTATTCCCAACAAGAGGACCGAAGGGATTGGAAAATGACACCCCTATGGTGAAATTTAGACCCTGTGTCATGCTAGATGTACCAAATGGTGACATATGTACTATTGTAGCACTCTGTGTAGGTATACTATATGGCATGGCTATAGTCACCTAAGTTATAGTGGTACTAGTAGTTGTCATGTTTGTTCCTTGGGTAGATGTAGTTTGTAAGGTATTGATATCAAATCCAAGAGGTAACTTGGCACCTTCTGCTAGCAATTTGGCTAAGTATCATTGAGGATCATTTGCTAAATAGTCATCTACAAAGGAGGCAAACTTAGGGTCTTGTCCAACAACATCTATGTCTTCCACTGTAATGCATCCTTGTGGGTCTCTAGTGACGAATTTTTCTAACAAAGTTTTGTGAGGTCTCGATGAGGATGTCCCTTGAAAGGGGTTTGAGAATGGATTGATTAATTTGTTTGGGTCAACCATTTGTTCTCTTTCTTTCCTTTTAGACCTAGTTTCAACCATGTAAGATAAGCTCAAAGTGAAAGTGATGCAAAAACTAAGTCTATTGATGGTATGCTACTAATCTATGTTTTTGGGATTTCCTAGATATAAGGAATGAATGTAGCTATTTCTTTTGGTATTTTCTTGCCAATAAGGAATGTCCAAAATGATGCTATCCTAGGATGATAGTGTCTAAGTATGCAAAAGTCTAAGAAAAATTCTAAGGTAATCAATTTTGGATGACACTAAAAGAGGTTACCAACCACCTAAAGTTTAACCTAGGTTTCAATTTAGTTTTGAAAAGGAACCTTCATAGGACTAAGACCCAAAGATAAGGTGAGCTCCTAAGCTAGACTAATGAGCTAGAAGCATTCACGTAGAGGAAAAAAGATATGTGTGACAAGACTAGGTTCAATGATAGTTTCATTAAAGCAAGGGTTTATCCAAAGCATGGAAAGTTGACCTATTATATGATCTGCAAATGATGATTTCCCTAAAATTTGGATCTATCTGAAGGTAATAAAGACTCGTAAGATGTAACTAAAATTTGCAACTAGGATTCCTATTGCTATGGCTAAATGATACCTAAAGGATGTAATCATGCAAAGTATGAGAAAACTTTCTGGTTTTTTTCCAAGGATCACTATAAAAGGATAAATCAAAGACTAGTATGACTATTTGGTTTAGGACTTTGATAGTGAATTTTGGGTTTCTCTGGTATTAGGAAAATGCATTACAGGATGATAGACATGTCTTAGAATCTGATAGATGTGGTTCCTAAGGTCAGATGCAGTCTACTTGTAAATTAAGTCTCAGGTCTGTGACTAATAGTGAATTTTAGTTTCTTGGTAAATAGACAATTATGGTTCAAGATGATAGATGTGACAAAAAAATTAGTAGATGCAGTTCTTTGTAGCATATTTAGTTTTTTGGTAAACTATGTCTCGGGCCTGTATCAGGAATATGTGACTCACTAGCTCAGATGTGACTTAGGATTTGTCAAATATGGGTTTTTGGACTCAGACTATGTACTGGTAAACAAGGTTCAGGTCTGTGATAGGGCATATGCATTGTTCTAGACTACAAATGCGAGTCACTAGATCAAATGCATCACAGAGGGTTTCAAATGTGGCTTTCCAATGTCAGAGGTGTTAGCAGACTCGACATATGTGACTCGAGATATTAGATGCGGTGTTGAAAATTGGAAGATGCGACTCTAGTAACAGATGCAACTAATTGGTAAACAGATGCAACTCAGTTATCTAGTAAATGACAATTTGGACTCAGTTGGATAGATGTGACTGACTGGTAAACAAATGTGACTCTAGCTAACATATGTGGTTTTTTGGTGAACAAATGTGATTTTGTTTGAAAATTATGCTTTTTTGGTGAACAGTTATGGTTTTTTGGTGAATGGAAAATTTGACTAACTTTGTTTGTGATCAAGTTTTGGAAAATAAAAATAATCAAAAAACAATGTGTTTCAAGTTTGACAAACATGAACATGTATAATTCCAAAAAATAAGTACAATCCTAAGGCTAGCTCTAACAATATCTGCTGTATTCTCACTTGGGTTTCCGCAACTACACTTATTCAGAGTGGATGATTAGAAGCTTTACCCCACTAACTCCCCTCCACGACACTCACTTCTATAGGGAATCCAAGCTTCAGTACCCATGAAACTCCCATGGCATACTTTTCATCTCTACTAAGAATTGCATGAATGCAAGATGACTTCAGAGGTCCAACCTCTTGCATCATCAAATAGAACGTTTTTGGTTACTACAATAATGGCTTTTAATTCAGGCACTCATTTAGGTGGCTATGGGTGAGGCAAGATACAATGATCTTGTCTACATAACAAATCTACACCTATAATCCTAAGCTTTCCAGTAGGATTCATATTTGTATACCGGTCAAGAGTAGCTTGGCTAAAAAACTTTGTTGCTAGTTTGATTCGCCTTGGGGTGAGTACATTTCCCACCAAGGAAGACCCAATTTCTAGAGTCTAACTATTTCTCGTGCACCCAGGATCACACAAGTGCACAAGGGGAGAGGATACTTTAATTATTGAATTGGGTATTTAACAGATTGTGCTCCTGCACCAAACACAAAAGACAGTGATTAATTTTAAGCCCAAATGATAATTTTCTAATCTAATTAGACAATCTGTTTTGAAATTAGTCTTTGACAATCATTCTATAAAATAATTCATTAGTATGAAATTTGTCTTTGTTGATCATCCTACAAGCATTGTTTGTATAGTTGTCTTCTACGCAACATCCTACAAACACTATGTTAACTCCTCAAGAACACACACTACAAATTCAAAATTAGTCATAATGAAAACTTCAATGAAAAATTCAAATTTTGAATTGAGACATCATAAAATTATACCAATCAAATGTGTCACACGAGTCAACAGATGCATCATGGGTTTCACCAGTCAAATGTGTCACGAAAGGCCATAGATGCATCATGGGTTGTCAGATGCGTCACTTTACTCGTCATATGCGGCTCATAGGGTCAATTGTGTTGTTCTATGTGTCAAGTGTGTTGGAGCATGTCTTCATGTCAGATTCACCAATGTAACACATGAGAACAAGAAATATCAAAGAAATAACATGCAATTAAACTCTAATGTAAACTACACCAACAACAAAGAACAATGGAAAAGCTTTAAAACATAAACATCAGAACAATCTCACCCAATATCTACGTAATTCCATGCATGACCTCGATTGTCCTCTATTTTGTCGTTGTATGATAATTTTCCTTAGATTTCTAAGTGTGCAAGTATAGCTTATGAGAGTATGATTCAACAAAACATTGAAGATTTAGATAATAAATTTCTTCTAAAAGTCATAATATTTCGGGAGGAGTAACAATGATGAAGGTCAAGCCAATTTATAGAAAATAGGGTTTTTGAATGACATGCTCAAATTGAAAGATAGACGGATGATTAAGATTGAAGATTGTGACATGCATTGAGATTAGTGTCAGTAATAACATGAGTGATAAAACATATAAGGTGGGAATTAAGATTAAATAATAATTTAATCTTTAGTTGAAAGTGTTTGAAACTTAGAAGAATAATGATCACATGTAAAGATGAGGATTAGCATCAAGGAAATGGTCTATTCGAATGCACAAATAAATTAATTAATTAAATAAAGTTATTTAATTAATAAATGTGTGCACGCAGAAGAATAAAACAAGATAACAAACTGATTAAGACAAAGAGTCTCTTCATTAGAAATGGACAAATATTAGATCAAGAGATAACAAATTGATTTAATTAAATCTTGAGTTAAGTGGTGAATGAATAACTAGATAAGTCAGCGATTATCCAATTATAGAAGAATATGCCAAGAATAATTCTTTTTATGAATTAAATGATTATTTAATTCAACATTGGAAATTAGAGGATTAAATTAAATAAAGTAAGATTTATTTAATTGACTGGAGAAAAGGTTAAAGAATAATTAAATAATTAAAGTGATTATTTAATTATAGTCGAAAGTGTGATAAGAATAAATTAAATTAGAATTTATTTAATTTTAGAAAGAGGATAAAGTTAATTAGTGACATAATTAAATAAATAATATTTATTTAATTAATCAAGATTGAATAAAGGAAAAAATGAATTAATTAAATAAATAAAGTTATTTAATTAATAAATGAATAAAGGTTAAAATGAATTAATTAAATAATTAAAGTTATTTAATTAATAGATGATAAAGGACTTCAACAAATAATTAAATAATTAACATTATTTAATTATGACAAAGAAGGTATGAATTATGAAGAAATTGAAGTCGCAAGCCTAGACCAAATTTTAGTGTCTACACTACCTATAACAACCCTCAAGTTACAACAACAATGCAACTGACTAGTAATGTGATTCCTTCCTTGGGTATTTCTACTAGCATCCCTAGTACCTTTGTGGATCACACATCATATTGACTACCACTTTACCACCTTTAAGCATTCTATTCACTTGTCCTTTGAACACATACACACCTCCACAATTTTAACCTTTGTAGCACCCCTTCATTTTGGCTCTTTTGATCGAACAGTGTTTTCTTTGTTATGTTTTGTTCTACTATTTCTTTGACCATGGTTCTTGGTTACTATTTGATCGCTAACTATAAAGCGATGCAAATGTTATATTTTGATGTGATGGTATTTTACTTTGATGTTATCATTATGGAATGCTTTGAATTAGCTTAGCAGATATTTGAATTAATGATGCTTTATGATTTTGAGTATATTATTGATGTTAGATTTTTTAGTTAGTAATATTGTATTGGTGAAGGGGATGGGATTGCACCACTCACTTGCGAGCACCCTGTGATTATGAGATTTCCTCTTCATGGTGTGTTTTATTATGTTACATATATGCATGTTCAATATACTCTTTGTTCACAGGTTGACATCAACTCCACCTGGTTTCACAAGTTTGAGCGTGTCCATTGGCCAACAGTATTTGATTGGGAAATAGTAACTAGGTTTTCCATGCCAAGTCATCACCCTAGTCATAGTGTGTCATTGGGTTTCAGTTGGGTTAAGTTGCTTCTTTGTTGTTCATCTCTCCTTGATTTTATTTGATTGCAAGTTGGAAAAGGTAAATAAATGGCTTTATGTATTTAAGTTGTTTATTAAATTTATGTGGTTATAATGTTAGAAATGTTACTTAATTTATTAATTAATTTAATTTAATTAATAAAATAATCTAATCTTGGATTAGATTTATTTTATTGATTATTTAAATTAATTGTATGGAATTAAATCAAGTTATTCATTTTGGAAATTATAATTGTTAAATTCTTTTTGAAATGAAAATTTTAAAAGTGTTAAAGTTTTTTGAAAAGAAAATTTCTAAAGTTAAATTCTTTTTGGAATTTTTTTAAAAGTTTCAAATTCCTTTTGAAATAGAAATTTAAAAAATAAAATTAAATAATAAAGTCATGTTGAAAATAAAGTTTAGTTTAAAATTTTCAAAAAAAAGAAAAAAATCTCCAAAATAGATAGAGGAGTAATAACTATGGTGGATGGGATATTTTAGGGTATATTGACCAAATTTGGGGAAAAATAGAAGGGGATTTCATTCTTGAAAAATCTGGTTGTGAAGAAGGAAGGAAGGATTTTCTCTTGTTGTGGATGCACTTTGGATTGGAGTGAAGATTTGAAAAGGTTTTGGAAGAATTTGGAATTTGAAGCTTAACTAGATTTCTTTTTCAAACTTCAAACATGTTCTTCTTGTTCTATTGTTTTGAAATTTTAGATTTTCAATTTTGAAAACTTGTTTGTAAACAAATTTAAAAAACCTCTGTTGAAAACGTGGTAAAGATTTAGATTCTTGTAGAAAATGGAAAAAGAAAACAATAGGAAATTATGGCAAATCATTTTTGTTGTTCAATAGAAAAAATTGAAAAAGACAACAAAAGAAAACAACAAAAATACTTGCAAATCTTTGTTTAAATGGTGGAAATGGAGTTCTTTTGTCCCCTCTCCTTTGGGGGTTTGGCATCCCCCCAAAAAAACTTTATTTTTATTTTATTATATAAATATAATATATATATATTATATATATAACACTTATATATTATATATATAATATATATATTATATATATAATATATATATTATATGTATATAATATATATATATATATAATATGTTAATGTTTGTTATTTATTATTATTATTATTAATTAACATATATAATATATATGTTATATATTATATATAATATATATATTACATATTTTAAATAATTGGAATTTATTTAAATAATTGGATTTGGAATTTAAATGGATGATTTTAAATATATATTTAAATATATATATATATATATATTTGTATATATATTTGTATATACATTAAGTATATATTTTTATATATATTTAATATATATTTATATTGAAATATAACTATTTTAAGATGGTTATTTCATTATAATTGGTGCAAAAAAAAAGTTGATTTTTATTATTATGTGTAATTGGAGAAAACATAATTAAATTATTAGTTTTAAATTCCTCAACGTTGCTAATGAAATTTTAATTACTTTTGAGTATTTGCAAGTAATGTTAATTGAGTTAATTGGATTTAGGAAATCCTAAAGTAGGTTATTGATTTGTCGATTGTTCTTTTGTCATGATATCTCTCTCTCTTTCTTGATGTTGGGCAATGGAGTTATCTGTTTATGTAAGTCTTCCATATGGGGTTTTCATTTATTTGTGTGGGTTGTCATAATGTGATAGTCAACCTTTGAATTGTCTTGGGTAGTGCGTCTTAATGGATCGAGTTATATACCCGGTTATCATGAACGAGATGTGTTGACTTTATGCCGTGGATAGGGAGTTATTATCCTTAGGTCATACTTGTGTACCCTTGGGTTGTGGAGTTATTCCACGTGTTGTCTTAGAGGAGTGACTTGCAATCAGGGCCGACACACAAAGTGGTGTCAGGGTAACTCATTGTAAGTTAGTTAATCCAGTGATAACATAAATAAACTTATTAGAGGTTTAGGTAGTATCAAACACTTAATAAGATTAATTTTGCCTCGCTCATGGACACAAGGGCTTGTATAGACTTGGGATGGGACAAGAAGGCTTGGAATGGAAAGATCGTTATCTCATCTTTACGAGAGATAGCTGATTCCGCATTGGTTTGTATGAGGGTCCAAGAGTCGTTAGAGGTTTCCAGGATATCCTGAGATGGGGGCTGAGACCTAGGAAGAATTACCATAATATCCCATGTAACATTGTGATGACACTTCTCCTAAGTTAGTAGTATGTTTGTATCAGTGATGTAATTGATTATTTAACTCTGGAAGCATTGTAACCTTTGTGTTAAGTGATGTTGTACTTGTATTTAATTCAATTCAGTTATGTTTTGGCCTGTGTCTAGAGGTAGAGGGTCTTGTCTAGGAATCCTTATTACTATCTCCTAGAACAAGGGGTGAGTCTTCGAGTATCACATGGTTGGGTGGAATGTGCACCTTAATCCGTTGGGTCATCTTCTTGTTCGTGTGGATGAGATTTCTAGTTGGAGAGCTCATGGGATCCAGTTTATTTTCATGATTTATTCATTTCATTTGATATTGTATTTTATTACCCCTCATTTGTTATTGAGGTGGAATTATGTAATATGTAATCATTCTTATTGGATTTACCTCATTCGGGGAAAGAGAGTTGTAATCTTATTGATAAATGATTGTTATTTGAAATCATGTGGTATCTCTTATTCTTTGATGTAATTTATCATGTATGGAATGTATGTGTACTTAATTTATTAAATAATTAAATGTTATGGTTTCAATTCATGTTTCTTGTTTGGGTTTAAGGTAATCTCAGTCTCATAACCTTAGAGGTTGTTGGCAATGGGTAGTGAACTTGCATATTTTTATACTTAAACAAAAAAAAATTATGCGTTTGAGTAGTTAATTGCAACTTCCTCTAGGGTTACGTGGCGGGGCGTTTCACATGGTATCAGAGCCAGGTTTAAACATTGGGTACTCTAGGATTATGATGAACCCATTAAGCTTTTAGTTGTGTAGGTTTTATGTTGTGTATGTTGCCTAATACCTTGATGTGTCTATGCAAGATTATGCCTCCCAGACGTGGAAGAGGTAGAGGGTGTGGACGTGGCCATGTAGGCGGTCATGATGGGATTCAACATGATTCTCCTCCTCTTGTTCCTCTTATTCCAGATCAAGAAGAACATCAAGCATCTCAGAATGTTTCAGGGGGTTTAGATCAACAGTAGAATCCTCTAGGGATTGAGGCTACACGTAGAGCACTTGAGGAGGCATTATCTCTCCTTGGTCAGAGGCAGGCTATTGTTCAGGGTGATCTTACTGAGAGGGAAGTTCCACCTTAGTTAGAGACCCATATGAGGGATCTACTCAAGGCACGTCCACCATTGTATGATGGAGTAGGCACTGGGTTAGAGGTAGAGACATGGCTTATAGACTTGGATAGGTGTTTTGCGTTGCATCCTTACGGTAGCAATGCAGTGTGCTATCATGAATCTGTGGGGATTCACATCCACATGGTGGAGGTTGGAGGAGAAAAAACTCCACATTGACATCAACTTTGTATCTTTGGAGATTTTTCTAGAGCAGTTCAGAGCTCGTTTCCTATCAGAGCACTGGCGTCAATGTTGAGGCGATGAGTTTCACACCTTGCGTCAGTTGGCCTTATCAGTTGAGCAGTATGAGTGACGCTTCTACAAGCTCAAATAGTATGTAGGGATAGGAGATGATGAGGGGATGTTGGTTCACCATTTTGTCAGGGGCTTAAATGCCTGTCTTAGTGGAGGTGTGAGGGTTTTCAAACCCAAGACCATGGAGGTAGCGGTGGAGAAATCACATCTTGTTGAGGAGAATTTGGCCATGGCACTGGGAGGCCACATGGATATTTAGATAGGCAACAGTTCGACAGTAGGGTCTAGTGCTAGAGGAGGTTAGTATTAGGGAGGTGCACCTTCTAGGGCTCAATAGGGACCTTCGTAGAGTGGTTAGTAGCAACAATAGGCATCTTAGGGGAAACGCAAAGGTTTCCAACAGAGGCAGGGGGACATGAACTAGAGGCGTATGAAACGCTTCAGCTTTGATAAGCCAGCACATAGTTCTTAGACCACTTTTAGGGGTAGTGTGCAACATTCTAGTGCACCACCTGGAGGCAGGGACTATGGTAGAGGTACTGGGTGTTTTGCATGTGGCCAATAGGGTCATATAGCTAGAATGTGTCCCAATAGGGGCACATCTAGATTTTCTCAGGGACCAGCAACATCTGAGCTGACAGTTGGTGATGCAAGCTGAGGGCATCATGTTTTCACAGTAGTTGATAACTGTTAGGCAGAGCATCAGGGTACTGTTGTTGAGACATATAGTATGTTGTTGGGTAACCTAGTTACCATTTTGTTTGATTCTGGTGTGTCAGACTCCTTCATTTCTTCTTCCATCGTGACACGATGTAGACTGGGTGTAGTAAGGCAAGTCGATAGGTGGTAGGTTGAGTTAGCCTCGAGTATGAGAGTTGCATCCCATTACCTTGTACCAAATTGTAGATTGGAGGTTGGACCTCTCCATACTATGTTGGACCTCTAAGTTATTCCATTGGGTTCTTATGATGTTGTCATAGGGATGGATTGGTTAGAGGCGCAAAGTGCGGTCATAGATTGTCGACGTAAGTTGATTTGATGCATTAAGGCATCTGGCAGGGAAGTAGAGATAGTGGGAGTTGAGAGTCTTATTTCCTTGAGGGTCATCTTAGTTATGTGATTGAGAAGGTGTGTGCATCAGGGTTGCTAGTTATTTTCTGTTACAATGGATGATTTTGATTTAGGAGGTGGAGAAGAGAAAGTCTCTCTTGATAGTCACCCCATTCTTCAAGAGTATTCTGATGTTTTTCATGTTTCAGTTCTTCGGCCGTACTATCCAAAAATTTCTCATGTACTTGATTGGAATGCATTATAGGTAGAGGATGGGCAACTGGCTTTGGAGCCCATGGCCATAATGGAGCACATAACGCTCAATCTTCGAGGGTGAGATATTGATCAGGTTAGGATCCAGTGGGATCCTAGGGATGATGCGTCATCCACTTGGGAAGATGCATCTAGAATGAGGGAGCTCTATCCCTATTTTTTCGTAGGCTTCCATGAATAAGCCTGACCCTAGGGGGGAGGATGTAGCACCCCTCCATTTTGTCTCTTTTGATCGGATAGTGTTTTCTTTGTTATGCTTTGTTATACTATTACTTTGACCATGGTTTTTGGTTACTATTTGATTGCTAACTATAAAGCGATGCGAATGTTATATTTTGATGTGATGGTATTTTACTCTAATGTTATCATTATGCCATGCTTTGAATTAGCTTAGCAGATATTTGAATTGATGATGCTTTATGCTTTTGAGTATATTATTGATGTTAGATTCGTCAGTTAGTAATACTGTATTGGTGAAGGGGATGGGATTGCACCACTTGCTTGTGAGCATCCTGTGATTATGAGATTTCCTCTTCACAGTGTGTTTTATTATGTTATATATATATTCATGTTCAATATACTCTTTGTTCAAAGGTTGATAGGTACAGGACATTGACTCCACCTAGTTTCACAGGTTTGAGCATGTCCATTGGCCAACCGTATTCGATTGGGAGATAGTAGCTAGGTTTTCCATGCTAAGTCATCACCCTAGTAATAGTGTGTCATTGGGTTTTAGTCGGGTTACGTTGCTTCTTTGTTGTTCATCTCTCCTTGATTTTATTTAATTGCAAGTTGGAAAAGGTAAATAAATGGCTTTATGTATTTAAGTTGTTTATTAAATTTATTTGGTTATAATGTTTGAAATGTTACTTAATTTATTAATTAATTTAATTTAATTAATAAAATAATCTAATCTTGGATTACATTTATTTTATTGATTATTTAAATTAATTGTATGGAATTAAATCAAGTTATTCATTTTGGAAATTATAATTGTTAAATTCTTTTTGAAATGAAAATTTTAAAAGTGTTAAATTTTTTGAAGAGAAAATTTCTAAAGTTAAATTCTTTTTGGAAATGAAATTTTTTAAAAGTTTCAAATTCCTTTCTTGAAATAGAAATTAAAAAATAATAATAATAATAATAAAGTCATGTTGAAATGAAATTTTAGTTTAAAATTTTCAAAAAAAGAAAAATATCTCCAAAATAGATAGAGGAGTAATAACTATGGTGGATGGGATATTTTAGGGTATATTGACCAAATTTTGGCAAAAATAGAAGGGGATTTCATTATGGGAAAATCTAGTTGTGAAGAAGGAAGGAAGGATTTTATCTTGTTGTGGATGCACTTTGGATTGGAGTGAAGATTTGAAAAGGTTTTGGAAGAATTTGGAATGTGCAGCTCAACCAGATTTCTTCTTCAAACTTCAAAAAGGTTCTTCTTGTTCTATTGTTTTGAAATTTTAGATTTTCAATTTTGAAAACTTGTTTGTAAACAAATTTGAAAAACTTCTGTTGAAAACTTGGTAAATATTTAGATTCTTGTAGAAAATGGAAAAAGAAAACAACATGAAATTTTGGCAAATCATTTTTGTTGTTCAATAGAAAAAATTGAAAAAGACAACAAAAGAAACCAACAAAAATCCTTGCAAATCTCTGTTTAAATGGTGGAAATGGAGTTCTTTTGTAAATTTGTGGAGATAGAGTTCCTCTATAGATTTTGTGAACAAAAACAAAAAAAAGAAGAAGAGAGAGAGCCTCTGTAATTTGTTATTTTTCTATAGAAAAATTGTTCTATTTGACTGAAAAATGGAAATTTATGTATATATTTATAAATATATATGTATATATATATATTATGTTAATATGTATATATACATACATATATTATAAATATATTTTTTGTGCATTTTGTGCATTTTTGTTTTTAAAAAAAAATTTACTGTCAATTTTTTTTGAGAAAATTAGTTAAAAAAAAAATTAACATGGGAAATTATATTTTTTCTATTTTTAATTAATATATATATATTATTTGGGGGAGGGGGCAGCCATGGCTGCCACAACCACACCCCCAGTGGAGGGCGCTACTGTGGCAATGCTCCCCATAGACTGTGGGGGAAGCGCCGTGGTGCAGGAGCACCTAGGAAAATACTAGGTTTATAGAAGTCTTGAATGAAGTTCAAAATTGTGTTGTGTTGTTCATAAGGTCATGTGTCCATTGTGTTGAGTGCTTAGGGATGTTTTTGATTTGTTGGAAAGAAGTTGACAAGAGTTACTTAATTTTAGAACATCATTTTGGCTAAGTTGTCAAAAGTTGCCAAGGTTTGCAAAACACAGTGGGTATTATAACTTGTGTTATTAGGTCAACAAGAGGTTTGACCAAAGGTTCTCAACTATTTTTGGAGCCTATATAAGGTAAATCTCGGCCCTGGAGCAGGGTTGGAAGATTTAGTGTTAAATTGATGGGAACAACATTTTGAGAGAGTTTTCTGAGTTTTGCATTCAAATTGTGTTTTAATGGAGTAACCCTGCTGTTATTTTGTTTGTGGAATGTACTGTAGTTGTCATTCAAGCATTTTGAATTCATTAGAAAGCTTCTTGTACAATTTTTAAGCTTCTTTTTGTAAATAGTTTAGTGTTGCCCTGTTTCTAGTCTGAATCAGACTGTTTTTATGAAATGGTGTGCTAGAGCAATTTTCCACCGTACAAACCGTACGGCCTTTTGGAAATAGTGCCTAGATACCATGCTTGTACATATGGTAGTTTCTAGGTTTTTTTGAGTGTAGGAGATGCTGGCAATGTCTTGCCCTAGGTGAGCTAGGCAGGGTCCGACTAGGGAAGGCAGTGAGAAAAATACTCATATCTTGCAGGGGTATGAAGATTTTGGAGAAATTCTTTTTGTTGAATTTTATTGAGGGTCTTGGAAAAGCCTAGTGATCAAGAGGAGGCTCCACCAATCTATTTGGTGAGAGGAAACTTTGAAAGTCCAAAATCAGCCAGGAAAAGTTAGGAAACCCTAGATTTTTAACCATTTTTGTGTTTGAGCAATGTACGGCCTGTACAGGCTCAAAACCTCAAGAATCTTTAAGGTGTGGGTATGGGAATAAAAAACCCCAAATGAAGAATCCAGGCCTTTTGGTGGGTTTTGAAGAAAATTGCATTTTTCTCTGTTAAGAGGCCTAATTGGGGCTCTAGGCTTGTAGCCTTTTCTACCCTAGGAAGGGATTTTGTGAAAGCGATGGTTAGTTGGAGTTTTGTGATGAAACAAGAAGCCTAGCTTGATTACCTAGAAGCAATTACAACACTTACACACCCCTGCAAGAGTCAAATTGCACGTTGAGAGGATTTGGCCTTTAGGAAGGAATAAGGGTCAATGGTGAGGTTGTGGCAAAGCACCAAGATTTTCTTGGTAGAAGGAAAGCATGTTGATAGTGGGGTTGGTCAATAGAAGTAGTGGTAGCTAGACCTAAGGCAGGACCACTAGGACAAGGTGGAAGAGACACCTAGGAGTTCTTAGGAGCAAGGACTCAGAGCATGGGGCAGTGAGTGCCTCATCCAACCCCATCCTATCAGATTTGTATCAGAGCAGGCTAAAGATTTGGGAAAGAGTAATATGTGTCAGAGGTTGAGTCAAGTGATACTACCGTCATGGTGACAAATTCACAATTGGCCAAGATGGTTGAAGAGTAGGAGGAAGATAATAGGCAGTTGAGGGAAAGGATAGCCCAGCTTGAAGAAGCAGTGAGGAGTGCACAATTTGAGGGAAGAATACCAAAGGAAAAAGAGGTTGCAGAGGAAGATAAGACCCTTGATCCTGACCCTGTTTTGAAGGAGGAGCCTTTCTTGAAGGCATTGAAAGCCTTGAGTGGAAAAGCACTTGAAGGCATACCCCTATTTAGTGGAATGGAAGCAGACGTAGTCATGGATTGGATAGAAGGCATGGAGAATCATTTTGAGTGTGATGGAGTCACTGAAGCACAAAAGGTGAAGGTTGTTAAGTCAAGATTGAGAGGATCAGCCTTGACATGGTGGAAGTTCATTCAGACAGAAAGGGAAAAAGAAGGTAAACAACCCATATCAACTTGGAAAGGAATGGTTGCTAAGGTGAAGGAAGCCTACATGCCAGATGACTATGAGATTCAATTGCACAAGAAAAGGAAAAGTCTAAGGTAGAAAGACCAAGATGTAAACACTTACACTGAGGAGTTTCAAAAAAATTGCATGAGGTCTAATGTGACAGAGGATGAGAGTCTCAAGGTGGCTAGGTACCTTAATGGTTTGAAGTGGAATATCCAAGAAGAGATGGCTCTTCTAAGTCCCAAGATAGTACACCAGTGATATCAGTTGGCCATAAAGATTGAGGAAAGGAACAAGAGGAAGCAAGATCAGTCTTCTAAGGGCAAAGGCAAAGGCAGAGATCAAAGAGATCAAAGAGGACAGCATGGTGGTTACCAAGGTAGAGGAAATGACCAAAGAAATCAAGGAGAATCTAAAATCACTAAGCATGGAGGTGAAAAATCTTCCAGAGGTGGATACAATAGGGGTAGAGGACCTCAAGGAGGTTCAAACAGAGGAAGAGGAGCAGGTAGGAGCAACTCTTATTTTGCAAACATGAAGTGTTATCATTGTAACCAAATAGGCCATCCTGCTTATAGGTGCCCAGAGAAAGCATCCTCATCTAGCAATGAAAAGAGATTGGCTTATGCACAAGAGGACATTATGAGTCCTAAAGCATTTGAGATCAATCATATAGAATCTGAGGTAGGAGAGAATCTGATGTTTAACAAAGTTCTGATTAGACAACTAGTCAAGGAGGAACCTAAACAAAGAAGAGCTCTTTTTAGAGTAAGGTGCAAGATACTTGGAAAAGTATGCAAGGTCATAGTAGACTCAGGCTCAATAGACAATATAATCTCAGAGGAGGTAGTAGCGAAACTGAAATTGGAGAAGGTACCCCACTCTAACCCGTACAAGGTCACATGGTTGAACAAAGGGCAGAGTGTTCTAGTTAATGAGCAAGTAACGGTGGAATTTTCTATTGGAGGATATAAAGATAAGTTGGTTTGTGATGTATTACCCATGGATGCATTCCATCTACTACTAGGTAGACCATGGCAATATGCCAGAAGTGTTGTTTATGATGGGAAAGAGAATACTATTTCATTCAAAAAGGATGGAAGAACCTTCAAGCTGCAGTCACTGTCAGAAGAAGAGGAAGGATAGTCAAAGACACCAAACATCATGTTGAGCAGTGCTAAGGAGTTTTTTAACAATCTACATCAAGGAGATGAAGGATATGTGATCATGATGCAATCTAAAGAGGAAGAAAAGGCTGAAAAGATAGTCTTACCAGAAGCAGTCCAAAGATTACTTGATAAGTACAAGAGCATTGTTAGTGATGGTACACCTACAACTTTACCACCAAAGAGAGCAATAAGTCATAAAATTGACTTCATACCTGGAGCCTCATTGCCTAACAAAGAAGCATACAAACTTACACCAGAGTAGAACCTAGAGGTAGCTAGGAAAGTGCAAGAATTATTGGATCAAGGATTGATTCAAAAGAGCATTAGCCCATGTGCAGTGCCAGTTGTTTTGGCAACAAAGAAGGGAGGTAAGTGGAGGTTATGTATTGATTCTAGAGCAATAAATAGAATCACAATCAGATATAGATTCCCTATCCCTAGGATTGAAGACTTAATGGACTGCCTTGGGGGAGCACAGTATTTCACCAAGTTGGATCTCAAGAGTGGTTACCATCATATCAGAATCGAGGATGGAGATGAGTGGAAGACATCTTTTAAGAAAAATGATGGGTTATATGAGTGGAAAGTGATGCCATTTGGTCTCTCAAATGCCCCTAGTACATTCATGAGACTCATGAATGAAGTACTCAAGGATTTCACAGGGATATTTGTGGTAGTGTATCTTGATGATATACTCATTTTTAGCAAGATAGCAGAAGAATATTTGAAGCATGTGGAGATGGTTCTTAAAAGGTTGCAAGAGGAGAAGTTGGCAATCAATCTTGAGAAATGTGATTTCTTCAAGCAAGATCTTGTATACTTGGGTTTTGTAGTGTCCAAGGGCTCATTAAAGATGGATCCAAGCAAGGTGGAAGCCATCCTAAACTGGCCTACACCAACCATAGCAATAGAGGTAAGAAGTTTTCATGGATTAGCTCAATTCTATAGGAAATTCATAAGAAAATTTAGTGGCATATGTGCACCGGTTCTAGATACAATCAAGGGTGGTTTGAAAACTAAGTTTGTGTGGACTCAAGAGGCTGAGAAAGGGTTTGAGAAACTAAAACAAGAAGTGGCAACTCAACCAATTCTCTTATTACCTAGTTTTGACAAGTTGTTCACTGTTGAATGTGATGCAAGTGGAGTGGCAGTAGGAGGTGTGCTAAGTCAAGAGGGCAGGCCTATAGCCTTCTTTAGTGAGAAGCTCAATGAAGCTAAGAAGAAATATTCAACCTATGACCTGGAACTTTATGCTTTGGTTCAATCACTTAGGAAATGGAGGCATTACCTTCTACCCAAGGAGTTTGTGGTTTTTACTGATAATCAGGCACTCAGCTTTATCAACACTCAAGAGAAGTTAAGTAATAGGCATTTGAAATGGATGAGTACATCCAAGCCTTTAATTTTACTATCAAGCATAAGAAAGGACAAATGAACAAGGTGGCAGATGCATTGAGCAGGAGATTGTTGACAGTGCAAGAGATATAGCTCAAGAGCATTGGCATAGAGAGTTTCAAGGATCTATATGGAGAGGATGAAGACTTTTCAGAGGCCTATAAGGTATGTTCTAACTTTGAGAACCATTTCCATAGCCAATACTTAGAGTATACTTTGCAAAGTGGGTTGTTGTTTAAGGGAAATCAGTTATGTGTTCCAAGAGGGTCAATGAGGGAAAATATGATTCTAGAAAAGCATAATGGTAGTCTTAGTGGGCATTTTGGCATCAATAAGACCTTAGAGCTAGTACAAAGATTCCATTATTGGCCTAAGTTGGTGATGTAGAGCAGGATGGAGGAACAATCAACCAAGCTTGAAAACCAAACACCAACACAAATTCAGATAACTAGCATAACTTCCATAGGTTCAACTCTATGGCTTTCCAATTCATAACTGAGCAACTGAAAGACCAATTCTTCAAAGAAAACTATAAGAACACCCATTGATCATCCATATAGCATCCATATTGCATCAAAAAGACATTTCCAAGCTTACAAGTCAGATCCATTTGTCAAAACATAGAAAATCATTAAGTCACCATGACCAAGGGCTAGTAGAATTAGCCCACTTTTACAAACAAAGTGTCTTTTAAATTGTTCTTCACCTTACCAAATCTTGGACAGTCACAAATTGTGGCACAAATCAAAGGAATCTCTGGTCAAAACCTCCATACTGCCCTTCTATATTGCTGTTCCATCAAACCCTCCTTTTCCTTCCTAAAACCTAGGGCTTATTGTAAATCCTATACCCCAATCACTTGCAAACCCAAAACCACTTGAATCCTTTCAACCTGCACAAGCTCAACACACCTTAACATTTGACTACTCTCACATCTTGTATATACTTCCTTTGTAAACCACCTAATTTTCACCTCTTTTCACCCCTTCACCATAGGGTTTCTAACTTCTATTCACTCCAGGTCTTCCCCAACCTCTCAAATCATCAAAAAACATCTAAGCATACCCAAAAACACCAAAACCAATAACTTTCATCCTATTCTCCTTACACAACTCAAAAACCCTACCCTAACCATGCTTAAAGGGCATAAAATCTGTCTTTTGCACTGGGGCAGCGTTCTTAGGATCCTCAAATCTCTTTATCAATGCATGAATACATTCCTATACCTATTCTTAGACTTAGCAAGACCATTCCACCAAGAAACAGTAACTACAGAAAGGTGGAATGGTCTTTTCATCTCATTTTGAGGCTCAAAACCCTCAACCCTGTTTCCTAACCAGTCTTTCAATTTCAGTCAATAAATTGCTTGAAATACAAGTTTATCCTTCAAGAACCAATTCAAAATAAAGGAAACACAAACCTATATCAAAATACAATCTTTCATAACCAATACTTGCTGTACGGACCCGTACACAGCCAAGAAAATGAGAGAGAACCAAAAAATAACTGGAAAAATAGAATTTTGTATTAATTTACTCTTTTCAAAATGTTTTCACCAACCCTTCTCGAGCCTTCAAGAGGAAATTTAAACATTTTCAATCCAAACTACCTATGGAACGCCTAAAACTGACCAAAGAACTGCCTTAACCCCTTCAAATTCCATATTTTACACTTTATTTTGATAATTAAGTAACTTTTTTGAATCAACTAATACTTTCACCCCAAAATACATTGAAAGTGGTCTTATTAGACCTTTATTAAAAATTTACCCCCCTTATTTCTAGACCAACCTACACTTGATGGGATTTTTGCAATCATGTGTTTTAGGTGCTTCTGCACCAGTTGGCAAGAGATGTTAAAAGGTATGTGGAATAATGTGTTGTGTGTATGAAAGCTAAGGGAGGAGCTAGCAATGCTGGTTTATATCAACCCCTGCCCATTCCCAACAGACCATGGGAGTGTGTGAGCATGGATTTTGTGGTAGGCCTTCCTAAGACCAAGACTGGTTTTGATAGTGTTTATGTTGTGGTAGACAGATTTAGCAAGATGAGTCATTTTATTCCCTGCAAAACTACTCATGATGCTAGCTACATAGCTCACCTTTTCTTCAAGGAGGTTGTAAGGATCCATGGCTTACCTTTGAGCATCATTTCTGATAGAGATGTGAAGTTCATGAGTCACTTTTGGAAGACTCTATGGAGCAGATTGGGTACAAATCTGTCATTTGGATCAGCTTACCATCCTCAGACCGATGGTCAAACAAAGGTGGTTAACAGGGTGCTTGGTAATAATTTAAGGTGTTTAACTAAAGAATATGGACAGACATGGGATATGGTCATCTCACAAGTTGAGTATGCTTATAATGACAGTGTCAACAGGACAACAGGGAAGAGTCCATTTGAGGTTGTGTATGGGATGCACCCAAGAGGCATATGTGAGCTCAGAGACCTTGGATATGTGGAGAATAGGAGTGGACATGCAGAAGACTTCAGTCAGACCATGAAGGAGATTCAGGAGCAAGTCAAGAGGACGGTCACTGAGGCTACACAAAAAGTGAAGGAAAAGGAATATTTGTCAAGGAAAGATGTGTAATTTCAAGTAGGGGACTATGTTATGGTCCACCTTAACAAGTCCAGGTTGCAGAAGGGAATGTCAACCAAGTTGCAGATGAAAAGAGTGGGTCCCTGCAAGATATTGGTCAAGTATGGCCAAAATGCATACAAGGTGGAGTTACCTACTGATTTAGGAATCTCACTAGTGTTCAATGTTGTTGATTTGATCAAGTATAAGGGGATAGTCAAGGATTTGGATTAGGATAGTAAGGAAATCTTCAAGGACATTAGCAACATGTCCATACCTACTCAGGACAAGCCTCAAGCAGAGGAGATTTTGGAGTCAAGGGTGAAGAAGACCACAAGACACAAGGTGTACATATAACACCTCATCAAGTGGAAAACCAAGCCTGAATCTGAGGCTACTTGGGTGGATGAAGCTAAATTTAAAAAGTAGGGAATTGACCTGTCCTTGCTCTCTCCTTCCAATCCTTAGTGTTTGAGTTGAGAGGGGGAGAATGGTGCAGGAGCACCTGGGAAAATACTAGGTTTATAGAAGTCTTGAATGAAGTTCAAAATTGTGTTGTTTTGTTCATAAGGTCATGTGACCATTGTGTTGGGTGCTTAGGGTTGTTTTTGATTTGTTGGAAAGAAGTTGACAAGAGTGATTAATTTTAGAACATCATTTTGGCTAAGTTGTCAAAAGTTGCCAAGGTTTGAAAAACACAGTGGGTATTATAACTTGTGTTATTAGGTCAACAAGAGGTTCGACCAAAGGTTCTCAACTATTTTTGGAGCCTATATAAGGGAAATCTCAGCCCTGGAGCAGGGTTGGAAGATTTAGTGTTTTGGTGAAAATTTGTTAAATTGATGGGAACAACGTTTTGAGAGAGTTTTCTGAGTTTTGCATTCAAATTGTGTTTTAATGGAGTAACCCTACTATTATTTTGTTTGTGGAATGTACTGTAGTTATCATTCAAGCATTTTGAATTCATTAGATAGCTTCTTGTACAATTTTTAAGCTTCTTTTTGTAAATAGTTCAGTGTTGCCCTATTTCTAGTCTGAACTAGACTATTTTTATGAAATGGTGTGCTAGAGCACTTTTACAATGTACAAAACATACGGCCTTTTGGAAACAGTTCCTAGACACCATGCTTGTACATATGGTAGTTTCTAGGTTTTTTTTGAGTGCAATATATGCTTGCAAGGTCTTGCCCTAGGCGAGCCAGGTAGGGTCTGACTAGGGAAGGCAGTGAGAAAAAGACTCATATCTTGTAGGGGTATGAAGATTTTGGAGAAATTTTTTTTGTTGAATTTTTTTGAGGGTCTTGGCAAAGCCTGGTGATCAGGAGGAGGCTCCACCAATCTATTTGGTGAGAGGAAACTTTGATAGTCCAAAATCAGCTAGGAAAAGTTAGGAAACCCTAGGTTTTTAACCATTTTTGTGTTTGAGCAGTGTACGGCCTATACAGGCTCAAAACCTCAAGAATATTTAAGGTGTGGATATGGGAATCAAAAACCCCAAATGAAGAATCTAAGCCTTTTGGTGGGTTTTGAAGAAAATTGCATTTTTCTCTATTAAGAGGCCTAATTGGGGCTCTAGGCTTGTAGACTTTTCTACCCTAGGAAGGGATTTTGTGAAAGCGATGGTTAGTTGGAGTTTTGTGATGAAACAAGAACCCTAGTTTGATTACTTGGAAGTAATTACAACACTTACACACCCTTGCAAGAGTCAAATTGGATGTTGAGAGTATTTGGCCTTTAGGAAGGAATAAGGGTCAATGGTGAGGTTGTGGCAAAGCACCAAGATTTGCTTGGTAAAAGGAAAGCATGTTGATAGTGGGGTTGGTCAATATAAGCAGTGGCACCTAGACCCGAGGCAGGACCACTAGGACAAGGTGGAAGAGACACCTAGGAGTTCTTAGGAGCAAGGACTCAGAGCATGGGGCAGTGAGTGCCTCATCCAACCCCATCGTATCACGCTGCCATAGGCAGCGCAACCTCCACAGGGGAGGCTGGGTGCAACCTTGGCTGCATCCCCTCTCCTTTGGGGTTTTGGTGTCCCAAAAAAAAACTTTATTTTTATTTTATTATATAAATATAATATATATATAGATATATTATATATATATAATACTTATATATTATATATATAATATATATGTTATATATTATATATTTTAAATAATTGGATTTGGAATTTAAATGGATGATTTTAAATATATATATATATATATATATATATATATATATATATATATATATATATATATATATATATATATATATATATATATATATATTTGTATATACATTAAGTATATATATAAATATAACTATTTTAAGATGGTTATTTCATTATAATTGGTGCAAAAAAAAAGTTGAATTTATAATAAATGATTTTATTTAAAAAGTTGATTTTTATTATTATGTGTAATTGGAGAAAAGAAAATTAAATTATTAGTTTTAAATTCCTCAACGTTGCTAATGAAATTTTAATTACTTTTGAGTATTTGCAAGTAATGTTAATTGAGTTAATTGGATTCAGGAAATGCTAAAGTAGGTTATTGATTTGTCGATTGTCCTTTCGTCATGATATCTCTCTCTCTTTCTTAATGTTGGGAAATGGAGTTATCTATTTATGTAAGTCTTCCAGATGGGGTTTTCATTTATTTGTGTGGGTTGTCATAATGTGATAGTCAACCTTTGAATTGCCTTGGGTAGTGTGTCTTAATGGATCTAGTTATATACCCAGTTATCATGAACGAGATTTGTTGACTTTATGTCTTGGATAGGGAGTTATTATCCTTAGGTTGCACTTATGTACCCTTGGGTTGTGGAGTTATTCCACGTGTTGTCTTAGAGGAGTGGCTTGCAATTAGGGCCGACACACAAAGTAGTGTCAGGGTAACTCATTGTAAGTTAATTAATCCAGTGATAACATAAGTAAACTTATTAGAGGTTTAGGTAGTATCAAACACTTAATAAGATTAATTTTGCCTCGCTCATGGACGCAAGGGCTTGTATAGACTTGGGATGGTATGAAAAGGCTTGGAATGGCAAGATCATTATCTCATCTTTATGAGAGATAATTGATTCCTCATTGGTTTGCATGAGGGGCCGAGAGTCGTTAGAGGTTTCCAGGATATCCTCAAATGGGGGCCGAGACCTAGGAAGACTTACCAAGATATCCCATGTAACATTGTGATGACACTTCTCCTAAGTTAGTAGTATGTTTGTATTAGTGATGTAATTGATTATTTAACTCTGGAAGCATTGTAACCTTTGTGTTAAGTGATGTTGTACTTGTATTTAATTCAGTTTGTTGTGTTTTAGCCTGTGTCTAGAGGTAGAGGGTCTTGTCTAGGAATCCTTGTTACTATCTCCTAGCATGGGGGGTGAGCCTTCGGGTATCACATGGTTGGGTGGAATGTGCACCTTAATCCATTGGGTCATCTTCTTGTTCTTGTGGATGAGATTTCCAGTTGGAGAGATCGTGGGATCTAGTTTCTTTTCATGATTTATTCATTTTAGTTGATATTGTATTTTATTACCCCTCATTTGTTATCGAGGTGGAATTATGTAATATGTAATCATGCTTATTGGATTTACCTCATTCGGGGAATGAGAGTTGTAATCTTATTATTAAATCATTGTTATTTTAAATCATGTGGTATCTCTTATTCTTTGATGTAATTTATCATGTATGGAATGTATGTGTACTTAATTTATTAAGTAATTAAATTTTATGGTTTCAATTCATATTTCTTGTTTGGGTTTTAAGGTAATCTCAGTCTCATAACCTTAGAGGTTGTTGGCAATGGGTAGTGAACTTGCATATTTTTATACTTAAACAAAAAAAAAAAATTGTGCATTTGAGTAGTTAATTGCAGCTTCCTCTAGGGTTGTGTGGTGGGGCGTTACAACCTCTATCTCATAACAAAATCAATGACCCTCTCATAAACCAACTCTTCCAAACTATTTCATCCCTTCAAGAACAAATTTACACCATCAACCAAAATCAAAATGGACCACCTATATATTATGTCAAAAGCAGCCCATTTTCCTTAGAGATATTGTGAACACTGATGCCACAAGGTGTAGAGGTTCCTAGATTCGAGAAATATGGAGGAAAGGGAAATCCTTCTAACTATGTTAATGGTTATAATACCTTATGTAGTGACTTTGTCCTTGATGATAAACTCTTGGCTAAGTTTTTCCCTAGATCCTTGAAGGATACTACCTTAGAATGGTTTTATTTGCTACCAAACAACTCAATTCTTTCATTCAATGAACTTGTTGAGGCATTTTTCAACCATTTCCAAGCGCATATGACTCCTAAAATGACCTTGGATGATTTGATGAGATGCAAGAAAAAAGAAGAAGAAAATATTAGAGATTTTATCTCATGCTATCATCACTTTATTCCTAAATCGATGTCAAGGTTCTTGACCCTCACCTTCAAAAGATGTTAATAGAAAATTTACAAAGCAAGATACAAGACAAACTTACTATGATGAAATTTCCCTCCTTCATGCACTTATGTACTACCCTTCATGATTATCAAAACTCAGTTAGTAGTCATGATGCAAAATCCACCTCTAGCCAAACTGAGAAGTTTGAGCAAGAAAACCAAAAAAATTGTCAACCATTTAGAAAATAGAATAAAGGTTTCCTTCAATTCAATCCCCCTCAACAAACAACTCAAAATATTAATAATCAAGTAGTTGTTGTTAAAGCCACAATACCCTTTAGCTATGGAGACCTAAAAAGACAATTCTCTCCCCTACCTAACACCCTTCACAACACAATGACACGACTCCCAGAACAAAAGATGATCACCTTACCCACAAGCTATAGACAAAACTCCTATTATCATTATCACTGACAAAACATAAATGGTACAGAACATTGCAAGCATCTTAAACATCTTGTTCAAGTCCTCCTTGATTCCAGTCATCTTTCCATTGGAGGTGTTAGTGATGAAGGAAATAAGTCCTGTGCAATAGAAAAATGGCCCTTTGTCATTTTCATGGCTTTTTAGGTCTTGTTTCATGATGTTGGGACTATGTTTCTTTGATTTTATGCTTTAACATGGCTTGAACATGCTTATTTAGGTACTAAAACTCAAAGAATGATGTCTTGTGAAGGTGTTGTAAGACATTTCTACATTCCTCTATACTCTATTTAATACAATTTACCTAAAAATAACCTTTTTACTCATCAACAAGTCATATATTGAAGTGTTGTAAAGTCTTGTAACAAGCCTTCACACTTTTCTAGGCACATCTTCACTATTTACACCCTTCTCATGTTTTATTTTGCCTTTTTATGCCCTCATATGACTTAATTAAGTGTATTTTTGCATATTATCCCAACAAATAACATTAAATACAATATTATTCCTGACACTTGTTTTTAGGTCCTAGGTGGGACCCATTCGCCATGGGTGGCGAATGAGTCCCCATTGGCCCAAAATTCAAAATATTTTAAATTTCCTTTCAGGATTTTATTAAAAATCACTTGATGTCAGCCTGTGATGAGGTATGAATAGATAGTAAGGCACAAGAATTGTATAAATAAGTTATTTTCACCTCATTTTACATCTCCTACGATCTCCTAACTCATTCAAGAGATTTCAAGCATTCTACAACATCTTTTCAAGCACTTTGAAGCTTCCATTGACATTACTTAAGAATTATAGATCAAGAATTAGGTGAATTGATAGCATTTGCATGTTATTGGTTTATCTTTCTCTTGAATTTCATTATCTTTTCAAGGGTTTAATTACCAAAAGTGGGGTTTGACCAAGGAAAACCCCTATTCACTAACCCTAATCATTTTTCCCCTTTTTCTTGTGTATTTGCAGCCTTTTGTTTGTAGATTTGACAATTTATTAGGTGTTGATGATTTATTTTTATGTCAACTAGGTGCTTCAAGTCAACATAAGTCAAATTCAAGCTCGGAGAGACTTATTTTTCCATTTTATGTAGATTTGACTTCGGCAACCCGACAAGAAGACATTCCCAGATTTGGTGTTGCAGAGTTGTCTACTAGATTTTTAGAGATTTGGGAGAGAAATAATTCACCACCTATGGTGAATGAGTCCCACCTTAGGACTAGAAACTTGAGTTTTGTTAGATTTTACATCCTGATAGACAAAAATCAGTTCCCGACAATTTTTCATTAGTAGGTGGATTGATTCGCCACCTTGGGAAAATGAGTCCCACTGTGAAAAATTAGTAAAATTCAATAGTATTCTAGACACTCTAGAAAGCTCACACATCATCTAGGTGCACTCAGATTTAGCCTTGTACTGTCTATTTTGCATAATTTCTTCATTTTCATAGTTATTTACATATCACAATGTGTTTTCAAACATAGCTTAAATTGCACTTTTGCATTCATTTTAGTTCATCTTAATCAGTTAATTGCATTTAGTTAAGTTCATTTACATCATATCACATTACACACATCCTAATTTGAATGTTACATAAGAATTTTTGGACCTAAATCTCTCTCCTTTTAGGTGAAAGACCCTAGAAGTGCAAGCATTTAGGTTCCCAAAAAATCTATGTTCCAAGTCCATTTCCCCTCCTAACCAAAACTTGAAATTTTTTACCAACCCTATGCCCAATCATAACATTTCATTTGTCAAATCTAGTGAAATTACAAATAATGATGTGATGAAAGTTGATACGAATGATGATAACAATGATACTATTCAACATGATCCTATAGATAATGATCCTATGGATGATATGGTAGGAGTGATAGATGTCATTCCTCATAAGGGATGAACTAAAAAGCCTCTTGAGATTGCTTTCTCCTCACAAGATATACTTAAACATGCACCCGATGGTCCTCTTTACATAGCCAGCCGAATCTATGACAAGCACACTAATGGGATATTAATAGATCCCATCTGTGGAGAGAACGTGATCGCTGAGGAATTCTTACTTTTGTATGCACTCAATCAAGATATATATGATAAACCAAAAGCATGTATCAAGACACATAATGGTTTCATTTTCCCTATGATGGGATTGATCAATCTACCTTTACAAATAGGACCAAAAAAATTAAATATCTCATTCTCCATCATCCCATAGTCAAACCAATTTCATGTGAAGTTAGGCTAACCATGAATTTGCTCAATGAATGCATTCCCTTCAGTTGCAAATAATTTTTTAAAGTTTCCCTTTGACAATGAAATCTTCACCATCCATCATAGTGGCTTGAACCCGTTTTCCTCTCGTGGAAACTTTTCATTAGATTTCTTTTGGCCTCAGCTTATATAACCTATTAAACCATGAGAAAACTTATTTTTCAAATCCTATCAAAAGTTCAAAGATAATAAAATAATAGAATCATCCCTCTGAAACATGTCTCAACCTACAACTGAGCCTACCATCCTTGATGAAACCATGATTGAACCTAAAGAAATTCCAAATAACCAAGACCAACCTAAAACAAAACCTTCACCTACTTCCTACAAAAGACCAAGAGACAACAAAAAAAATCTCATCAAGCCTCCTCGAATAAAAAAAGTTTACAAATTCAAAGAGAAAGTGGTCAAACAACCTCTTATGGTTCCTTTTGTTCCTTCCCTTGGGGAAGAAAAGAAACCTTTGGTTGATCAACCCGCTCCTACAAAAACACAACTCAAAATAGAACTAAAAGAAACAAAGGTGCTAGAGAGCATAGGCGTAGATGTCGTTCCTGTTGATGATGTTTTCTGCACAACAACAACTTAGACAAGATATAATATCCTATCTCTCTTGAAAGGTAAATCTCTATCAGCAAGCCTCAAGAGATAACCCCAAGGTCTCTAATGTCAAGTCTTGACAATGCATAAACAACTCAGTGATAAATGTGAAAATGGTGGTAATCACAATAGGACCTTACTACAAGCAAAATACTGAATCTCAATTTCACATCCAGCAATATGATGATACTTCAATCCTAAATTTAATCCACTAATCAAAGAAATAACAAAAGGTAAGGGTTTCAAAGAGATTTCTAGATCTAACAATAAACTTAAGATTAACAATGCACTGACAAAACACTTGAAATGGACCAATCCCTCAAAAAACTGATTTCTACTTGACCTAGATGAATGTGCAATCTTCTAAGGTGTTAATATTTTCAAATCATCAACATTCATTCAAACAACCCTATTGCAATTGAAATGAATGAACCCTCATAATTGAACTAAGCACAATGAATATAAAGTCCAGGCTAACTTTGCAAAGCAACTAACTATCAGTTGGTTGTGAAATGTATGGACCAGAGATTGCTGCAACACTTCAAATATCAAACCATAAACATCATTGAATAAAATATAATCTAAATATCATTTTTCCTCAAAGCAATTCTAAAGATAGAATAACAAGAATCATGCAAGATAAGAACACAAGTATGGCAGCAAATCACAATGTCATTACTTGCATAAAATTATCCACTGTAGCAACAATTGTAGATTTCTATTACAATATTTTCTTGAGAACAACTACTTTCTAACTCTTTCTCTACTTAATTTTCTCTAACTATCTCTCTATTTGTCTATATCTATAACTTCTTAACCCTTACAAATGAGGAAAAATGCCATATTTATAGAACCCCCGAAACATGTCGACCTAGATAGGATTTTACAATAATAATTAGGCACAACAAGTTAGCCAAGAGAAATTCGAAATGAAATAAAATATGCATTAAATGCATGAACTTCATCCAGGTCGGCCTTGGATCCCCAATGCAGCTTGGACCCATGCATGGAAAAATAATAGAGAAGCACAAATCTCGATGTATCCAATCATTAACTACCTTCCCCTTTACCTTTATTCTGATCCAACATTTCATTAACTTTCAAAAGCACCCTATCCAAGTTGGCCATAGGTGGTAAAGGAAAAAAACTAAGTCGCCTTTCAATTGATGCAATTTATTCCTTTGATTGTTTTACTGACCTATCTCACTCTACCTTATAAGTTAGGTACTTGTCAATGACAGCAATGTAGGTGGCCACATCATCCAACTGGTGCTAAACAATAGAATCATCATTAATTGGAGCATAAACATCATGTCACCACTTCCTCAACTGTTCTAAACTCAAATACTTAGGGGCAATCTTCCTCCTTCCTATCATAATCTGAAAGAAAGTAATGGAGCCATTGTAAACACCAGCTAGGGTATCATCAATTTGCCTCCTCTGCTTGTAAATCTTCTTCAAAACCTTTTGCCTGATTTGCAGTGCTTCAAACCACTCCCAAGGTTCAGCAGCTCCAAAGGAAGGGAGAATTCTACCACTTATTAGCTTATCCTTGGTATACTCCATGATAGTTTTAGTTTTCTGCAGTAGGAGATCTATATCTTCTTTGTCTTGAGCCAACACCTCCTTCAACCAATCAATTGCTCTCATAACATATTTCCCTATGGATAGAATATCCTTAATAGCCTCATTTCCTTTGCTTTGTACCCCTTGTAGCCAATTAGCAATGGCAAGAGTCAAAGCCTTCATCTTTTCTAGTTTGGTGATAGTCCCTTCAGGTAAAGGTTTTGCAGCAAATGCAAAGGGATTAATAGAATGCAAGGGTTTCATCAGATCCTCCAAGAATTTCCTGAGATTCTCATTTTCCCTTTTTAGCTCCTTCTTAGTTTTTATTTCCATCCTCAATCTTCCCAAGATGACTACACTAGAACCTTGATAATCTTCAATATCCTACTCAACAGAAGTGGGCCCCAAATTGAGAGTCTGCACATTATAGTATTTTGTAGATACCTCATCTCTATTCTTATTTGAAGTAGGAGTTGCAATATGGACAAATCTATTGTTGGCCTCATCTCTTTCAATCTTTGAAATGACCCTAGCCTTCTTCTTACCCTTGTCCTTTCCAATCTTGGCCAACAACTCATCCCAGTTCGGTGGAGCATCTTCCACAAGAAATTTTTTTCTCTTTATCTCCTTGTGTAACCACTCTAGAACAATGGATTCCAACTACACTTCGCTTTGTTTCTCCTCTTCCTATTGACCCTTAGGTGCTTCTTCACTCAAACCCTACTTCTCAGGAGTTTCGGTCTTTCTTTCCTTCTTTTCAGCATGTTCCTCCTTGTGCTCAGGTGATGGAATATTTTCTACCTCCTCTTCTTTTGGAGGTGATTTAACCTCTTCGGTTCCAACAGGTGACTCTGCATACACAACCAAGGGAGACTGCATTACCTTTTCAACTTTTGCTTCTACACTATAAAGGTCTCCCTCATGAAAATTCTCCCCTTTAGTATCTAGATGATCTTGAACTTTCTCATATTCACTTGGTTCATTTTGACCTTCATGGGTGGAAGGAACATCATCATGCTACTCCTCATGAGAAATAACTGGAGGAAGGTCTATTTTAGGCACACTATCCTTGGGAGAAGGAGTTCTAGACCTCCTTGTGTACACCCATGCCTTCTCTTCTGAACTTTCTATATTTACAACCGGTGGGGTAACTTCTTCTTCCCCTACCTTGGAGCTTTCCTTCTGTGATAGTCTTATGAATCTTCTCCTTTTAAGCACAGGTAACATCAACCCCAGAACCCTACCTTTCAATTTCCTTCTGCTCATACTTCTTAGCCCTTGACCTTTTCTTAGCTATTGGCTTTCTCTACTTTTCTACTTCTTGGACTTCCTCCTCTTGAACTCCTTTAATCTTGATTTTGAAAGGAGAATCTAGCTTACCTTTTCCCTTAGGATCCTGCTCAGTTGATTCTTCAGAAGTGGAGTGAGGATCCAAATCTCCCATCAAATCATAAGTGCATTGTACACCTTCATTCTCCAACTCCCACAATTTATGCCTTAGCCACATTCTGGTGAACTTGGTGACTAGATCCATCAACTATTTTAGTTATGTCTTTTCTTCCTCTAACCAATCCACATCACCAATCAACTTGTCCTTCACCTCTTAGCCACTAGAGGAAGGTCTTACACTTCTATTATGCCTTTAAACTCCTCATAGTCCCACAACCCAACATTGGTATCAGTTACCTCTGGCCAGACAGAAGTGATCTTACTCTCCAAAATATTTCTCTTGATGTCCATCTTTATTCTTTTTGCTTTGGATATGGAAGATCCCTCCATATCACCCTTAGCCTTCCCAGCTGTTACCTTGCTTGACTCAGCCTGCACTTGACAAAGGAAACATAATAAAAACCATAGGAAACCAATGTTAATTCATCAAGACAATCATTAAAATTAGTCCCACATAAGCAAGATGTCATTAAATTTCAAACGAAATGATCATATTAAACTTCGGGTTTCAGGGCCATTTGCAGAATCCAAGTCAGGAAGGAATTTTGGGGAATTCTGGGCCAGACGGATTCCAACGGAATAATCATGAAAACACCTATTAGCAATCCAATCCAATGATTATTAATAAAAAAAAGCATGTGAGATCTCAAAATAGCATAAATAAATCATAAAATGCACCATCACCTATTAGCACATCATGCTATTTCATATTTCTTCATATTTCATCAAATTTCAGGAAAATCCGCAAGGGATGGATTTTCGCGAAGGCAGAGACACTTTGCAAATCCAGAAATAATAGGGAGCCAAGGACTTTGAGAAAATCCAGAGTTGACGGAAATCTGCAGATAAGGTAAAACTTCGAAAGTATGTAGATTCCTAGAAATCAAAGGAGGTCGAGAAAATCCACCAGAGCCAGAAAATCTGTCGGAGACGAAAAATCCTGGACTAAGGACAAAACCCAAACTGCGACACCAAATCATGATTTTGCCTAGATTGATGGATTGATTATGAATTTTCAAGAACCTAGGCCCGAGACAAGTTTGGTTTGGGTCCTTCATAGATTTTCTTAGAATTCTATACCAATTGGTAGGCGAATTAGGGTTAAATGGTGATGCCCTAAGTCCAACCCTACAAATCCACCATTAACACATAGGAAAGCTCAAGATTCAATCATTTCAAGTGCTAATTCCTTACTAGGGGGGAGAATCACGACTCTCAAGTAAGACTCCTTAGAAGGAAAATAAACAAATGAGCTTGGAAATTACTTGGGAGACCATAAATTAGACAATGCTATGCAACCCTAGTCATGAAATGATCAAACATTCAAGAATTCAAACCCCAATAAAATCTATAACATCAAAGCATTATCCACAATCATCAATTAAAAGCAAGGCAATCGAATACATACCATTGTGAAGCAAAAATTGATCTCAGAAACAAAAAATGCGAATTTAATGGCGTCCACAAAGAACAGTGGCAGGAATGCACTAGAAATTGCCACTTAAATCGAACAATTCAAAATCAATGCCTCAAATCCAATCAAACACTCGCAAGAATGCACTTTGCAGCTCAAATGATGGAAAACAATAAGCATAATAGTGAAAAAGATCTCAAAAATCAATTAAATACATCATTCAAAGCTCGTACGAAAACATTAATGTTGCCGACAAGAAAACTAGGAAAAAACCGGGAACTCGACAATAGGATGAAATCCAAAAAAATTCAGACCATGTAGAATTCCGCGAAGACTGAAAATCTCCAAACCACAGTGCTCAGCCAGAGTCTGAGCAGGATCCGGGAAAATCCGGCTGGGGTGGAAAGTTCTGAACTTTAGTGAAAACCCGAACTTAGTTCAAAATTAAAGATCTTCAATGAATAACTTAGGGAAATCACTTAGGCAATCAAAATAAACATTTTAGCACATGCCAAAGTAAGACAAAACCTCAAAATGAAAGGGCTAAGACACCAAAACCAAAGCGAAAGAGGGTCCTTGCCTTCAGTGGGTCGTGTGTGTGAAAACTGCACAACAAATGGTGAATCTACTGGGAAATGAACTAGATAATTTGATGACGAATAGGAATCGAGACCCATAATCTCTGGTTTCAATCTCCACTATCAAACAAATAAGTCAAAATGCAAATACCAAAGAATCAAAACCAAAGGGTAGACCGAACCTTCCATAAACTAAAAATCCAATTGTGTGCATATGAGTTCATTTCCCTCCTTAAGTTATTGCATGAACCAAGCTTAGTCGAGACAGGCTATGCAAAGATTCTAACTTCAAAAGCATCCTGGATAGAGCCTCGCTACCAGTTAGGCATCTATAGCCCCAATGAGGTTATCGCTATGACTCTCCTAAACATAGCTCTATTTCCAGTCAGGCATCTATAGCCCTGATAGATATATTCGGATACCCCTGATAAGTTGAATTATTTCTTTTGATTTTCAATATTTCACTTTTCTTTCTTTTTATATTCTTTCTGTGTCACTTTTCATTTCAACCCGTGAACACTGAAGTTCACACTCAGGGCTGAGAATCACAGTGGCGCTGAAGTAGAAATAAGATTTTTCACCTGACAAGACCTTACAAGGGACCTATAGTAACATTAAGATTCTTAAGATATATGAGAGATATAAGATTTCAGAGTACTTCAAATTCAAATCAAAACTAGTGACCCATCTTCTATAAATCAAACATTGAGACTATTGGAAATAGCAAAGAATTCAACCATCCTTTCAAGATACAAGACTAAATTCCACCAATAAAATACTTAGAACAGCCCTAGATAATGATATATTTGCTATGCAGGTGCAACACATCCAAGAAAAAATAGGAAAACCTCCAAAGAAAGAGCAAATAAAAACAAACCAAACCAAAAGCAATCCTACACTAACCAAAACAAACAAAAGCAAAGTAGAAAGGGAAACCTAATCTAACCAAAGCAAAGCAAAGCAAACAAAATAGAAAGGAAATCTAATCTAACCAAAGAAAAGTGAAGCAAACAAAATAGAAAGGAAATCTAATCTAACCAAAGAAAGAAAAGAGCTGAAAATAGCTCAAGACTAGAAACAATGCTTTAAATACTGCCCATTGATAGGCAGTGGGATATCCTCTCTAGTGAGAGTTTTCAAATGGAAAGTATTATCTCCCAGAATTTCTGAAATCTGGTAAGGGCCAAGCCAAAGTTTATCAAATTTTCCATGCTCCCCCTTACGGTCATGGGCTTTATCCCAGTAAAGAACCAAGTCAAAAATCCTTAAATCTTTTACCTTGGCTCTTTTATCAAACCATCTCTTGACTACCCCCTAATGTTTGGAAAAGTTTTCCAGGGCTTTGTCTATTTTTTCCTCAAGGTGTAATAATTCAGCAAGTCTGGCCTCACGTTTATCTCCCTCATCATAATATTTATTAATGAACTGCAAGGTGGGGATCTTTAACTGAATGGGAAACACAAGCTCTAATCCATAAACCAGGTCTTAAGGTGATATTCCTATGGAATTCTTATGCCTTGTACAATCTACCCAAAGAGAAAATCTAAGTTGGGTATGCCAATCCTTTGGATTTCTTTCTAAAAGTTTGCGGATAACAGTCAAAAGATTTTTGTTGGATGACTCAGCCAAACCATTACCCTAAGGGTAATAGTTGGATGCAAACTTAATGATAATCCCATGATCCAAATCCTAATTAGAAAACTTCAACGATGAAAATGTAGGACCATTATCACAAACTAAAGACATAAGACATCCAAAACGATTAATGATACCTAATTTGATGAAATTAATTACCACCTATGAAGTACATTGCTTGCAAGAAAGGGCCTTAGTCTATCTTGTAAAATAATTAGTGACAATAAGGATATACCTATGACCTACAGAGAAAGGCAGATTGATTGGAACTATGAAGTCCATTCCCCACTGTACAAAAGGTTTTACCTCAAAGACTAGTTGGAGTGGGAGTGCTACATACTTCTCTTTGGCTATCGCAGTCTGACACACATGACAAGTTTTGACATGGTTGTATGTGTCCTTAAACAATGTAGGCCAATAGTAACTAGCTCTCAAAATCTAGTTTGTTGTAGAAGGTGTTGATCCATGGCCTATACCATATCTGTTGTGAAATTCCAACATCACTCTTTCAGACTCTGCCTTTCCTAGGCACCTTAAGTACACACCGTCATGATTTTTCTTATATAGGATAGCTCCTTTTATCATGAAACTATCATTATTTAAATGCAATTCCCTTCTTTATACTACATTAAGATGATTAGGCCATCTCTGAGCTAGGAGATAATGAACAATATCATCGTACCACTCGCCAGGAGAAACATCCTCTAAATTATAGTTTTGAGCTGTAAGATCAGGGCATGTCTCTGCCATTGTCTTTGTAAGTCCTTGCCCTCTTACCAGCTTCATGGGTTGAATTTCTATATCTTACTCTTGTAACATAGTTACCCACTTGGTTCTACATTCTCCTAGCTCATTCTGCATCAACAACAGCTTGACTGGAGGATCAGGAACTATTGAAAAGATTTTATTTTTGAGGATATAATGCCTAAATTTCTTTACAACTCTGACTAAGGCATAAGCCTGCTTTTCCAAACTTGGGTATCTCAGCTTTGCATCCTTCAATGGTGCACTCATGAATGCTATGGGATGCTCATTTCCTTGATCCAATTTTTGAGTTAACATAGCAGCACAGGAGTGGTCAAAGGCAAACAAATATATATAGAATGGTTTAACATAGTATGGACTTACCAAAATAGGAGCTTCAACAATAGCCCTTTTTATCTCTGCAAATTCTTCCTTTTCTTATGTATTCCATTCAACTTTGGCCTCCTACTTCAACATTACATTCAGTGGCTTGACTATTTCTGCGAACCCAGTGATAAATTTCCTCACAAAGTTGATCTTACCAAAGAATGATTTCATTTCTTTCTTGCTAGCAGGTGGTGGGATCTTGAGTATGGCTTCTATTCATTCTGGATCAATGGAAATTCCTTTCTTAGAGAGAACATGCCCCAATAATTTACCCTCTGTGACTCCAAAGATGCATTTATTTGGATTGAGAGATATCCCAAACTCTCTACCTTCTGAAAAACTTTGCACAAATCTAAGATATGATCACCTCTCTTCTTGGAAAAGACTATTAGATCATCCATATAAATTATTATGCACTTACCAATTATGTCTTTAAAGGAAATTCCCATGGCTCTTTGGAATGTGACTCCAACATTAATCAAGCCAAAGGGCATCCTCCTATAGGAAAAAGTGCCCCACTTGGTGGTGAAAGTAGTCTTGTGCCTGTCCTCATATTGCACCATGACTTGGTTGTATCCTGATTAACCATCCAAGAAAGACATCATCTGAGATCCATTGAAAATCTAGAGCACTTCATCCAGTGAGGGTACTGGATAATTATCCTTCTCTGATGCTCTATTTAGGTTCTTGAAATCTACACATAGCTTGATTTCACCATTTTTCTTTCACACTAGATCCAGGTTTGCAACCCAAGTAGAGTGTCTGATTGGAAATATTATTCTTGCAGATAATAGTTTCTACACTTCCTTCTGTATTATGGGTTCTAGTAAAGCATTGATGGGCCTTTTCCTCTGTCTGAAAGTTTTTACTCTTAGATTGAGAGGGATAGTATGGGTTATGATTGATGTATCATAAGTCTTTAAGTATTCATAACTCTAGGCTATCACATTTGGATATCTATGTAGTGCATCGATGATTCCTTTTCTATCTTTTGGAGTGCACACTTTACCAATAAAGACATTTTTGGCATCATCCTGAGTTCCCATATTATATTTTTCACACTATCCACTAATGGACTCTTTCCTGGTATCCTGTTCTTGCTCCTTGACCTTTTCCAGATCAAAAATTCTTTCTAATTACACCATCCCTCTGGGAATTGTGTTGGTCTTCAAGTTAATTACACCTTCCAAGTCCATCTCTGCTTCTTGGAGTTCAATTTCGTCAATGATTTGAGAAGCAAAGACATTTGTACTAGTAATGAAATCTAAGATATGCCTGTCATCTTCAAACACTTGGAAGTTGGTGATGTTATTAGGTACTAAGGGTAATGGGGTCAGTTCCATAGTAAACTTCTTTAGTCTAGAAAGAGACAGAGGTTGCAATGTACTAGCTGCCTGGGCTAGGGAGTCAGTTGTTTGGTTCTTACTTCATGGAATCAATTGAATGTTGAAGGCATCAAATCCTTCAATAAGATCCCATACTCTATGTCTATAGTTGGTCATTCTCCTGTCATGACAAGAGTATTGTCTCCTAACTTGCTTGACTACTAACTTAGAATCTCCAAAAACTTGCAAGATCTTAACCTTTTTCTTCAACGCCATTAACAGTCCATGCAACAAAGCCTCATATTCTGCTACATTATTCGTATAGTGAAATTGAAGTCTATGAGCAGCAAAAAATGTCTTACCTTTTGGAATATTTAGCTCGAAACATGCCCCAGCTCCTTGCTTTGATTTGGACCCATAAAATCTTAAAGTCCAGCAACCAACAATTGCAGACTTCCTTGCTGTATCACTTGCACTATTGCTGTTGGATGGTCTTTCAGAAGGCATTACTCTTTTTCCTTTGGGATCCTCTTAGACATTCTAGATATCAATTTTGACTCCTGGAGTGGGGTTGACACATTTTTGTATTTGTTCCACTGTAGCCTGGCATAAGCAACAGTCCAATTCTGAATGGGAAGCATTGTGCACCATGCACCAATTGGGCAAGAGTAGTTCTCTAAGGTTCATTCCTCTTCCCAACTGAACATGGTCTTCAATGCACTTTTGAATGAACTCTTAATAATTATCTAGCAAACCAAGCTGACTATCTTCTAGATCATTATCATTTTCAAATGGTTCAACCAAGGATTTAGTACCACTAGATTTTGTTGTAAGGTCAATAGGTGTTGTGTGGAACATAAGAACTTCCTCCACATCTGGCTCCTCAAGAGGAGCTGCAAGCATATAGTTACCCATACTTCTGATATCAAAATTTTAGTAGAGGTTTTCTAATATTTCGTGATCATGCACTTCATTCTGGGTTCTCTTTCAATTCTAATCTGGTTCGGCACTCCCTTCCAGGGAAGCCACATATGGGAGTGATTAGTCGAGACATATCCATTCAAATCCCTGGTAAAGTCTCTTCCCAGGATTAGGCCATAAGCGTCAGGTATGTCAGCCACCTGTATATTGATAACCTGTTGAATTCTAGGATCAGAAGCAATCTGCATATGAATCATTTTAACTCTCCTACAACATTTCCTTTAGTCCTATCCAATTGTGTGACTTTCTTTTGTGAGTCAGTAAGAGTAATACCCATAGCTCTACATACACCGAAAGGCATAACATTGGTTGAAGCACCAGAATCCAGCAAACAATTATGCAATTTCTTACCGAATTTTCAAACAGAAATCAAGAATGGAGGTGTGTCTATTTTCCCTTGGAATAGAGTTAAGGGTGTATCTACTTGAGAAACTTGAGATTTATCCTTCTCTTTCCTAGTATCTCTAGGGGGCATATGGACTTGATTATGAGTTTGACTTTTTCTTCCCACTGATTGAGAACTAGATGCTCTATTGACACTTTCGCTAACTGATTTATCTTGTGACATGGAATTTGCATTATAAGCTCCTAGAACTACATTCCAAATGGTTAGAGCTCTTAGTAACTCAAATGAAGATAGGATTACCTTTAATTTTCTAAGTTCTTCAACAACATAAATGGCTAGTTGTTCCTCACTTAGATTAGTAGGGGTTTCCTTTGGGTATTCTATCACTTTGTCCTTGTTTTCATCAACATTTCTCCCCTTTGGCACATCAGCATGCCCTGGATCTTGAGATAAATATTGCCTGGACACCTGAGGTAGTGATGGATTATTGCTAACATTAGGGTCTAGAGGCATGTTGAAATTATTCAGTGGAATGGAAGTAGTGAAGGGGCCTCCAGCCTATGGGCGTCTATGTGGCAATTCCCTCAAGTCATACTTATTGACAGGTCTATGGAAGGTCTACACTTCTTCAACATAAGCCTCTTCTTCATCTTTGGGACCATTATCATTCACTGGACTCTCATCAAATAACTGCCATTTCATCCCCATTGCATACCTGGTCTACCTCTTCCTCCAAGTGGTCAGATTCCTTTTCAGGTACATTCTCCTTACTTTGTGGAAGAGGAGCATGATTTAGTACCAACATGGGTGAATCGTAAGGAGTAGATGTCACTATTTCCTGATCACTTGCATTGTTCTCCACTTCATACTAAAAAATTGAGGCTGTCATTTGGAACTCTTGACAATCTAATTTAGAATGTTGACTTGTTTTATGGAGCCTACACCATCCTGATAAAGCAACTTCAACTAGATATACATTGCTAGGAGACTTCTCTTGATTAATTGGATGATTGACAGACTGATTGACAGGTTGATTAACTGGTTGATCTAATGGGGTGGGGAATCCTCCATTGTTGGGCCTTGTGTTCCAAGTCTTGTTTTGCCCTGGTGGCTACCTCCTATTGAACCCTTGTCCACCACCTCTGTCAAAGTTCTGGCCTGAGGATTGCCCTTTATCATAGTTCTATCTTCTATCATTATTATACCCTCTATCATTATTAAATCCTTGATCATTATTATACCCTCTTTCATTGTTGTAACCTCTGTCCTGGTTATATCCTCTATCGTTGTTGTATCCTCTTTCATGATGTTTTCCTCTATCAAAGTGATGTCTTTGTGGATTTTCTATGTTCTGATTGGACTACATATTTCTTTGAGTAGCTTGCAATTGACTGTTCTGGTTCCTCAAGTAAGTCACCTCCATATTTAGCTTCTTTACTTGTTTAGAAAATTCATCAAGTCTCTCCTTGTTAGGGTTACTAGATGGAGGCTAACTTGCATTATTCTAAGAATATCCTACTACAGCATTGGCATTTAGTGATTGGTTCAAGACTTTAGAATTCTGCAGGTATGGGGGATAGCTAGCCCAAGGTTGTATATCCAGAGGTTCATTCACATTTTGTTGAGGGTAACTAATTATGGATGAAACTTGTCTCACATGAGGTACTGGGTGGGGGACTAGGGGAAACTGAGGTACCAGATTCATAACAAGAGTATGGTTGGAGAGAGCCTGGTTGAGAGTTGGAACTTGTCTAGGGTGAGCAACGGGTCCTAATGAGGGTAAGGGATCAGATAGATGTTGCCTTAAAGCAGTGCTAACCTTCACAGCCTCTGCATATGCATCAAGTAGATTAGTAGGAGGGTTATTACTCCACTTCATAAAGGTAGCTGTCGGACTGTCAAGTCCCTCATAATAGACCTCTAAAGTAGTGGGCTCATCAATAGCATAGGGGGCCTGCAGTCTGGTATATGAATGATGAAACCTATTGTTAAAATATCCTATAGGCTCATTGACCTCCCTCTTCACATTAGTGAACTGACATTAAAACTCATTGGAACTAATGGGAATTTGAAACTTCTGCAAAAATGCAATCTCTAGCTCAGTCCAATGTTGGATAGACCCAGCAGGTAAATGATTGTACCAATAAAATTCATCCTCCCCCAATGAATAAGGAAAGAGTCTGCATGCTACATCCTCATGGTTTATCCCTCTATCCATAAGGCTAGTCTAAAAGATCCTAATGTGTTCCTCAGCGGTTCTATTGGGATCGTTGAAATGGAATTTTGAAGAAAAGTGTTCAGGGTTTTTGGGCATAACATTGTAATTAGTGAAACTCAATGGAGATGGGTTGTTTGCTAGGAAATCCATTTGTGGAGGTGGGGGTGGTAATGGCTGATTTATGACTTGTTGAGGTTGTGGAATGGGAATGTCCTTAGACTTAGATGAAGATGAAACCGATGAGGATGGGGATGATGGACATGATGGAGGTGGATGGGATGACGATGATTCTCCCCTTCTGTTGGTCCTTCTAGACCTAGTAGGGTCTGGTAATTCCTGAAATTCCTCCTCTCCTAGAGCAGATCTGGTTCTTCTTCTGAATCTCTCAGGCTAGAGAGCTTTCAAAAATTGATCCAACTTGTTTATTCAGGCCCTCCTTCTAGCACCAATCTGTTGATGATGTTTTATGCATAGCAACAACTCAGACAAGATATAATATCCTATCTCTCTTGAAAGGTAAATCTCTATCAGCAAGCCTCAAGAGATAACCCCAAGGTATCTAATGTTAGGTCTTGACAATGCATAAACAACTCAGTGATAAATGTGAAAATGCTAGTAATCACAATAGGATCTTACTACAAGCAAAATACTGAATCTCAATTTATCAGATCCAACAATATGATGATACTTAAATCTTAAATTTAATCCACTAATCAAAGAAATAACAAAAGGTAAGGGTTTCAAAGAGATTTCTAGATCTAACAATAAACCTAAGATTAACAATGCAAATGAAAAAACACTTGAAATGGACCAATCCCTCAAAAAACTGATTTCTACTTGCCCAGATGAATCTATAATCTTATACAAATAGTGCAATCTTCTAAGGTGTTAAGATTTTCAAATCATGAACACTCATTCAAACAACCCTATTGCAATTGAAATGAATGAACCCTCACAATTGAACTAAGCACCATGAATATAAAGTCTAGGCTAACTTTGCAAAGAAACTAACTATCAGTTGGTTGCAAAAAGTATGGACCAGGGATTGCTGCAACACTTCAAATATAAAACCATAAACATCATTGAATCAAATCTAATCCAAATATTGATTTTCCTCAAAGAAATTCTAAAGATAGAATAACAAGAACCATGCAAGATAAGAAGAACACAAGTATGGGAGCAAATCACAATGTCATTACTTGCATCAAATTATCCACTATAGCAACAATTCTAGCTTTTTGTTACAATATTTGCTTGAGAACAACTACTTTCTAAATCTTGCTCTACTTAATTCAGTCTAACTATCTCTCTATTTGTCTATATCTATAACTTCTTAACCCTTACAAATGAGGAAAAATTCCATATTTATAGAACCCCCAAAACATGTCAGCCTAGATAGGATTTTACAATAATAATTAGGCACAACAAGTCGGCCAAGATAAATTTGAAAGGAAATAAAATATGCATTAAATGCATGAACTTCACCTAGGTCGGCCAGGGATCCCCAATGCAGCTCGGACCAATGCATGGAAAAATAATAGGGAATCACAAATCTTGATGTAGCCAATCATTAACTACCTTCCCCTTTGTCTTTATTCTGATTCAACATTTAATGAACTTTCAAAAGCACCCTATCCAAGTCGGCCATAGGTGGTAAAGGAAAAACCCTAAGTCACCTTTCAAATTATGTAATTTCTTCCTTTGACTATTTTACCAACCTATCCCACTCCACCATATAAGTTAGGTACTTGTCAATGACAACAATGTAGGTGTCACATCATCCAAATGGTGCTCAGAAATGGAATCATCATTAATTAGAGCATAAACATCATGCCACCACTTCCTCAACTATTCTAAACTAAAATAATTAGGGGCAATCTTCCTCCTTCCTGTCATAATCACAAATAAAGAAATGGAGCCATTGTAAACACCAGCTAGGGTATCATCAATTTTCCTCCCCTGCTTGTAAATCTTCTTCAAAACCGTTTTCCTGATTTGTAGTGCTTCAAACCACTCCCAAGGCTCAATAGCTCTAGAGGAAGGGAGAATTATATTCCTTATTAGCTTATCCTTGGTATACTCCATGATAGTTTTAGTTTTCTGTAGCAAGAGATCTGTATCTTCTTTGTCCTGAGCCAACACCTCCTTCAACCAATGAATTTCTCTCATAGCATCTTTCCCTATGGATAGAATATCCTTAATAGCCTCATTTCCTTTGGTCCACACCCCTTGTAGCTAATTAGCAGTGGCAAGAGTCGAAGTCTTCATCTTTTCTTGTTTGGTGATAGTCTCTTGAGGTAAAGGTTTTGCAGCAGAGGTGGAGGGGTTAATAGATTTCAAGGGTTTCATAAGATCCTCCAAGCATTTCCTGAGATTCTCATTTTCCTTTTTTAGCTCCTGCTTAGTCTTTATTTCCTTCCTCAATCTACCCAAGATGACCGCACTAGAACCTTGATAATCTTCAATATCCCGCTCAACAGAAGTGGGCCCCAAATGAAAAGTCTACACATTATTTTCTTTTGTAGATACCTCATCTCTATTCTTATCCGAAGCAAGAGTTGCAATATGGAAAACTCTATTGTTGGCCTCATCTCTTTCAATCTTTGAAATGACCCTAGCCTTCTTCTTACCCTTGTCCTTTCCAATCTTGGCCAACAAATTGTCCCAGTTTGGTGGAGAATCTTCCACAACAACTTGTTTTCTCTTTATCTCCTTGTCTAACCACTCTAGAACAGTGGATTCCAGCTGCACTTCGCTTTGTTTCTCCTCTTCCTATTGAACTGTAGTTGCTTCTTCCTTCAAACCCTACTTCTCAGGAGTTTCGGTCTTGTTCTCCTTCTCTTCAACATGTTCATCCTTGTGCTCAGCCGATGGAATATTTTCTGCCTCCTCTTCTTTTGGAGGTGATTTAACCTCTTCAGTTCCAATAGGTGACTCTGCATATGCAACCAAGGGAGATTGCATTGCCTTTTCAACTTCTGCTTCTGCACTATAAAGGTCACCCTCATGAAATTCCTCCCCTTCAGTATCTAGATGATCTTCAACTTTCTCAGATTCACTTGGTTCGTTTTGATCTTCATGGGCGGAAGGAACATCATCATGCTGCTCCTCATGAGAAATAACTGGAGGAAGGTCTATTTTAGGCACACTATCCTTGGGAGAAGGAGTTCTAGACCTCCTTATGTACACCCATGCCTTCTCTTCTGAACTTTCTATATTTACCACTGGTGGGGTAACTGCTTCTTCCTCTACCTTGGAGCTTGCCTTTTGTGACAGTCTTATGACTCTTCTCCTTTTGGGAGTGGGAACATCAACCTCAAGACCCTGCTTTTCAATTTCCTTCTGCTCAGACTTCTTAGCCCTTGACCTTTTCTTAGCTATCTGCTTTCTCTACTTTTTTTCTTGTTGGACTTCCTCCTCTTGAACTCCTTTAATCTTGATTTTGAAAGGAGAATCCAGCTTACCTTTTCCCTTAGGATTCTACTCTGTCGATTCCTCAGAAGTGGAGTAAGGATCCAAATCTCCCACCAAATCATAAGTGCATTGTACACCTTCATTCTCCAACTCCCAAATTTTATGCCTTAGCCACATTCTGGTGAACTTGGTGACTAGATCCATCAACTATTTTAGTTATGTCTTTTCTTCCTCTAACCAATCCACATCATGAATCAGCCTATCCTTCACTGCCTCATAAGCATGACCCTGAATCAAGTCCCCATCATCCTTAAACTGATCAGGAACTGCCTTCACATTATATAGTCAGACTAATTCAACTGGCAGTCAAGAAAACTTCTTCTTCCTAACCTGAAATTCATCGCTATAATTAGCCCAGTAGTCTTCCAAATCAACCTTATGGCTATGCTCTGTACTGGGCTTCTTTTGGGCTTCACCTGTGATATCGAATATGGACCTCTTGGAATGAAAGGATAAGCCAAGAGTACTCATCTCCTCCTCTGAAGCTTGGGAAGAAATAATGGAAGGACATGCCTCTCCAATGCCAATCCTCAAGGGGAAGTCTCCACCAAAACCGGTCTTATGCTTGTCCCTCTTAACAATGGCATCAAAGTCACATATCTGCCAAGTGACTTCCAGAAGTATGATATGATCAGTGGGATATCTTGGAAGTCTATATGAAGCCCTTTGACAACCATCAACTTGGATGTATGAGAAGGTTGGGAATTGAATAAACCAAGCAACATATTTCTTGAGTAACTCTTTGGCTTGGTCAAAAATCCTTGTGTGCTCTACTCCTTGAAGCAATCTAATGATATGCATGGTGAATGCATCATTCACCCTCCTATAACTCAAACTTCCCAAATGCAATTGAGGGTAGAAATCATAGATAATATCCTATCCAAAGGTGCCCCTGATACTCAATCCCCTATATGCATGAAACCTTGCAAGAGCATAGACCAAGTATGAGGTCATTGTGAAGGTTTTGGTCTATAGCACATTGGACAATTGCTCATGAATCACTCTGCTAATGACACCTGCCTAATGGTAGTCAATATTCTCCTGTTCCATCCTCACAATCACATGGCACATCCAATTCTCAAACATGCTAGCATTCTTCATTCCAACCACCTTGCTAAGAAGAGTGATGGCATCATAATACTCCTTGAATTTTTCCTTGAAAAGTTGTTTAGGCAGCTTGGAATAATGAGACTTGGGCTTCTCTAGCCAAGAATTGATAAGCTATTGAGATTTAACAGTTTGTTCATCATAGTACTCCTGAGTTGCCTTCATGTTGAATGCCACCACATGAGATCTATCTGGCATATCTAAATTTTGAGCAATGGAAACAGGGTTGAGATTCACCACAATCCTTGCTTGACGACCAATTATTCTCTGTGTATCACTGTCATAGTGTCTAGCACACTCAAGGACTAGCTCATAACACTGCACCGTGGAAGGGAAACCAACTACATACGCCAACCCTGACTCTAACATCCTCTTAGCCACCAAAGGAAGGTCTTGCACTACCATTCTGTCTTTGAACTCCTCATAGTCCCACAACCCAACATTGGTATCAGTTACATCTGACCATGCAGAAGTGATCTTACTCTCTAGAATCTTTCTCTTGATGTCCATCTTTATTCTTTCTACTTCAGATGTGGAAGATCCCTCCATGTCATCCTTAGCCTTCCTAGCTGTTATCTTGCTTGACTCAGCCTACACTTGACAAAGGAAACATAATAAAAACCATAGGAAACCAATGTTAATTCATCAAGGGCATCATTAAAATGAGTCCCACATAAGCAATATGTCATTAAATTTCAAACAAAATGATCATATTAAACTTCAGGTTTTAGGGCCATCTGCAGAATCCAAGTCAGGAAGGAATTTTGGGGAATTCTAGGCCAGACGGATTCCAATGGAATAATCATGAAAATTCCTATTAGCAATATAATCTGATCATTATTAATAAAAAAATAGCATGTGAGATCTCAAAATAGCATAAATAAATCGTAAAATGCACCATCACCTATTAACACATCATGTTATTTCATATTTCTTCATATTTCATCAAATTTTGGGAAAATCCGCCAGGGATGGATTTCTGTGAAGGCAGAGACACTTTGCAAATCTAGAAAAAATAGGGAGCCAAGGACTTTGGGAAAATATAGAGTTGACGAAAATCCATGGATAAGGTAAAACTACGAAACTATGCAGATTCTGAGAAATTGAAGGAGGTTGGGAAAATCTGCCAAAGCCAAAAAATACAGCGGAGATGAAAAATCCCAGACTAAGGACAAAACCTGAACTGTGACACCAAATCATGATTTCACCTAGATTGATGGATTGATTATGAATTTTCAAGAACCTAGGCCCGAGACAAGTTTGGTATGGGTCCTTCATAGATTTTCTTAGAATTCTAGGCCAATTGGGAGGCGAATTAGGGTTAAATGGTGATGCCCTAAGTCCAACCCTATAAATCCACCATTAACACATAGGAAAGCTTAGGATTCAATCATTTCAAGCACTAATTCCTTACCAGGGGGGAGAATCATGACTCTCAAGCAAGACTCCTTAGAAGGAAAAGAAACAAACAAGCTTGGAAATTACTTGGGAGACCATAAATCAGACAATGCTATGCAACCCTACTCATGAAATGATCAAACATTCAAGAATTCAAACCCCAATAAACTCTATAACATCAAAGCATTATCCACAATCATCAATGAAAAGCAAGGCAATCAAATACATACCATTGTGAAGTGGAAATTGATCTCAGAAACAACAAATGCAAATTTAATGGCATCCACAAAGAACAACATCAGGAATGCACTAGAAATCACCACTTAAATCAAACAATTCAAACTCAATGCCTCAAATCTAATTAAACAATCACAAGAATGCACTCCATAGCTCAAACGATGGAAAATAATAAGCATAATAGTGCAAAAGACCTCAAAAATTAGTTAAATACATCATTCAAAGCTCGTATGAACACATTAATGTTGTCGACAAGACAACCAGGAAAAAACTAGGAACCCGACGACAGGACGAAATCCAAAAAAATCTGGACCACAAAGAATTCCGCGAAGACTAAAAATCTTTGAACCATAGTGCTTAGCTAGAGTCCGAGCAGGGTTCGAGAAAATCCAGTTGGGGTGGAAAGTCCTGAACTTCAGTGAAAACCCAAACTTAGTTCAAAATTAATGATCTTCAATGAATAACTTAGGGAAATCACTTAGGCAATCAAAATAAACATTTTAGCACATGCCAAAGTAAGAAAAAACCTCAAAATGAAAGGGCCAAGATACCAAAAGCAAAGAGAAAGAGGGTCTCTTCCTTCAGCGGGGCATGTGTGTGAAAACTACACAATAGTTCCCTTTCCTGAAGGTTAAATGAAGTAATAAACAAAGAAAATAAAGATCCAAAATTGACTGTAGAAATGCATGATGATTCTACCCCTGCCCTGAAACAAAACAATCCTATAATGCAACCACAACAAGAGTGGAACCCTTCTTTGGACATTATCAATCGACCTCCTGTTGTGATTAATTTAGATGATGATGAGGAGATTACTAATATTGATGAGGAATTGCATAATGAATTGAATACATTATTTTCTTCTTCCATGAGCTTAAATGAAAATCCTCCTAGGAAGAGTGTTGAACATGGTAATGACCCTAGTTCGACACTTTCTATTTTCCCTTTAGCCAGTTGTCCACCTTCGACATACAATGAACATGATTGGGATGCAAACAACCTACTTTATGTTGACTTACATGTGCCTTACTAGTATTTTTCATTATTTCTTTTTGTTTTTCTTTGGTGTGAGTGCATGTGCATGATGTGATCCCCCATAATGTTCTATTTGATGTTTTCTCTCTTTTTGTGAAATTCCTCTATTTGTTCCTTCATTCTTCTCTATGTCGCAATTCTTTCCTTTATCTTTTCTTTGTTTTGTTTTTTCCTTTTGGGGATGACACAAGGTGTCAAGACATTCATGTATCTTCCATGTTGACCCAAAAGCTTTTCTTTTATCTTTTCTTTGTCTTGTGTTTTCATTTTTGGGATGACGCAAGGAGTCGAGACATTCATGTCTCTTCCATGTTGACCCAAAAGGATTTTTCTTTTTTGTTCCCTCTATGTCATTCTTCTAGTTCTATTTGTATTTGGGGAATGATCACAGTTCCGATCTTTCTTAAAAACATTGTAGCAAGAACATATTGACCTCGAATCCATAGATCCCTTATGTATTTGGAGTTTCATTTTGGGGGTAACCACTCTTTTCTTTTTGCATGTTGTAGCTTTATTTAGAAACATATGACTTGGCACAGGGCTTTCCAAGTTAGCTCTCATATATTTTTTATTATTAGCATTTATTATTTTCCATTTTAAGGTAATTTCTCACAATATGGTGTTTAGAAATTTCTTTAAAGTAGGGGTATACATTGGCATTATTCTTTTTCATGGTTTATGGTGTAGTATTCTTATTTCATGCAATGCATTTTTTTCTTTGTGGTTGACATTGGGTGTGATGTCCTTCAAGAGCATGATCTATCTTAGTATATTACATTCCTCTTAGTGGCTTGATGCGGCACACTGCATTCCCTAAGTTGTGAATCTTCTATTCTTTGATTGGTCCTCTCTTGGAAACATTAGGCAAAATTTTCCCTAAGTTAAGACCTCACATGAACTAAGCAAGACTCCTTTGAACATTCCTTATTGTTGCATTCACATTTTTAGTTATATGGCCACCTTGCATTCCTATGGAGCCATCTTTTTTTTCATGAGTTCCAAGCATATGAAGCTTTGTTTGACTCATGAAGCTTAAAGGTCATTTTTGTATGACACCTTATCAAACTTATCAGGAGGTATAAATTTGGTATAATTTGATAGGAAGCCGATCGAGACATGACTTTCCCTTAGAAAATCATGCGTATGTGTGAGTGCATACCAGCCATGAGTGTATGCATCTCACCTTCTTGGATTTCTCACCTAGCAGTCAACCTGAAGTTCCATTGCCTCAGAGTGAGTGTGCATTTTTTGGACAAACAACCTAGATCTGATCCACATCACGATGGAAAAATGGTCAAAGCTTGATCCACCCCTATTTTTCCTTTATTCTTCTTTTCTATGTTATCTTTGGCAGTGTATGCTTGTGCTTTGTTATTTCTCTTTATATCATTATCATGTGTGTTCTCTTGTGCCTATGTTGGTTTGCCATTGGATCTTGGTCCTAGGGGCTTGATCACCCCTCTTGATTGGTGTTATCCTATCTTACTGACATTGGTGCACGTGGACCCCTCTTGATGTGTGTTTATCTACTTTAGTGTGAGTTTGAAGAAAATCCATCCTCTCACTAAAGTGGGGGCTAAATGTGGAAACAAAAAAAGTATCCCTTTACTTTTCCTTGCTTGTTTGGGCCTTCCTTGTTAAACTAAGCTTAATGCTGCCTCGATTTAGTGTTGTAATGTGTTTGACACATTCACATTAGTTCTTGGGCCCTTGTGAACTAATGAACTTAAATGGTACCTTGCTAAAGTGTTGTGAAGTGTTGTAACACACTTTCAAACTTATCTAAGGTTTTATTAATTAATTGATCCTAATAAACCTCTTTCTAACCAAAATGTGCCTTAATTAAACCTTATCTAAAGTGTTGTAACACATTTTCACACTTTTCTAGGTTTTTCATAAATAATTGGGCTTCCTTATGCCTTAATTGGCCTTATTTTACATCCACAAGCCTCATTTAATGCATCTTTTTGAGGATAATCCTGACATAAATCAACATCCAATCAAAATTCAAGTGTTTTTAGGTTGTGTGGCCCAAATTTAGTGATTTGGGACTCATACACCACCTTGTGCATATGATTCCCACCTAGGTTTTTGGGTCCCAAACTTGATTTCACACCTTTCTAAGCATTTTTCAATTTGGTTCCATAAATTATGCCTAATGTGACTCATATGCCACCTTGGGCGTATGAGTCCCATGTGTCCTAAAATTAAAATTCGTTCAAATTTTTGGTGGGATTTTATCCTCCTAGATCTGATGTCGGCTTGTAGTGTAGTAATTTTGATAATTTTTCCATAATTAAGTATAAATACAAGGTTCTTTCACTCATTTTCACCTAAGAATTTTGTGAGGGAATTCATAATAGCAAGTTTGAGTTCACAAGAGAATTCAAGTGTTTGCAAGAGCATTCAAGGAAAGATTATCAGGAAATTTAGAGCATTATTCAAGCATCAAGCATCATGTCAAAGTCTTCATGCATCATGTTTATTTTTGAGCTAACAATTGTGATGTAGGGTTTCATGGTTCTAGCTAGCATTTCATTCAAGATCTATCTTATTCAAACAAGAGTGAATATATACATCCATTGGATCCATCTCATACTTTTTTGCAGCACTTTATGGCTAGGGTTTGGTGAGTTGTAGCATCATACTTTTTTCATTCATCAATCTCCATTCCTATTTTATTTCATTTCATTTCAAGGTTTGATTACCAAAACAAGGTTTGACCAAGGTAAACCCCTTTCCACAAAAAAAAACAAAATTTTCCCCTCTCTTTATTGTGTGATTTGTAGGTTTAGGTTGAAGACAAATTGGAGAGTAAGTTTGGAGAAAGTTGTCAAATTTGTCACCTTGCATTGGAGATACTTGGAAGACTTCTATAGGCTGCAAATCAGGGTTTCAGATCTAGAAATCAATTGGGAAGCACAAAGTAGACCTTGAAGACCATATTCAAACTTTGAAGTTTTAAAAAACTCTAACTAGACTGATACAACATTTCTAGCATATAAGTCCCAATTTATAAGGTCAAATTTTAGGTTTTTGCAATTTCAAACACCCATTTGCCAGATTCATGTTTTCCCATAGAAACCCATATCTGAGACTGATTCACCCAGCCTGGTGTATGAGTCCCAATCAAAATTAAAGTCAATATTTTTAGCAATTCAAACCTCCATTCAGTCCTCTTTAGATTTGCAGGTGCACACATTTCATATTACAACTTATTATTCTATTTTGCATGCATTTCTAGGTCATTTAGTGAAAGATTGCATTGCATTAGGTTTCATCATTACATCTTGCATTTCATTTATCTTTCCAAGTCCTAATTGGTGGTGAACCCCTCATTAGTTTACAATAAGCCCCTAGGACAACCCTATTACAAGATCTCTTTCTCCTTTACATTGAGATCTCTAAGGTTATCCTTGAATGAGATAATTAGAAAAAGGGTCTTGCTCTATATTCTAAACCATACAAAAGCATATACCCCTTTTTTGTTGTTTCAAGAAATAAGGCTTGAGATGAATTCCATTGACTGAGATTGGAAGAAGCTTGCCATCCAACCTGGAAAGATAGAATGCATTGGCCTCCTTGTAGCTAGTGATGACATATGGACCACTCCAAATGACATCAAACTTGTAATGTATTCTAGCTTTGGCTTTGTCTGGATCCCATTTGAGCATAAGATCTCCCTCTTGTAACACTCCATGAACTTCTTTTTTGTCAAAATTTCTTTTTGCATGTGCTTGATGTGTTTCTATGACTTGCATAGATTTGTTCCTTTCCTCCTCTAGTTCCAAGAGCTCAACCAACCTTACTATCATAGCATCATTTTCTTCTAACTCTAGCTGATGTTCCAACTCAAGGGAAGGTAGCTCTAATGACAATGGTAACCTTGCTTCCCTTCCATAAACTAACATGAAAGGATAATTTCCAATTTCTCTTTTAGGAGTAATTCTATCAACCCAAAGGGCTATCACTAACTTTCTATGCTCGACGCTTTGGTCATCCTCAATAGTCCTCTTGATAATATTGATGAGATTTTTATTTGAAGAATCAACCAAGCCATTACCCTGAGGGTAATAACTTGATTATGTCTTTAAGTAAATTTAATACCTAATTTCCCAATCAAGAATCTAAGCACTAGTGAAATATTTGACATTATCTAAATGATGGTAGGAGTGCCAAACCTTGTAACAAGTCCATCAAGGATTCCAAAACTAAAGCATCAGTGTCATCTTTCAAGGCAACTACCTCAGTCCACCTAGTAAAGTATGTAGAATAGGGAAAAATTAAGGTTAAGGTCATAAATCACCAAAACTAAAACCCTAAAGCCCTAAGCCAGCAATGAAGCACAATCTAACATAGAAACATAAACATAAAACAATATTACCTATGCCATGGTTGATTCACCTCCATTTTCCTTCTTCATCTTGTTGTAATATGCTTGATTGCTCTTAGATTTTGAGTATGCAACAATAGCCTAATGCCTATGATAGCAAAATATTGACGATTGTACTTGTCTCCTTAATTACCAATAGTCTAGGTAGCATGAACTAGGTAGCATAAGATGTTGAAATGACAATGATAGGTGTCTTTTATAGAAAGTTAAATTGGAATGAAGGGCTAGGATTAAAATCCAATATGACATGTCAATCAATGGCCAAAAATGAAAGTTATAGTATGAAATAGGGTTAGGTCCAAATTAGGGCAAAGATAAAAATGAATGGCTAAGATTAAATTATAAAAGAATTCAATCAAGGGTGGAAATTGAATGAGACAAGAAGAGATAAGATTGACATGAATAAAGAGGTTGGCACCAAAAAAGAGGCTATTGTCCAAAGGAATTTAAATAATTATAAATTATTTAATTGAGGAGGGAAAGTGAATAATTAAATAATTTAAAACAATTATTTAACTATACAAGACGTGAAAGTTGACTTTTCAATTAAATAATAATTTAATTCAAAAGTGGGAAAAAAGGAAAAATTGGTAGACAATTAAATAAATAGAAATTGGTTTAATTTATGGAGGAAAAGGCTAATGAATAATTAAATAATTGAAATAATTATTTAATTTTAGTAGAAAGTGAGAATAATTAAATAAGTAAGATTTATTTAACTATGGAGAAAAAGAGACATTAGTGACATAATTAAATAAATTAATAAAATTTATTTAACTAATTAAAATAAGAGTAAAAGGATAGAAATGAATTAATTAAAAAATAAAAATTATTTAATTAATAGAGAAAATGTGACATTAGTTAATAATCAAATAATTAAAGTTATTTAATTATTAGGGATGAAAGGGGATTGATGACGAAAAATAGTGTTCACAGGCCTAGGATAATTTTTAGTGTCTACATTTTGCTCCTCTTTGATACAATGTAGTTTATTGCATTGTGTCAAAGAATTTCAGCTCAAAACATGCCCCAATATAAACGGGATGGACCTATGCCCCCTCGGATTTTTTTGCAAATTTTTCAAAATTTTCAAAATAATTGAAAATTATTCCAATAAGCTAATTTGATAGTAGATAATGCACATGTGACAAAAGGATTGAATTTTAGTACCTTTAGGATGGTAACATTAGGCTTCAAGACCCTTCAACAAGTGCAGCTAGTAGAAACCCTAACCCAAACTCTAAAATTGAGGTATAAATAGAAATTGAGTGGTAAAATTAGCTCATTTGTGCATCTTCAACCTTGGTGAATAGAGAGCTCTAGAGAGGTTTGCTTCCAAAATGTTGCTAGTTCCACATGATTCTCACTGCGGATTTCAAGTTCAGACATTCAGACGGTCAGAGGGCTTAGGGGACCCAATAAGTACCTCATACCCACTTTGTAATTTTTTCAATTTTGTGTAGATTTAGGGTTCCAAACGTGAGAAAGAAAATATGATAAACGTTTTTCACTGCAACTGCTATCATGTGCACTGCATGTGGGGATAGTTCATTCCATCTGCACGGTGCACCATAAGTATAGTTTAGGATTTGATGAATATGGTGTGGTGAAACTATAAAGTGTTCCTCATTTTCTTCTTGCACCACATCTATGGTTGGGAATGATGCATTCACAAAAGGGAGCCACATGTACATGATGGAATGTCACATGTGTAAAAGTGGCACACTAGTGTTTAGGGGTTAACTGTAAGTGACCCTGGTGATGCACATGTTGAGGCATGTGACACAAATGTAATTGTGCAATGCATATGCAAAAAGTGTGACACATTTGTTATGTGTGACACATGTGTTTAGCAGTGCAACACAATTTCCTGATTAAAGATTTTCCCTAGTTTAGGATGAAAGTTCTTTTTCGATTGAGGTCCACTAGGTTTAACTAGGGTTTATGATTGATGAAATGAGTTTCTTGTGACCATAGGTTAAATTTTCCATAATTTACACATGATAGTCATGGTCATCTACATTCAAGTTGCAAAATTAGTTGTCTGATGATGAGAAGCTTCAAATTATGCACCTAGTCTTATATTATGTGACATGAATACCCACCATTAGGGAGAAGAGGGGACTACTTGTTGCACTTGCCAAGAGATGGAATTTAGAGACATGCTCATTTCATTTCCAAACTGGGGAGCCGATAGTGACAATCAAGGATGTTTATCATATCCTAAGGTTACCTATCCATGGAGAGTAGGTAAGATATGATCTAGAGCAAGGGTACTAAGCCATCAAGTATCAATATAAGCATGAGGACATTACAGAGCTAGGTTTTGAGGAGTAGGAGATTAGGTGGGAGTGTCTAACATAGAGGTATGAGACATGGGACTACATTCTATATACACTCATCCCTGATATCATCATTTTGGACTATCGAGGGCATGGGTTTCTTGTTGGCTGGGGTGAGGTTCTCATGGGGATGATGGCCAGGGGTATAGTCTATGCATAGTGAGCCTACTTACTAGCCATGTTGTACTTTTAGTTACATGATGTTTCCTACCGCGACACCCAATTGATCAGTTGCGGGGTGACATTGTTGACGGTATGGGCCTAGGAGAACATTTCCATGTTTCATCCACTAGTGGGTAGATAGTTGGGTGATGGGATGTCATATGCCTATTTGTATGGTGGAGTAGTGACTCAGACCCATGTTGGGGATTTGGGATATTGGTGACATGGCATTGACTTGCTTACTAGTTTCATATGGAGGCTGTATAGAGACTACTAGTAGTTGCTAGATGAGGGTGAGCATTTACCATGGTGCAAATAGGATAGGTTCTTGATTGGATGGACAGTCTAGTCACAACACATCATTGAGATGTATTTTCTAGAGCAGCTATAGAGATAGTTTGGGGAGACCTAGGGTGTGCTAACGGGGACAATAGAGTTTGCACAATCATCATGCGAGATATATCCATGGGTCAGTTGATACTAGTGGTGGTGGTGGAACAGAGTATAGATGCCTTATAGCTTGCACAGTGGGGATGGAGAGATGGTGATGTAGATGTTGGCACCACACTCGATTATGATGCATTGTGGGCCACTCATAGGCACAATCCTTTCACTAATCTAGATCAATCAATTCTAGTAGAGAATTGAGGCAAGGGCCCATGTCGAGGTCGATTCAGGGGTCAAGGATGGAGGGGAGATGGAAGATGAGGAGATGGAGGGAGAGGATATGAGAGAGGATGAGGAGCAACAAGATGAGGGTCCACTTCTAGATATTGGTTAGGAGGATGTTGTCATGGAGGCGATAGAGTAAGAAGTGGAGGAGGAGTGCCAGGAGGAGCATGGATTGGAGGAGATGGGGGAGGTGGAGTGGATCCTTTGAGATACAATTGTGATGGGTAAGGAGGATGGAGAGGGATTAGAGGAGGTGCCATTTTGAGAGGTGGATGCATCAGTGGATCAGAGCATAGTGGATCTCTAAGCATGGTTGGATGTAGAGACAACCAAGATAGAGACTCTAGAGGTAGTGGTGGGCACCATTGGGACTAAGAGGGTTGTAATTGTTATTGGTAGGTAATGGATGGATCAACAGTGTTTGGATTTCATTGCTACTATCACTGGTCCCTCAGCTACATTTTCTCATTAGCTATTTGAAGCCAAATAGGAGGCTAGGTACTACAAGGATCTATACAAGCAATGACTGCTATCAGTTGAGAGAGCACCCTCCTACACACATACGTGCAACCAGAGAAGGTCTCACTCACACTATAAAAAAATCATAGAGCAGTGGTGGTGTGTTAGGACCGAGACAATCAAGACCATATGATACAACACCCTTATACCCCAGACCATCAGAGTAATAGGAAAATGAGAGATAGGAGTTCCAACAACCATCACCATGACTGTCACCTTCACGAGATCAAGGTAGCTTTGGCTAGAACACATTGTGACATATGTACACTTATATTTTTGACCATCAAGCCTATGAGCTATATTTTTGGGAGACATTGACTTTGTACTATGACACTTTTTTGAGCTATATATATGATACATGATTTTTGTGGTAAGTATATGATATGTGATGTTATGTGATGATGCTATATATGTGTTTATGATGTCATGCATTCTATATGATTATGTGATGATGCTATATGTTGATGCATTATGGATAACTTTACGTATGTTTTTATGCTCATATATGATTCCTAGATGGTGGATGGATGCATTTAATTTTACAATGTTATAGATATGATGTGATGATGATGAATTTCATGTATATACCTTATGATGTATGCTTAATGGATTGTGAATGAAAAATGATATGATATGATATGGTTATGATATGCAGTACTTATGTATATGCAATGTGATGTTTATTGTGACTTATAAAAAAATGTAATGTTTTATAATGCAATGTATGATGAAAATTGTAATGCTATATAAATGCAGGATGACATGAGATAATTATGATGTTGGATTTCAATATGAACTACATATATTCTATTTATGTTTTGGTATTTTCTAATGCAATATGGACAAACTAATATGTATTTAAGATGATGATCATGATGAATCTAACATGATTATGTATGCAATATATTTGTGTGTGTCACCAAATGCCATCAACATGTAGATAGAAGAAATTTTAGCATGGAGGAAATGGACATTAGCATGGTGTTAGTGGAGACAATGAAAAAAAATATTTTTCTTAATAGATTCGAGGCATTGCATTTAATCATCATTGGGTGTTAAAATATTAAAAATGGATAATAAACACCATAGTATGACATGGACCAAGGTGTGCAAAATTATCTACTTAAGAAGTCGTCAGAAAAGGAATGTCCTGACTCATCCTAGGAGAAAAGATGCCCTAGTCTTTTTTCCAAGAAAATACACAAACAACAATCAAAGAAAAGATGAGTCATGAGACATCATCGCTCCTCTAAATCCTTCATGGGACATCCTCAAGATAGTTAGGAACATGAATCAAAAGAAAATAGAAAGGATAATACAATTTAGATCAAAAAATTCAACAACCATTTAGAGTGTTTTCCAATAATTATTTGTTGATGTTTTGATTGACTAAGTGATTGATAGGTAGATTGTTTGGTAGTGCCTAGTTTCAAGAGAGGGAACATGTCGTATAAGATGTTAAGTTTTGTTTCGATCATGTAACCACTTGTATAAGGAAATTAATAAAGTGTAATTTATAAATAATTTCTAGTTTTAGGAAGGACACATCCTGTATAAGACAAATGTTTGATTGATTTATTGTTTTGATGTTTGACTGGATTGCTGATTAGGAAACTAACTGATTTGGTTTGATGACTTTGTTGGATAATTTTTCTGTTGACTCATGGCTTGTTTAACAACTATTTTTATCTGATAAAATTTTATAATTTATTGTGACCGACTTGACAAACCCTAAAGGACTGACCTAGGGCCTTGGGCGCTCATCGATTGATGGCCTTTCCTATGTAGCAATGCACAAAGACCTTATAGTTTGACATGACTTGACGTTGTTTTATTTTATTGTGGATCAATGATTCATTTTATTTGAAAAAACCTAAAGGATTGGTCTAATGCCTTAGGATCTCATCAATTGATGGCCTTGCCTATGTTATACACACAGAGGCAACATAGTTCAATTGAACTTATGACTGACATGACTTGACACTGACTCTATTTTTGGGATTTTTGACAAATTATTTAGATGTTTTTGTGTTTTTGAAGTTTTCTATTTTTTTTTGGATTTTTGAATATTGCAACCTCCAATGACAAGTATAGAATCCAATGAAGATGTAGGTTAAGTACTTGCCCCTAGTCAAGTATAAGACTAATTTATTTAGGGTGAAATCAAATAAGCTTATTGTGGATGGATATGGAAGGAAAAAGGATGCATAATGACAATTGTTCCAAGTTATGGGAAGGACAAAAAAGCATTATTATGGATGATGTGAAAAGCATGAATGTTAATTATTATGAGTGATAGGTGAAGAACTAGATAGAAGGATGGTAGATGTTGGTGTGAAGATCGACTACACATGACACCTATTTTCTAGGTTTTCACCATGGTACTTATCCAAAGTACCACTGAAGTGGTTTTCATTATTGGATGAATTATCTCTTTACTATTTTATTGATCTTTTTGACACGGCTCTCTAAAACTATGTGTAGAATTTGTGTAAGTGCAAATTGTTGATGGGATCTGATAGGGGTTCCCCTTCAAGATTTGAAATTTGATATCCTCTTGATCTAAAGAATGTCATGTCGATGTAGGGACCCAACCAATTTGGTTCAAATTTTCCTGGCTTCTCTCACTCTGCTTGATTCTTGGGGTTCTCCATTAAAACTAGGTCACCAATGTCAAATTTTCTAACCAAAAATTTCTTATTATAGCTATGATGGAGATGATTCTAGTAAGCTTGTAAATGGACCAATGCATTTCACCTCTATTCATCTAATAGTTCTAACTCATGTAGTCTAGAAACACAATACTCTTCATCATTAATATTTTCTTGCATGGATACCCCCAAGGAAGGAAACTCAACCTCGATAGGTAAGATGGCCTCAAAACCAAAGACTATGGAATATAGTGTGGCTCTTGTGGTAGTGTAGATACTTTTGGCCTCCTCTAATGGTTCAATAAATAAGCCCTTAGAGCTATGACTTAGAGATTAGACATCTACACTAAACAGTTATCTTACTCATCATGAAGGTGCATTTCATTGTCAATCAAGGGACGCAAAATTGAAATGGGCTAGCACTGTATGTGCACTAGGACTCCACTGTAGTCACCCTCAACTAGAAAAAAAATAGTACTAAAAATAAAATTCTAGAAATAAATTAACATAAGCAATGATCATGAATCAACAACTACACTGAGCATAAAAAACTGAACTGGAAATGGATGACAAAAATAGAAATCTCAGCAAACAGACAAGAAACTACTCCATCTGCCTTGGTTGTAGGAACAATCACTAGTGGCTACAAGAATAGACAACTGCTAAAACCAAAACTAATTATTGAATATAGAAATAACTAATAAACTAAATGGGTGGAATTCTCACCAAGTGCCCCCCCCTCAAGCGAGTCTTCATTAAGCTAACTCAGATGTAACAAATCAGAATATCATTTTATTCCTTGAAAACATGATTACAACATACTAGCAATATGACTATATTACTTAAAATGGAAATGCAAGTACAATTTCATAACATCCAACCTTATGAAAAGGGGCATTTGACCATTATTTATAGAGGGAAAAACTTCTAATTAACCCTAACTAACTAGGCAGTCAACTTCAACAAAATAGGAGGATGCCATTTATTGAAATCATATAAAAGAGAGGGAGGAAGTTATGCATGTGCTAGACTTGGTCAAAGTAGACTTGCCCCAACGAGGATCTAGCACAACACAATTCCTAGATTCACTCAACTAACAAGAATGAACATTTCAAAGGTAGCTACAATCTTTCATTTGAACTAGGAATTTCCCTCCATTGGAAGTTTCCCTCCATTGAGTGTTTTCCCTCCTTTAACCTCTTAATGATCATCTTTTTGACTTCCTTAACAACCGACCAGCTGGCAGGAGTTTCTTTCACTTTGCAAGCTTTACATCAACTTCTTAATTTGAACTTGGATGATGCCATTAGCATGCACAAAACAATTACATATCCATAATTACCTTAAAGTAACATCCATTCAACCACATGTGAAATTAACATAGATAATTCTCATAGCATGTTAATGTCATCAAAAGTCACAAGGATAAGTTTATGCCCAAGTTTTATGGATTTAAGGAAATAACATGGAGAATTTCAATAACTAGGTGCCAAAGTCTATAACATCAACATCAAATATATGATAAACCCTATCAAAGTTGAGCCATTAATTAGACTCATCATTCTCCCCCCAATCTAATATTCTGTTGGCCCTCTAGCAAAGGGAGATCTATTCCTTGCTTAGTCAAAGCTCTGAAGTCACCAACTACCAAAGATCCTAGATTAGTCTACGTAGTATCTGAATTGGGATCACAATAGAATCCTTTCTTGTTTTCCAATCTACTCCATCTTTTCCTTTCTGTAGCTATGTCATACTGATAGTATTTGTAATCTGGTACATGCCATAATAGAGTAGGTGGCTGAAATGTCAATGGAAGCCAATACTGTTGCCTTCCAATCTGTATGTACCTAGGACATCATTTACATGTTGCAACATAATTTTTCAAAGAATGGGGTTCATCCTATTTCAATTGGTCTATCAAACTATTCCACCTTTGTGTTAGGTACCCCATTACCGATTTCGCTATAGTATCAACTACCTGCTCATATTATTGATATGTTTCTTCTTTAACATAAATGATCCTATTTTTGTAGCTTGGGTGATAAAGAATTATATGCCATGTATAATAAATGTCTGAAGGGTTGCTAGATTCATCTTTGAGAGACAAGGGGGTATGAAGTTCTCTTACCCTATAAGTTCTAAACTGCTACCCCCAACTGATTTTATTTTGGATCCATGACATGAATGCCCTCAAATGGATATGTCCAATGTATAGTAATGGGTTCCAGTCATGATCATTAGGAACAACATAATTATGCAAGTATAATTCACATAGCAGATTTTTAACTTCAAGAGGGGAAGATTGGTAGGCTTGGAAAAACTCATGTGGAGTTTCAATAGAAGGGATTAACCCTAAAATAACCCTTGACAACTTGAAGGAAATATTTCGCTCCTTAAAATGTAGTACATATACTCTAGGAGGAGTTCTACATGCCATCATTTGGGGTACTAAAGCTACCACATTATCTACCTTATCCTTAAAGGAAACAATCTCTACATTCTTTTCTTCAATTTTTGCATTTTTCTTTTTAACTTCTCGTAGCTTGCATCTTTCCTTTTTCCACTCGTCTTTGCTTTGCATTTCACTCCATAAGTTAAGAGCTACAAGATTCCATGAAAAAGTGGGAGGTTTATGTTTTCCTACTAAAATATTTCCTCTCACTGATTCTTGTTGTTCAAATGGCACTAGTTGTAGTGATTTTGGTTGTTCATCTTGCTTTGATTGTAGCGGTTCTTGATTCTCAACCTACTCTACAATAGCAATAAGATCTGCTAATCTTATGTTTGCTTGTTCTTCAAAAATGTCTTTTACTTCAACATTTACCTACACTATAGGGGCTTCTATCTCCTTCCTAGGCACTCTTCTGAATCTAGGGATTGTTTTCAGAGTCATATCAACAGCTGGCTCAGTTGGTTTTGATTTCTTTGGAGGGATTTTATGTTTTTCTTTGGCTACAAGAAGACCAACATCATCAACCTTCTATTTCCTAGGACTTGGTGTTACTTTTTCTGGCATTTTCTTCTTGGATTTCCCTTTTCTAATTTCCATCTCTCGCATTTGTGCTTCCTCTTTTCTAATGGCATCTCTAGTTCGAATTGGGGTTTTGGGAAGAACATTAATATCAGGGTATGAGGATGAAATTTCTTCATCTGAATAATCTGATTTAGAGGAGCCAATTTCTATTGCTGATTCAGCTGTAGGAGGGTTTGAGCTAGAGGTTGAAGCTCCAAGAGTGGTTTTAGCAACACTCTCACCCCTACTAACCCTATGAGATTAAGGCTAAACCCTTGGAAACACATTTTCTAATCTGAACTAATTAATGTTTAAAAATTCTTCCCATGTCATACCAGACACTTCTTGTAAATAATTTTCTACTAACAATTTTATCAAATAGTGGTGAGAAACATAATTGTCCCTACCTTTTTGCATTTCAGCTGCCTTGATTGCAAGGAGAACACATTGAGCACATTCATCCTTCTTTCATGTCTCATATGGTTCAAGAGATTAAAATGAATAGAATGGAGGAATGATTGTCGACTTTCATAGGTAATGTATTTGAAAATGTAGACAACAACTTGTTTCCACTTTTTTGGCATAGAAGTTCTCATTGTTCCTTGCTTATCTACAACAAGCAGAGGATCACTAGGTTTAGTGAATTTTTCCCTAGCTAACCTCACATCCCTAGAAGCAGGGTATGGCTCTCCATCAGTAGGAAAACATGTTACCTTTTCAATTCTCTCCTCAGTGGCTATCACTTTTAGCCTTTTTACCATTGCCTTACCGTCAAAAAGTGTCTGTGCAAATTCTAGAGAAATGTCCTCATTGAAACTATCTAGTTTCAAAAAGTAGTCCAACCATCCACAATTCCTAAATTTGGCTAGAGAGTGCATCCTATAGTATCATGTCATGAATTGTAGGCTCATTCCTAATCAGCTAACCTCCCATTGTTTTTTACCACAATCAAGTAAACACTTCTATGGAATTTTCTTTCCTGCAATCCTTCTCTAAAAAACCAATTTCTTCTTCTTCCTACAAATCTTCTTCAATGCTAATGCCAATTCCATGTAACTCCTTAATTTACCTTTTGGGTTACATTTAAGATTATGAATAACACAATAAAGAAAGATAAATGAAGGGTATCATCAAGAAAAATGGCGGCAGTTCAGAGTCATATCACACATGCAAGCCAGCGTTTCAACTATTTCATTCAAATTGGCTCATTTCAAATTTGTTGACATGTATGAAATGTGGACATATGGGTTCACACTTCCCCCAATCTAAATTAGAGCATGTGTCCACTTAGGCTTGGTGGTAATTATGATGTGAAAGGGTAGAGAACAAATATATGCTATGTGAAATATCAACATTAATATACAATAATTAAATAAATGCACTTAAGATAATTAAGATATAACAGATTGTTACACATGTACCTAAAAATTTGGAGCATCTTTTGCAAGGAATGTGGAGGAAAGTACCAATTACCTTTAAAAGTATAGTTGAGCAATTAAATGAAGTGGTGATGGAAAGAAGTGATGGTGAAATGAAGTGATGGTGGAGTTATGGAAGAAAGAGAAATGATGGAGATGGATGGGCAAATAGATTTATTGATGGAGAAGTGGATTCCCACAAAATTTGAAATCTTTATTATGATGTGATTGCATGCATATCTTGTGTAAACAATGATTCTGGTTTGACCCCTCACAATGCTTTGCTCCTCCTAGGATTTTCACCTAAAAGGAGAAAGGGGATTGGATGGGGGACCAAGATGCAAAGTTTTACACTCAAATTATAATGTTAATGAGATGTGTTATGCCTAATTAATATGTCCTAATGCATTGATTTGAAATTGAAATGATCTAATAATGTAAAACCATGAAAATGTAAAGTGCTGGAAAACACAATGTGATATATAGAAATGCCTAAGAATGCAATGAAGTGATGAAATTACAGAACAAAACGGAAGAGGTGCACCTAGAATCAGAAGTTTAATGTTGGAAGATTCTGGAATCCTGAAAAATTTGACTGAAATGTTGACTAGGACACTGAGATCAGTCTAGGTGACTTAGTCCCAGTTTTGGGAAACTTTGGCAGAACAGGAATTTTCCAAATGGGTATCAAGAAATGTCAAAATTAGTTTTTAGGCCTAGAAGCAGGACTAATTTTCCACTAGTGGCAACTTAGTCCTCCTACAAATCTTAGGGAATTATGGATAGAATCTGGAAGTCTCTGATCTATGCTTCCTTTTCTGGCAAGTGTTCATACTTGATTCTACAAAAAATGGGGTAGAAAGTATCTCCAAGCTTGAATTAGGGTTGTATTGACTTGATTGACTTTGTGCACTTTTGGATCACTTTTCAACATCTATTTCTTGACAAATCTGCATACAAAAGTCACAAGCAAAAGGGGAAAGATGGTTGAGGGTCAGAGAATAGGGGTTTTCCTTGGTCAAACCCCACTTTGGTAATCAAACCCTAAAAAATGAAATAGAATGAAAAGAGAGTGATAAATAGATAACATGAAAATTGAAAATGTCATAAACTTACCACACCATTGATTCTAAAATCTAAAAAAATGTTCAATGAAGAGCTCTAATAGCTTGACTTGATAATGCTTGATTTGATTGAATGATTAATGAGTGCAAGAGATTGCATATGATTTGGAGATAGATGATTGTAGGAGATCTAAAATGAGGTGAAAAAAACCCCTTATTTATACTTTATTTAACTAATATTTCTCGAAAGTAACACATCATAGGCTGACATCAAGGGTTAGAGGAAAAAATCCTGATAGAAATTTAAAATTATTTTGAGTTTTGTGCCAAAAAGGACTAAGTCGCTCCTATTGGTAACTTAGTCCTACTTAAGAAAATTAAGTGTGCTACGCCCTTAATATTATTGTACATCAGGTTATGAATAGTTAGCTTGTGGCTATCTTAACTCTCTATTAAGGCATATTATCATTAGTATATTGTTATTTAGTTGTTTAGGTCAGCCTAAGTCTTATATAGGTGTGTCTAAGTCGGCCTAGGTGATATCCTTGGCATAAATAGGTATATATAGGAGGTTGTGAGTCTTATTTCATCATCAAGTGTGAAGTGTGTTCTCATTAGAGATATTTGGAGGTTTTCCCAAATAAAGTGGCTTGTTATTCTTAGTTATTATCAAGTATTTTAGCATATTTCATATCATATTCTTCTATTGTGCAAGTTATTTCATAACAAGTGGTATCAGAGCATGATCTTGGCACCATAGAGGCAAGGTTTTTCTCAATTTTAGAGGCGATTTTGGGAAGAGCATATCTTTCAGATTTTGGCAATTTTTTTTTTTTTTAAAGGGTTTTTGAAGAACATATTGAAGATGCTATAGTCTAGATTTCAGAAGAATTGGAGCAGAATTAAGTGAATTATTGCAGAATTAGGGTTTCTACACTATAAATAATAAAGGAGATTACAGTAAAAATTTGAGAGAATTTAAGTTTCATTTGTGTGATTTATTTCAACATTAGTGGTTTCCATCATGCCGAGGCCTGGAACAAGGGGTAAAAAGAATGTCACTTTGGGGAAGACTCCTAATAAGGATGGTGAAACAATCGAGGATATTACTCATAATGAGGAAATCAATAAGGTCAAGGAAGACATTTCCTCAATTAAGATGGATATGTGTGAACTAAGAGGAGATATATTAGACATACAAAACATGTTAAGCACCTACAGGGCTGAATCAAGAAAGGAGTTCTCAAGCGGCCAAGGTGAAAATTCTAGGTCAGCTACTACTGACACAAGCTTTAGTACTCCTATGAGATCTAGGAATTTATTTCCAAAGGTTGCGCAAATTTGATGGTAAGGATCCTCTAACATGGATAAACCAAATGGAGAATTTTTTTGAAGTACACCAAATGCCAAATGGACAAAAGGTCATGATGGCTTCCTTATATTTAGAACCAGATCAATTCATTTGGTATCATTGGCTTTGCACTCATCAAAGTAAAAAGGGGCTCACCGTCTCATGGTCAATTTTTACAAAGGAACTCCAAGCACAATATAGCAATAGTGTCACAGATAACTTCTTCAGCCAGCCAGCTAAACTTCAACAAATAGGATCAGTTAAGGATTATATTCAGCAATTCCAAAATCTATCCTTAAGGGTGGATACAATTATAGAGGAAAACTTGAATGACTTATTCTTGGGTGGTCTCAAGGATCACATTCAACATGAGGTATGCATGTTTATCCCTAGTTCCATAAATGAGTCTTTTATCTTAGCATGCAAGGTAGAGGAGAAGTATTTGATTCCTAAGAAGCAAGGGGCTAATGTGATAAGAGAGAAAGGATATTCAACACAAACTACTAAGTTGACTCCACAACAAATTGAGGAGAAAAGAGCAAAAGGCTTGTGTTTCAATTGTGATAGCAAATACAGTCGAAGACATAAATGTAGTGAAAAGAAATTGTTTTATATTGAAGGTACCAATGAGGAAGAAGAGGAGGAACCCATACTAGAAGATGAAAGGGAGTCAAATGAGGAATCACATGATTCTCAACCAATCATTTCTTGTCATGCACTCTCAGGTTTTAGTGCTCCACAAACTCTCAAGGTGGTGGGGTTCCTAAAGAAGCAGAAGGTAACAGTGTTGATCGACTTAGGTAGTACTCATAATTTCATCAACAAAAAGTTAGCTACTCGTCTAAATTGTTTCATATATCTAGCTCCAGAGTTTCAAGTTTTGATTGCAGATGGTGGTACAGTTAGTTGTTTAGGGAAGTGTCATAGCATTAAATTATCCATGGGAGATTATCAACTTGATACCCCAATGTATGCGATATCCATGGGTGCAGCAGATATTGTTTTGGGAGTACAATGGCTTACTACATTAGGAACAATTGAGATGAACTTCCAAGAACTATTCATGAGATTTCAATAAGAAGGAAGGCTAGTAGAGCTAAGGGGGTTGAAGGAAAAATCTCCACAAATGGTAAGCTCTCATCAAATGCAAAAGTTGCTTAAGAAAGGAGTGGATGGATTTGTGGCCCAACTATGTTCATTAGAAGTCTCTCAATCTAATACTCCTACTCATCTAGATTTGCAAGCTATAATTGATCGTCACTCAGTTGTTCTTGGAGATATGCCTAAAGGACTTCCTCCTAAGAGGGATCATGATCATGCCATATAGTTAGTCCCAGGGAGCCAACCACTGAACATCAGGCCTTATAGGTATCCACACATACAAAAGAGTGAGATAGAAAAGATTGTTGAAGAGATGCTAGAGGCAGGAATCATCGGCATAGCCAAAGTGCTTACTCCTCACGTGGTGATGGTAATGTAAGAAGGATGATACTTGGCATGTGTCCATATTATAGAGTGCTCAACATGTACACCATTAAAGATAAAGTTCAATTCCAGTCATTGATGATTTGCTAGATGAATTAAATGGAGCTATGTTTTTTACCAAGTTAGATCTTAGATCCGGTTATCACCAAATTGGATTAAGGAGGAAGATATTTGTAAGACAACATGTTGGACTCATAGGGTCATTATGAATTTTTGGTGATGCCATTTGGTCTTACCAATGCACCATCTACATTCCAAAGTTTGATGAATTCCATTTTTAAGAAGTTCTTGAGAAAGTTTGTGTTAGTATTCTTTGATGATATATTAATTTATAGCAAGACTTGGGAAGAACATTTGCAACATGTGGACCAAGCATTAAAAATACTTGAAGATCATAAACTCTATGCTAAGCCATCCAAGTGTGCTTTTGGTCTTACAGAGGTGGAGTATTTGGGACACATAGTTTCACATGAAGGAGTAAAGGTGGACCCTAACAAAATTAAGGCTATCATGGAATGGCCTATTCCAAAACCATTAAGAAACTAAGAGGATTCTTGGGATTGACAGGGTACTATAGAAGATTTGTGAAGAATTATGGTAGTATAGCAGCACCTCTCACCACTCTATTGAAGAAGGATTCTTTTCATTGGAACAAGTCTGCCAATACAACATTTGAGAGATTGAAGGAGGCTATGTGTACAACTCCAGTACTTGCCACTCCTGACTTCACCAAGGAATTCATTATGGAATGTGATGCTTTTGGAAATGGGATAGGAGTAGTGCTCATGCAAGAAGGTCGACCAATTGCTTTTCAGAGTCATCAATTAAAAGGTAAGAATCAACTAAAACCTATTTATGAGAAGGAAATGCTAGAAATACTCCATGCAGTGAAACAATGGTGGCCTTATCTATTGGGTAGACATTACAAGGTTAAGACAGATCATGATAGCCTAAAATATTTTTTGGAACAACGACTATCTTCTAAAGAGCAACAAAAATGGGTCACTAAGATGTTAGGATATGACTTTGAGATTGTATATAAGAAAGGGAAAGAAAATATTATCACAGATGCATTGTCAAGGAAGGATGAGAAAGATGAAGCCTTATTGTGTTCCCTTTCAATATTACAAGCAAATTGGGTGGAGGAAGCCAAAGCAAAGTGACAAAAGGATGTTGCGACAAGTAATCTCATCGAGCAATTAAAAAGTGATCCTAGTAGTTTAGATAAGTTTTTTTGGAAGGGAGATACTCTTTGGTATAAAGAGCATTTGTATCTCTGCAAGAATTCCAACCTTAAATTCAAGATTCTCACAGAGTTGCATGAGTCTCCAGTGGGTGGTCATTCAGGATTTTTGAAGACATATCATTGAGTCAAGCAGGATTTCTTTTGGGAGGGGCTAAAGGGTGATGTTCAAAAATTTGTGGCTGAATGTTTGGTGTGTCAAAGGCACAAAGGGGAGACAATTAAGACACCAGGTCTCTTGCAACCCTTATCTATTCCTAGCCAATGTTGGGAAGAGGTATCCATGGACTTCATCACAGGGCTTCCCAAATCTAAAGGTCATAATGTCATCATGGTGGTAGTTGATCCGCTCACTAAATATGCACATTTCATTACATTAGCACATCCTTTTACAACAAGTGCAGTGGCTAAAGCTTTTTTGGAGAATATCCAAAAGCTACATGGTACACCTAAAGTTATTGTTAGTGATCATGATCCTATCTTCACTAGTCACTTTTGGAAAGATTTATTCTCATGTTTGGGTACTCAATTGGCCCTTAGCTCTTCATACCACCCTCAATCAGATGGGAAAACAGAGGTTGCTAATAAGTGTTTGGAAGGATATCTACGTTGTTTCACTTCAGAGAAATAGTCTCAGTGGGTAGATTGGCTACCACTTGTGGAATGGTGGTATAACACTTCTTTTCATAGCTCATCAAAAATGTCTCCATTTTTGGCACTTTATGGATATCATCCTCCTTCCATCACATCATCAATTAAGGTGTCCCCAAGAGTTCAGGCAGTAGAAGACCACTTGCTTCATCAACAACAAGTACTTTCAGGACTCAAGGAGAATTTAGCCATGGCACAAAATCGAATGAAACAACAGGTAGACCAACATCGTAGTGAAAGAAGTTTTGAAGTTGGGGATTGGGTCTTCTTGTGATTGCAGCCTTATAAGAAAATCTCACTAAAGTAGCAAAGAAAGAATAATAAGTTGTCTCCAAAGTATTATGGTCCATACCAAATCATGCAGAAGATCGGTAGTGTTTCCTACAAGCTTGAGTTGCCACCAACAACAAAGGTACATCCATTTTTTCATGTTTCCTATTTGAAGAAGGTAATTGGGCATAATATTCCCACTCAAACAACACTTCCCAAGCTGGATGAAGAAGGAAGAATCATTTTGGAACCAAAGTGCATTCGTCAAACATGCACAAAGAAGCTGAGGAATAGAACTATCACTGAGTATCTCATCCAATGGAAGAATTTACCAGTTGAAGATGCCACATGGGAAGACGAGGAGTTCATTCAAAAGTTTCCAAACTTGATTAGCATTGAGGACAATGCTTCTTTGAAGAAGGGGGGCATGCTACGCCCTTAATATTATTGTACATCGGGTTATGAATAGTCGCTTGTGGCTATCTTAACTCTCTAGTAATTCATATTATCATTAGTATATTGTTATTTAGTTGTTTAGGTCGGCCTAAGTCTTATATAGGTGTGTCTAAGTCGGCCTAGGTGATATCCTTGGCATAAATAGGTATATATAGGAGGTTGTGAGTCTTATTTCATCATCAAGTGTGAAGTGTGTTCTCATTAGAGATATTTGGAGGTTTTCCCCCTCAAAGTGGCTTGTTATTCTCAGTTATTATCAAGTATTTGCAGCATATTTCATATCATATTCTTCTATTGTGGAAGTTATTTCATAACAAAGTGGGTGTTGAAAATTTTGGGGCATTAAAAGTTTTCCAACGGGAACATCCTTAACAACACACTTGAAAATGACCAAAAAGTGTATTAAGTGGTCATTTAAACATGAGAAAAGGGTTGAATTAGTGAAATTAAGCCTAGAAAAGCATGAAATATTGTTACAAGACTTTACAACTCTTCAAAATAGGACTTAATAAGTGATGAAAAGGTGATTTTTAGGTGAATTGTAATGAATAGAATCTATAAAAGTGTAGAAATATCTTACAACACTTCACAACACCTTCACAAGACATCATAATTTGAATTTTTAAGCCCTAATGTGAATGTTTTGACCACATTACAACATTATACCTAGGAAAAACCAAGCCAAAGCCCATTAGAAAGACTCAAGTGAGCATTAAAATGTCAACTATAGATTTTTTGGTGACACATTAATCCCCCACTTTAGTGAGAGGATGAACCTTCTTCAAACTCTCGCTAAATTATCCCAACATGCACATCGAGAGGGATCCTAATGTACTCACATTGGTAAGATGAAACAAGAATAGCCAAGAGGGATGATCAAGCCCCTAGGATCAAGATCTCATGGAAAACCAAACATAAGAACAAAAGGAACACACATAATGATGAGAAGGAATGAAAGATTCAATCATTTGTCCAACTCATTGTGGATTAGATCTAGGCTGATTGTTTGAAGAAGGAAATGCATACTCACTATGGGGCAATAGAACTCATGGTAGTCCACTGAGTGAGAAAACCCAAAAATATGAAGTACATACACTAGTTGGCATGCACTCACAAACACATAGGTGGCTATGGGGAAATTCATGCCACTGAATGGGCTTCCTGCTTAACCATATCAAAGTTATACCTCCTAATAACTTTAACAAGGTGCCACAAAGAAAATGCCAGTCTGTGCTTCATGAGACAAGCAATGCTTCATATGCTTAGAACTCATGAACAAACAGAAAGGTACCAAAGTCATGCAAGATACATTATGCAAGGTGGTAAAAATGTAAAAGGTAAAATTCAAAATGCAAAAGGTGTTCAAAGGAGTCTTGTTAAGTTCATACAAGGTCTGTCACTTAGGGAACATTATGTCTAATGTCTCCAAGAGAGGATCAATCAAAGAATAGAAGATTCACAACTTAGGGGATGTAGTGTTTGAATTAGGCCACTAAGAGGAATGCAATATGCTATGAGGGATCACACTTATGAAGGACATCATACCCAATTTCATCCACAAAGTGACAAACGTGTTGTATGAAGTGACAAGGCTACACTAAGAATTCAAGAATGCAAATGAAAATGATTCCAATGTATGCCCCCACTTTAAAGATATTGCTACACATCATTTTGTGAGAAATTACTTTAAATTAGCAAAGGAAAAATGCAAAAAGAAAACAATACAGGAGAGCCAACTTGGAAAGCCCCTATGCCAAGTAATATGTTTCTAAGTTAGGCTACGTCATGTAAATGAAAAATAAAGAAAACAAGAGAAAGGGGAGTTTCCCCCTAGAAAGGAACATACCAAACACATAAGGGATCTATGGATTTGGGGTTAGTATGCTCATTGTTGCAATGTTTTAATTGAAGAGCTCATAACTGTCATCATTCCCCAAAGCGCATAGAACTAGAAGAATGACATAAAGAGAGTGAAAACAAATGAAAAACGAAGTCTATTTTGGGTCAAATGGAAGAGACATTATGGTCTCAATGCTTTGCATTGTCCCCAAAAGGAAAACACAAGTGAAAAGAAAACAAAAAAGGTAAAGGAAAAAGCTTTTGGGTCAACATGAAGGATACATTGCAGTCTCAATGCCTTGCATCATCCCCAAAAGGAAAACACAAGTGAAAAGAGAAAAGGAAAAAGGACTGATTGGGTCAACATGGAAGAGACATAGGGTGTCTCTATGATTTACGTCATCCCCAAAAGGAAAATACAAAACAAAAGAAGACCTTTTGGGTCAACATGGAAGAGACATTGTGGTCTCAATTCCTTGCGTCATCCACAAAAGGAAAAGACAATGCACAACATATAGAAGAATAGAGGTATAAATAGAAGAAGTGTACAAAGAGAGAAAACAGCAAACACATGATTATAGGGGAACACAATACACACATACAAGCAAATCAAAGAAAAAGGAAAATGTAAAAGGATAGTAAGGCGAATGCAAGTCAACCATCTAACAAGTCATCCACCTCCCAATCATGTTCAGTGTATTGTGAGGGTGGTTGACTATCTCATAGAAGAATTACAAGTGCCAAACTAGGAGACGTGCCAAGTTCTTCACTTGGATGTGAAGAGTTATCATTTAAGCTAATGGTAGATGAAAATAATGTGTTTAGATTGTTATTTCCAAGGAAGGATGGATCAAGAGTTGTGGCTATTGGATTGGTTCATTTTGTTGTGAGGGAAAGACTGTGTTATCTTGTGGTGGGTCAAGAGGAGGAGGGTGATCATCTATTGCTTTTGTCAAAGGAAGAGGTTGATTTTCTTGATTATTTTTATTTTTCATTTGATGAACAAGGAGATGACGATGATTCCTACACTCTCTAGCACTACAATTGCATTTAATTTTATTTTGAATTTGTTGAGGTGTAAGAGTGGGTTGATCAATCATAGGTTCCTTTTCTCCTAGAGGTGGAAGAATGGAAGAAACTGAAGAAGACAGGTCAATCACTTTCTCTTTAGCTTTATACACTTTTTTAATGTGGGGAGGCATGACGGGATCAGTTTCATTTTATCTTGGTCATTTAAACAAGGAAGGGGAAATGTTTATGGGTGGTTGTTCATGAGGTTGTGTGGTTTTTTCAATGTCAGACTTAGGCTGAAGCATGGTTTCATCTAGGATAGGAGTGGAAGTGGACGGGGACATGTTACAAAGAGACAATTTGGCTATGTGTTTGGCTTTGAACTTTTGATAGGCTATGAAAAAGAAATCCTTACGGGGGGTTATGGGCTCCATAGGTTCAGGCCAAAAGGCTTCTAGGGAAAAAATACCTTTATAGGAAAATGGATTAAAGCCACTATGGTTTATGGTAAATATTTCATTGCCATGTGGAAACTTAAAACACTTGTGAACAACTAAGGGGATCACTTTCATCGAGCAAAGCCAAGGGTGACCTAGCCTCAAACAAAATTGATATGATTGTGAAATGATAGAAAATGTTACATCCAAAGATTTAGGTCCCATTTGTAAGGGGAGTACAATCAATACGATCGTAGGGAATGCAAAAATAATATGTGTTTTAATCCATGTAGTTGGTTTATTATAGTCATCTTGATACAATTGATGTAGTACTAAAAATTCTTTTGTGATCACATTTTCATCACAACCATGATCTATTAATATCCCATTGGTGGGCTTATCATAGATTTAGCTAGCTATGTAAAGAGGACTATTAGGAAGTTTTTTAAGTATATATTTGGAAGCAAAAGTGATATCAATATTTTTGTTGGTTGGGTCCTTACAAGGGATAACGTCTATCATACCCACAAGTTCATCCATAGGAGTAACTTGGGTAACATTTGGAGTTATATCATGTTGTTCGGTATTTGAATCAATGTTCATGACTTGAGGGTTTGAAGGTTCACTAGCCTTGACAAACAAAATATTGTGTTTAGGCATAGGGTTAGTAAAAATTTGTAAATTATGGTTAGGGGGTGCAATAGACTTATTGCCTTGATTATTAACACCTACAATGGATAAACAACCTGAATCAATGAGGTATTGAACTAAGTGTTTAAGACGCTTAAATTGTTCAGTGTCATATCCATTTTGGAGATGAAAATGACAATAAGCATTTTATTTGAAGGTAGGTGGTAAAGGATTGGTGGTATCAAGTGGTTTAACTATAGGAAAAGTTATCATTTGTTGTCGCAACAGTTGATTCATTGTATTATGGAGAGTATTAGGTAAGGGTGTAAATTGTCTCGTTGGGTCCCCATAGGAAAAGGGAACTATTGCTTTAATAGTGGTCACTTGACTTGGAATAGGTTGAGTTGTTTGTAGAGAAGGCTGATTGAACTGTAAAAAGCCTCGGTTGGGTTTTCTAAAGTTTTTCACATTGTTGTGGGTGGTTTGGTTAGACTTCTCAGCTCAATTAGAAGTGGACTTTGAATCACGACTAGAAATTGAGTTGTGATAGTCACAAAGGGCTGTACATAAATGTAAGAACGAAGGAAATTTCGTCATACTTAACTTATCTTGAAGGTGAGTATGCAAGTTCTTGATAAACATCTTTTGCAGATGTGAATTAGGAATCTTAACATCAATTTGAGCATATAATGATTGATAACATGAAATGAAATCTGTAACTTTTTCATCAGCATTTTGTTTACATCACATTAAATCAGCCATTGTCTTTTTAGGAGTCACATGGATTTGAAAATGACTTATGAAGGAATCTACAAGTTCATTGAATGATCAAATGGAATGATTGGGTAAGTTGGAAAACCACTCCAATGTAGTGTCTTTTAAGGTTCGAGGAATAATTTTAGCTAATAATTTGTCATCAAGAACATAATCACTACACAAGGATGTATAAGCACTGACATGATTAGTAGAGTCTCCTTTACCTCTATATTTCTCAAACCTAGGCATTTCAATTCCTTGTGTCATTTGAGTGTGTAAGATTTCAAGGGATAATGGACTACTACAGACATGATATGTAGGTGGAGAATTTTGACTTTGGCTAATGGTGGAGATTTCTTGTTGCATGGATGGAATAGTATTAAATTTTTTTGTAATGATGGGATCAGTGTAAGTGGTATGAGGTGGAAGGGAAAATGGAGATGGAGTGTATGTAATGTTAAGGGAAGTGAAAGGGACACTAAGAGGAGTGAAGGTGGAAGAAGGGATTTGTGATGCCACAAAAGAACTAGAAATGCTAGTTGGAATTGCAAAAGAAGGGGCCACATGACTAACCTATTGCATAGTTGTTGTAACTTGAGGAGTGGTATAAGTTGGTATGGATTCTATGGTTGAAGGGGGAGGAATGGGAGATCCTCCTTGGCTTGCAACTATGTTTGTTGATTGGGATGTGGAAGGAGCATGTTTATTATATATCTCAACGATTTTCTTCATAACTTGTAAGCCATCATCACTTTCAATCAAATGATGAAGGTGTTCGATGGCAGGTATGGCAGTGGTGGAAATGTTTTCAAGGGATAAGTCTTGTTGTAAATGTGCAAAATATTCATGAATACTTATGACTTTATCTTGTGGAATTACACTAGTTTGTGTGCCAATATTCATAGGGTGGGAAGGTGAAGGAATGTGAGTGGTAGTATCTAGGCCTAATGCACCATTTTCTATACTAGGAGTAGGAGCTCTTGAGATCCCAAGGTTCTCTATGAAAGTGTTATAATGGGAAGCCATGAGTCTAGAACTTCGTCTCACTAAAGTATTATCAATGGGGCACCAAACACTCATACAATTACCACAAGAGATAGGGTGGATGAAAATGTAATGAAATCTAGGATGAATGAAATGAAAAAAGAAATAATTTTGTAAACTGAAATAGAGATGCAATACCAGAAAACAAAAGTACAAAAAATACCCAAAAATTACCAAAAAATGTAGTGCAAAGTATGAAAAAGGACTAAGTTGCCCAGGGTGGCAATTTAGTCCCACTGATGATTTTTTTTGTGTTTTTTCAAAAAAATTAAATGCAATTCTATTTCTTTCAGATGCACAAATGCAACTACAGTGTGCAAATGCAGATTTTTTGTGTTTTTCAATGCATTAATGATGCAATAATGTAAGTTAATATGAACTTTTTCACAAATACTATTTGGAACCCTAGGATGCACTTTAACTAATGCAAGATACAATGCAAATGAAACCTAGGATGCACTTTAAAATTAGAAAGGAATAATGTTCAAAAGATACAGGTTCACCAAAATGTAAATAATGATTTTGGTTTGACCCCTCACAATGCTTTGCTCCTAGGATTTTTCACCTACAAGGGGAAAGGGGATTGGATGGGGGACCAAAATGCAAAGCTTTAAACTCAAATTATAATGTTAATGAGATGTGTTATGCCTACTTAAGATTTCCCAATGCACTAATTTGAAATTGAAATGATTTAATAATGTAAAACCATGAAAATGTAAAGTGCTAGAAAACACAATATGATATGCAAAAATGCCTAAGAATGCAATGAAATGATGAAATTACAGAACATAATGGAAGAGATGCACTTGAAATGAAAAGTTTGATGTTGGAAGATTTTGGAATCCTAAAAAATTTGACTAAAATGTTGACTGGGACACTTAGGCTAGTCTGGGCGACTTAGCCCCAAGTTTCAGGAAACTTTTCCAGAATTTGAATCTGCCAAATGGGTATCCAGAAATGTCAAAATCATTTTTCAGGCTCATAAGTGGGACTAATTTTCCACTAGTGGTGACTTAGTCCTCCTACAAATCTTAGGTAATTCTGGACATAATCTAGAAGTTTCTAATTTGTGCTTTCTTTTCTGATAGGTGTCCATACTTGATTCTACATAAAATAGGGTAGAAAGTCTCTCCAAGCTTGAATTAGGGTTGTCTTGACTTGATTGACTTTGTGCACTTTTGGATCACTTTTCAACACCTATTTCTTGACATATCTACATAAAAAATTCACATGAAAAAGGGGGAAAATGGTTGAGGGTTAGAGAATAGGGGTTTGCCTTGGTCAAACCCCACTTTGGTAATCAAACTCTAAACAATGAAATAAAATGAAAAGAGAGTGATAAATAGATAAAATGCAAGTGAAAATGTCATAAACTTACCACACCATTGATGCTAAAATCTAAAAATGTGCAATGAAGAACTCTAATAGCTTGACTTGATAATGCTTGATTTGCTTGAATGATTAATGAGTGCAAGAGATTGTATATGATTTAGAGATAGATGATTGCAGTTGATCTAAAATGAGGTGAAAAAAAACCCTTATTTATACTTGATTTTACTAAAATTTCCCGAAAGTAACAAATCATAGGCCGACCTCAAGGATTAGAGGACAAAATCTTGGTAGAAATTTAAAATTATTTTTAGTTTTGTGCCAAAAAGGACTAAGTCACCCCTATTGGCGACTTAGTCCCACTTAAGCAAATTAAGTGGGTGTCATGAATTTTGGGGCATTAAAAGTTGTACAATGGGAATATCCTTAACAACACACTTGAAAATGACCAAAAAGTGTATTAAGGGGTCATTTAAACATGAGAAAGGGTTGAATTAGTGAAATTAAGCCTAGAAAAGCATGAAATCTTGTTATAAGGCTTTACAACACTTCAAAATAGGACTTAATAAGTGATGGAAAGGTGATTTGTAGGTGAATTGTAATGAATAGAGGCTAGAAAAGTGTAGAAATTTTTCACGATAGTTCGCAACACATTCACAAGACATCATAATTTGAATGTTTAAGCCCTAATGTGAATGTTTTGACCACATTACAACATTATACCTAGGAAAAATCAAGCCAAATCCCATTAGAAAGACTCAAGTGAGCATAAAAATGTCAACTATACATTTTTTGGTGACACGTCTTGACTAGACAGAAGGAGGGAAACTAGGTCCACTTCCTTCAATTGTAGGAAGTTTGGAGGTTTGGTTTCAAATAAACTACCGCATGAATTCTTGTTTGGAAGCTAGTTTATGATATAACCTGAGATGGTGACCATTGACCAGGAGGTTGAATATGATAGGGTCAATGGTTATGAGTTGAACAACACCATTGGAGAATATTTCTACAACTTCATACGGTCCCAACCACCTGGTTTGCAGCTTTCCTACATTATCTTGATATCTGGAATCATAAAGGAGTGCCTAGTCACTAGGCTAGAACTTCTTTTCCTTTATGTATTTGTCATGCCATTTGACTATGATATTGCACTATCTTAGAATGATGAAGAGCTGACTTTCTCATCTCATCAAAGGCATTTAACTGCATGATTTTGTCCTTTTGTGCCTCAAATATGTCTATCTCGAGATCTAGTGCAATTCTAAGAGTTTTATGCTCAAACTCTATAGGCATCATGGTTTTTTTACCATACAATAATTCAAAAGGAGTGAAGCCAATGGTTGTCTTCCAAGTGGTTCTATAAGCCCAGACAACTTCTGGCAACCTATTTGCCCAATCTTTCCTGTGAATAGCCACTATTTTGGTCTAGATAGCATCTATTTCCCTATTGGTCACCTTAGACTGGCCATTAGTCTGAGGGTGATACGGGGTAGATTTCCTATGCCTTACATTATATTCATTGACTAGTGTTGTGACAAGGGTTGATGTAAATTGAGCCCCTTGATATGTCACTATCTCTCTTGGAACCCCATAACATAGGAATATTTCTTCATAGAGGAATATTGCAACTTTATTATCTCTAGCATGTTTCATAGCTTTAACCTCAACCCACTTGGTCACATAGTCAGTGTAAACCAAGATGTAGGATTTTCTATTTGATGGTGGATCAATTGGACCTACAAAATCAAGTCCCCATTTATCAAATGGTGTGATGACTACCTGGGGGTACAAAGGAATCTCATTAGATTTCGTTGGTTAGCCCATCCTCTGACATCTATCACACTTCCTAGTATACTTGTTTGCATCCTTATGAAGTGTGGGCATGTAATATCCTATATTAAGAATCTTCATTGTTGTCCTCTTAGCTACAAAGTGCCCTCCATAGGGCTCATTGTGATATGCATGTAGTATATCATATGTTTCATCCTACCTTACACATCTCCTCATTACATGATCTAGTTTAGTGTAAAATAAACATCCTACAATCCATAAGAAAGGAAAGGTTTTCTCAATAAGCACCCTTCTTTCTTTTGGAGAGAAATGAGGGGGAACTCTCCTTGTAACTAGATAATTGGCTATATCTACATACCAAGGTGTGTGCACACTGATGGAAAAAAAAATTCATCAAGGAAGGAGTCATCAATGACTTGAGTGTCCTCTGATGTAATCAATATGGAGAGAAATTCTACCACAACATTTGTCTTTCCTGGTTTGTGAACAATGGTGATGTCAAATTCCTGCATCAACAATAACCACCTAGCTAGCCTTCCTGAAATAAAGGGCTTGTTCATGAGGTATCTTATGGCTGCATGGTCTGTATGGACAAAGATCTGATATCCTATTATGTAATGCCTAAACTTATTGAGAGCATAGATGACTACCAACATTTCCTTCTCTATCACTGTGTAGTTAAACTCAACTCCTTGTAGGTTTTTGTTAACAAAGTAGACTGCATTCTCAATTGATCCCTCTTTTTGTCCCAAGACAACCCCTATATCATAATTAGATGCATCTATGTGAATATGAAAAGGAAGTTCCCAATTAGGGCCTTTGAGTATTGGAACATGGGTTAAGGTTATTTTCAAATCATAGAATTATTTGTCACACTCCTCTATCCATTGGAACTTAGCCTCTTTAGTTAGAAGATTGTATAGTGGTGCTGCCATTTTATTTAAATATTTGATGAAGCACCTATAGCATCTTGCATGTCCTAGGAAACTTCTAACATCTTTTTGCTTGGCAGGAATAGGAAGATTGGTAATCACCTCAATCTTGGCTAGGTCCACTTGGATTCCTTTCTAAGAGATGTAGTGGCCAAGGACTACTCCTTCCTACATCATCAGGAAGCATTTCTTAGTATTCAAGGATAGATTATGGTCTTCACATCTCTACAAAAATTTTCTTAGATTTTTTAATGCTTTTGCAAAATCAACACCATAGGTAGTAAAATCATCCATGTAGATCTCCATACAATCATGTGAGATGTTTGAAAATATACTAATGACTGCTCTTTGAAAGGATGCAAGTGCATTAAATAAACCAAATGGAAGTACTAAGTAGGAATAAGTTCCCCAAGGATAGGTGAAGGTTGTATTCTCTTGATCTTCAGGTGCAATCTGTATCTGATTATAACCACTGAATCTATCTAGGAAAGAAAAATATTGCTTACCTGCAAGTGAATCCAGTACTTGGTCTATGAAAGGAAGGGGAAAATGATCCTTTTAGGTGGCATAGTTTAGTTCTCTATAGTCAACCAAAACTCTCCATTTACCTCCCTTAGGCACAATTACCAATGGGGACAGCCAATGGCTATCTAAAATAGGGTAGATAAATCCTGCATCTAATAATTTATGTAATTCCCCTTTTACAATCTCCCTCAATGCAGAGTTGATTCTCCTTTGTGGCTTCCTTATTGGTGTGTAGTCATCTTTGATATATATCCTATGAGTATAGAGTTTGGGGTCCAATCCTTTCATGTCATGGTAATCCCATGCAAATGCATATTGATGGGTCTTCAACAAGTTTTTTAGGGACAACTACTGCTCTTGACTCAACTTGCTGTTAATATTCAAATGTTTCCCTTTTGACACTTCTACTTTTGTGGTTAACTCAATCATGGCTATTTGACTAATGCTTGGCATTTTTAATTCATTTGGAAGCAATGTATGAAGCATAGTAGTTGCGATGGGAAGTTCAGGTGTAGGAGGAGCAGAGAGAAGTGTCTTCACTAGACTTGCAGAACCAGATTCATGAGTGGATAATTCTTCATGCACCTCACAGTGGTTTTGTATTATGTGGGACAATACTTCATCTTCTTCCTAGAGCTGCATGAAAGGACTTCTTCCTATCATCATGAGTTGTGCCATTGAATTGACTTCCTTGTCCTCTTCTCCAATATGTGGCCATATGGGGTTATCCATATCATAGGATGGCTGAGCAGGAGGGTAGAGCACAAGATTTTTAGTGCTTCTCCCATTAGAAATAGTCATGTCCCCTGACTAACATCCAATGTAAGCATTTGATGTAGCTAACCACGACCTGACCAAAATAATAGGACACCCTCTCAATGTAGCTTTAGGGGAAAGGAACATGACATTTGTTGGGTACTCCCAAGAGTCTAGAGTTACAACAAGGTCTTCTACTATACCATCTAGTTTGACAGTGGAACTATCACCAAGCTAGAGGATAGTAGGAGTAGGTCTCATATATGCAACTTTCAGTTGTTGTAGGACATATGTAGTCATCAAATTTATTACTACTCCCAAATAAATTAGAGCATTTTTTACTTGGATTCCATTTATAATGACTCCTACCACAGGACTTGCTAGGTCAGTGTATTTAGGAACAATAACTTTACCAAGCATGATATCTGCCAACTGTCCTACCACATGAATGGTAGTGGGGTCTTTCTTTTTCCTTCCTGTATTTTTGAGACATTCTTCCTTTATTGATTTTCTATATACGAGGACATATTTTATGGCATGGAACAAAGGTATCTTAACACATATGTGTTTCAACTAATCCAAAATGTCAACGGTTGTTTCCTCCTTTTCTTCCTTTTGTTTAACAACTTCTAACCTTTAAGAGAATGGTGGGTCTTGATTAGACTGCTGAATTGGTTTAGGATTTTTAGGCACACTTAACTAAATAGGGACATTCTAATGCTCCTCTTATTCCACATGAAGCTCGGTGATGATAGGAGTGGAAGGAGCTAGCAAAGTGGCTCCTTAATGTAGATGAATGTCACTCACACTCACAACATATGTAGGGAATTGATTAGGATCTGTAGATTAGACTAGCTAGTGTTGTGGTTTGTTATTTGGGTTAGGTGTGGGTTGAGCTAGTAACTGAGTAGGTCTAGGTGTGCTAGAAATTGAGCTAGTAGGAGAAGGAATTATGGTAGGATGCTGGGGCTATGGAGGTGGCTGCATATAACTAGTTGTCTTGTTTGGCCATTGCTATCCTCCCCTCCATTGGGATGTCTATTGCTAGTTTCATAAAGGTGGTTTCTAATTCCCCTAGGCTTGCTACCATTGAGGTGGAGAGGTTTGGTAATTGGGAAAAAAATTGGGGGTTGTTCTAAGGTTGAGGTGGATATCCTCCATAGTTGGATGGGTATGGGGGTTTCCATTGATTATTAGATGCATAGGAATTGAAATAAGGTCCACTAAAAGATAATGGATCTAGTAGCATATCTTTCTTGGAGCCCATGGTCTTCTTTGTGAAATGTAGAAATCTTGATCATCATCAACCTATACTAGCCTGAATTTTGGTGGAATCTTCTTGCTATCAATGTTGGCTATCATTTTGCATCTACAATCCTTTTGTCTGCAATGAGGACAATATTCTACCAACATTGCCTCTGCCTCTTGTTTCTTCTTTTCTTGAAGAGTGTCTAGCTAAGTAGCCATATTGTTTATGATGTCTTGCTTGAAATCTACCAACAAGTTAGTAATCTCCATCCTTTCTTTGAGGATTCCCTAGAATAGTTTTGACATATCTTCTTAATATCATCATAGGGAACTTGGGTGATATCTCCTCCTCCCATCAGGTCCAAAGAATTAGTACAAATTTCATTAACCCTCTAAGGAAGAGAAACTTTTGAGACTCTTCATTGAGTGTATGATGTGGACATTTTTGCAGGAAAAAAAAAAAACTTGAAATATAGTCCTCCAAACTCTCATCTTCCTTCTGCCGCATCCTGAAAATATCATCTCCTCTCATATCACTTCCCCTACAATATTCTTTGTACTTCTCAAGAAACACTTTTTTCATATCATCCCAAGTATCTATAGTATTCCTACCTAAGCTCACAAACCATCTTAATGAAGCTTCTTTAAGGGTGGTAGGAAATAATTTAAGCCTACAAGCATCAATAGTATAGTCATAACTTATGTAGAGGATGTCAAATTCAAAAAAGAAAGTGTCAAGGTATTCAATGACAAGCCCATAGAACTTAGGAAGAACTAAAGTAGGGATGTTCTTGAGATTATCAACTTCATTCTGATGAGTGATAGGAAATGGAAAAGATGGTTGGTTGGGTCTATTTCAATTTGCATCAGCCATACCTTCTTGATGAAGTTCCAAAGCAAATGGATTCACAATTAGGTTTTGGGCAACTTGATCTTTAGAGGAAGATCTAAAATTGGTCAAATTGGGAAATGTATCAACAAAAGGATGTGCCTCTTCTTCCTCTTCATCCCTTGGAAGATTTTGAAACTCAATTAGTTGGTTATTAGTATTAGGGTCATTAGGAAGGAATCTCCCATAAGCATTTCTTCTCCTACCTCTATGCATGTAGTATTAACTTAGTATCAGCCAACTCACACAAAGAATTGGTGAAAAAAAAGCAGATCCTTAATTTTTCTAAATGAAAGGCATGCTAGGAACAAAATTCAAAGATACTAAAGCAAGAAAGAAAATATTAATTTCCCAAATAACTTTCTAGTTTGAGAGCATCCCTGACAATGATGCCAAAAATGTTGGCCTCCTCTAATGGTTCAATAACTAAGCCCTTAGAGCTGTGACTTATAGATTAGACAACTACATGAAGTAGTCATCTTACTCATCATAAAGGTGCATTTCATTGTCAACTCAGGGACATAAACTTGAAATGGGTCAGCATTGTATGTGCACTAGGACTCCACTATAGTCATCCTCAAACTAGAAAAGAAACAATACTAAAAATAAAATGCTAGAAAGAAATTAACATAAGAATTGAGCATGAATCAACAACTACATTGAGCATCAACAACTGAACTGGAAATGGATGACAAAAATATAAATCTTAGCAAATAGATAGGAAACTACTCTATCTACCTTGGCTGAAAGAATAGTCACCAGTGGTTGTAGGAACATACAACTGTTGAAGTTGAAACTAATTATTGAATAGAGAAATAACTATTAAACTAAATGGGTGGAATTCTTATCAAGTGGGCCTCATCGAGTGAGTCTTCCTTAAGCTAACTCAGATGCATCAAACCAAAATATCATTTTATTCCTTGAAGAGATGATTACAACATATCAAAAATATGACTGTATTACTTAAAATAGAAATGAAAGTACAATCTCAGAACATCCAACCTTATGAAAAGGGGCATCTGACCATTATTTATAGAGGGAAAAACTTCTAATTAACCCGAAATAACTAGGCAGTCGACTCACTAAAAATAAGAGGATGCCATTTATTGAAAGCATAGAAAAGAGAGGGAGGAAGTTATCCATGCACTAGATTTGGTCAAAGTAGACTTTCCCCAATGAGGATCCAACATAGTACACTTCCTAGATTCACTCAAATAACAAACATGGCCATTTAAAAGGTAGTTACAATCTTTCATTTGAACTAGGAATTTCCCTCCATTGGAAGTTTACCTCCATTGAGAGTTTTCCCTCATTTGACCTCTTAACGATCACTTTTTGACTTCCTTAAGAACTGACCAACTGGTAGGAGTTTCTTCCACTTTGAAAGCTTCATTTACATCAACATCTTAACATGAATCTACATGATTTCATTAGCACACACAAAACAATTGCATATCCATAATTACCTTAAAGTAACATCCATTCAACCACATGTAAAATTAACATAGATAATTCACATAGCATGTTAATGTCATCAAAAGTCACAAGGATAAGTTTATTCCCAAGGTTTATGGATTTAAGGAAATAACATGGAGAATTTCAATAACCAGGTGCCAAATTCTATAACATCAACATCAAAGATATGATAAACCCTATCAAAATTGAGCCATTAATTGGACTAATTAGATACTATGAAGTAGGCCCATAAGGTAGGATTAAGATGAAGGTGCTAGTCACAACAATTATCATTGATAGTCTTTTTAAGGATTATGATGATGGTTTTGTTAGATGCCTCAGCTTGGCTATTACCTTGTGGGTAGTATGGAGTGGAGAAGTGATGTTGGATATGGAATTTTTCCCAAAGCTAGTAGAATTATTAGTCCTTAAAAGGATGACCGTTATCAGTGATAATGGACTGAGGGACACCATATCAAAAAATGATGTAATTGAGGATGAATTTTGATATTTTTTTGCTAGTAATGTATGTCATGGGGGTAACTTCAATCCATTTGATAAAGTATTCGATCATTTTGATAATGAATTTATGGCCATTGGATGAAGTGGGATGGATCTTAGCTATGAGGTTGAGTCCCCATTTTTCGAAGGGCCATGGTGATGTTATTAGTTGATGTTCCTCAGTTGTTGCATGTATCAAGTCTCCATGAATCTAACACTGTCAATATTTCTTGACAAAGTGGTATGAATCATGTTCCATTGTGGGATAGTAGTATCCTATGTGCATGATCTTCTTGGATAGGTTTGGACCACTAGATTGGGATCCACATATACCTTTTTTTACTTCGTGCAAGTTAGTTTGTGCTTCATCAGTATCGATACATCATGCAAGGGTATTGTTTGGGCTTTGTCAATAAAGAGTGTTGCCAATGCTGGCATATCTAGAGGCTTTGTAGATGAAGGTCTTGTGTTGATTGAGAGATAGGTCAAGGGAGATGATTTGTTCATGTAGGTAGTCATAAATGTCTTTACACTATGGAGATTTAGGACCAAAAAATTCACACACAATCTCAGACTCAGGAATTTCAAAGGTGGGGATCAATAGCTGTTCTACCAAGAACTCATATTGTGGCACAATGTTTGGGATATCCAAGAGAGAACCAATTGTTGCCATTATGTCGACTACCTTATTATAAATACAAGGGACCTAAAATAATATGATGATGTAAAAATACTATTTGAAACTTTCAACCATTCATTTATAGGGGGTAAGCTTTTCATCCTTCCTGTCATAGTTGTCATTAACCTATCGGATTGCCAATTGGGAATCACCATAAACCTAGAGGTTTTTAATTTTTCATTTGATGGCCATGCAAAGTCTTGTGAGAAAAGCCTCATACTCCACTATATTTTTGGTACATGGGAAAGCTATTCAAAATTATTTATGAATGGTATCACCTTGAGGGGTGACAAACAATATGCCTGCTCTTGAATAATGACTTGTATGAGACCCGTCAAAATATAATTTCCATGTTGCTAAAGTTTCTAATATGAATATAGAATTATCTAGGAATTCTGAGACCAATGGATGATCTACTTTGGTAATTGCATCTACAATTTTGTCAGCAATCACTTGTCCTTTTATGGCTTTCCTCTCAACATACTGAATGGCATACTCACTAAGTATCACAACCCATTTGGCTAGTTGTCTTATCAATGCTTCTTTATTGAGAAGATATTATAATGGATCTATTTTGGTGACAAGCTTTGTCAAATAATTCAACAAGTAATGCCTAAGTCTTTGAGTGGAAAGACCATTGCAAGCTAGGAACATTCAATAGGACTATAATTGAGTTCATAACCCACCAATGTACGACCAATATAATATATTTCTCTTTTGTGGCCTTCATCACAATTTTGTACAAGTAATTCCCCCAGTGCTAATGTTGTTGCTGATATATAAAGTATGAGGTGTCTTCCATCGATAGGCGACATTAGAACTAGTGGTGCTAATAGGTAATCCTTAATCTATTAAAAATATTCTTGACACTTGTCTGTCCACATGAACAATATTCCTTTCCTCAACAAGTGTTGGAATGGTTAACATTTGTCTATTAATTGTGTAATGAATCTTTTGATAGACTGAAGTCTCCCTTGCAATGTTCAAAGCTAACTTATGTTTGTAGGCCATGGCATGTCTAAGATAGCTTTGAATTTGGAAAAAATGATTTCAATGCCTCATTTGGAAATAATGTAGCCTATAATTTTTCTTGATGTCACTCCAAATACACATTTCTTAGGATTCAACCTTATCGTATACTCTTCCAATCTCTTGAAATTTTTTTCTAGCACTCATAGATGATCACCTCAGGTCAATGATTTTGCTAATAATTCATACACACAATCTTCCATAAGAGTATGCATGAGTTCATGAAAGATCATGGTCATGGCACATTGATATGTAGCCCCAATGTTCTTCAATCAAAAAAGCATGATATTCCAACAATATGTTCCCCATGGGCATGTGATAGTTGTCTTGTGTTGGTCTTCAGGTGCTATTTTGATTTGATTATATCCCAAGAAACTATCCATGAGGGATAGCTTCTTGTATCCTATTGTCAAGTCCACAATGATGTCAATGTTTGGTAGGGAAAAATTATCTTTCGTACATTCCTTATTCAAGTATTGGAATTTAGTACATATGTGGATTCCTCCCATGGGATTCATCACTAGAACTAGATTAGAGACCCACTCTACATAGACAATAGATCAAATGAAGCTGGAATCTAACAATTTCCTTAGCTCAACCTTGACCAATAAGGAAATTTGTGGATGCATTTTTATGAGTTTTTGTTTGACTAGTTTGGCATTAGGGAACAATGGAAAATGATACAGAATCAATTCAGGATCTATCCTAGGGATGTCAACGTAAGACCAAGAAAAGTTGATTTTTCATTTTGTGAAGAAGCCGTGAAAGTTGGGTTGTTCTGATTCTATCAATGACACTGCAAAGTGGACAATTTTAGGATTTTCATTTGAGCCAATGTTGATTTCCATAGTCTATTCAATGAGCATGGGAAATTTCTCTTGGTTGATGGGAAGTAGTTCCAACCCTCCATCCTTGGGTACCTCAAAGAGATTTTCACCCTTGGATGCTTCCTTTCTTTTTACTTTTTCATGGTTTAGAGGCACCTTGCAGTTTTCACCTAGAAACCTTTCATTTTTTGTTTTATCATTTTTACTTTTGTGATTGGAGGGTGGAAAAACTCCCCCAAATAGGCCATGTTATCCAATTCTATGTTTAAACCACCTTTATGATCTCCACTATTAATTCCTTCTCATAATCCCATAAACTCAAAGATGGCTTCATCATTTTCAAATATGTCTAAGATGGGTGGTCCATATTGGTCCCAATATATCAGTTATGGGTACACTAAGGGAATGCAAGGTTGAGAAAATGGGTGGAAAAGATAAAAATTGAGATATTTTAAGGATCTTTGGTTATGATGTTAGATAGGTCAAGTTCTTTGAATGTCTCAGATAGGTCATAATCGTTAGATGTGTAAGAGTCCCACTCCCACTTGTTGGAATCGGTCTTGGTATGGTAGTCATCAGATGTCTCAGATGTCTCGATATCCTTAGAAGCACTCACTTCCTCAATTGAAATCACCTTATTACTAGGAGTGCCTATATTTATTGGTTTGAACCCTAGCCCCAAGTTCTTTGGTCTAGTGGATGGTAGAAAAGGTTTTTTCATCCCAATTTTTTTCAAGCCAAGTCTATTGTGTCCATCGTAACCTTTGCTCTTCATTATTTTGACGCCTTTTCCATATTGTTTGGTAGGGTTTTTCTTGCATTTGATGAATTTTTCTTCTTCTTTGTATAGCCAGGTGGTCACATCTTCTTCATTCATAGCTTCCTTAGCTCTCCCCATTTTGTAAGATTTGTCATGGGAGATACTTGAATAGTGAGCTTAGATTCTCTCTTGACTATTGACGACATACCATATGACTTGGGAGATGTAAGCTTGTTGATGAAATGGGATTTCCTCATATGATACCACACCCCTTGTCTTGAACTTGGATCTTGGGATCAGATGATGGAATTTTGGAGGTGGATGTTTTGTTCAAGGTGGTATGTTAGATGTAATGAGATGAAGTGGAGGATGAAGCTTCTCAATTTATTGTCACTTGTTGTTTGGGGGTTCCTCTTAGGTTGCTGCAATACTGAAAAGGGTTAGGATCACCTACTATTGTTATTTTGGTTTTGTTGTAGGGAAACTTTAGGCATTGATGGTAGGTGGATGTAATGACTTTCATGGCTTGAATCCATGGTTGATCAAGGAGGAGATTGTATGGGAGATCTAGGTCCAAGACTTGGAATGTAGTATCCAATGTTGCAGGACCAACTCTGACTGACATTATTATGACACCTTTGGAAGAGCACTCTTCATCTTCATAGGATTTTATGATAATTCTCTTTGTTGTGTCCACAAAGGCTTCAGAGAATCATAATTCCTTAACCAATTTAAGGGTGAAAATATTCAATCCTGCTCCATCGTCTACCAAGACTTGTATGATTTTATGCTTATGAACAAAGACTTCTAGGTGCAAGGGGTCATTATGAGTGGACTTTTGAGATGAATATTCTTGATCTAAAAAAGTGACATGATGGGTGTTGGCTAAGTATCCCACCATTTCTTAGAAGCAATTGACATCAAGGTCAATCAGTATGGAAGTGTCTTGTAATGCCTTGTCTAGAACAATTCTCTGCTCTGGAGAGATTCAAAGTAACTCAAGGATGGAAATTTAAGCAGGTGTTTTCCCCAAGTGATCTAATAGGTTATATTAAGACTTTTTTTTATTGTTTAGGGGGAGCACATTATAGATTCACCTTGGTTCATCATTTGTTTACTGCACATTTAGGTGGCTTCTTAATGTTGATGGTATTGACATAGTCATCTGAGGCTCAAATGTGATTTTTGGTAGTGTAGTCATAAGCGACATTAGTATAGTTGGCATGTTTATTGGTCTTTAAACCTAAATTGGAGGGATTTCTTGTCCCATGGTCACGTAATGGATTCTTAAAGATTGTATGATCATTTTTAGAAGTCGGTTGTTGACTATATACTTCTATGAAACCCTTTTAGATTAAGTCTTGGGTGATGTTCTTAAGTTGTATGCATGACAAAGTTGAGTGTCCCTTGGAACGATGATAATAACAAAAGGCATTGTCATCCCATCATGATGGTTTGAATTGCCCTGGATCATAAGGTTTTTCCTTAGGAAGTTGTATTAATTTTTACTACAAGAGTTGTTTGAGGATTGATTCAATTGGTTCCCCTCAGGGAGTGTACTTGCATCTTGTAAGAAATTTCCTTTGAGGTCTTTTTTCTTGAGTTTTTTGGAGGGAATTTTCTATTTTTTGAAGGGCACATGGTGGGTTGTTTGATGTGTTAGTTCCTTTGAGTGTGATCACAATACTAGTGTGTATATCATTTGCATCGAAAAATTTGTCATTTGTGACATTTTTATTGCAGGCCCAATATTTACTTTTGTCATTTGATGTACCTTGGGAATTTTGAGTCTTGTTATATGTATTTAGTTTCCATTTTGTGACAAGGGCCTTCTCAAGTATAGTGCCCTTTTCCACTAGGTCAACAAATGTGGTGCAACAATGGGTTTACAATTGACATTTTAGGTCAGTGGTCAAGTTTCCTATGAACATGACAACTCTTTATTTCTTAGGAATCTCGATAGGACATCGACTAGCCATGCTCCTCCATCATTGGAAGATGGGTACACCATTTGAGTACTTGTTCTGTGAGCCTCCTAGGGAATAATCTCATGAGATACATATGTTTGGATGCAATGTCTATCAAAGCCATGTGGAATTCTCTTACATGTTCAATGGGATTCCCATTTCCTCTATGATCTGTTAGGATCTATGATAGTTGCTAAGTAAATGTTAAATTATACAAATGAGTAATTGAAGGTCTTTAACTTAATTCAAAGTTCTTAAAAGACATTAAAATGATTCAAATAATGGAATTAGGAAAACATAGAAGAGAAGATGAAGACAAAAAATTGATAATGGAGTTCACCAAAATGGCTATGTCTCTGGGTCCCTCTCCAATTAGTGACCGATCCTTGATTATGCTCCAAATGCTTGTTTACAAGGCACCTTCAATTTGCTACAAAGACTTTACAAAGCCTCCTCAAATGATTATGAAGTTTAGAAAATCCTCTCCTTCAAGTACAAATATCTTGGCTATATCTAAAGTCTATTTGCACAGAGTTTGATTACTTCATCTCCTAATTCCCAATTGCCTAACCATTTCCCTCTGAAGCCAAAAATCCCTCCTTTATATAAAATTTTATATGCTATATGGGGGTTACCAAATATATTTTTCCCATATTTTCCATTTCTCCTAAACCAAGCCTTTGAAAATCTAATTAAATCTTGAAACCCTTTCAAAAGCTTACAAATTTGGGCTTAATAGATTTACTTATACGGATTTATTAATTTAAAAGCAATCGTTGCTGAAATTTATTCAAAGCAACTATGTGGTGCAATGGTTGAGGGAAAAGATCATGGGGGGGGAGGTCAGCAGTTCAGACCACCCAACCCCCCTAACTCAACATTTGTATTCTTTAAATGGAAGTGGCACCTTATGTATCTCTGAAGAAATCGCATGGTGTAATGGTAGAGTGTAAATAGGAAGGGAGAGGTTCGTGATTCAACCATCACCCATAAATTTTGAACAAACAAACATCCAACATTGTCCGCGACCAAGTAGACTACCATGTGGGTGCCATGTGGCACCTAGCCATTGGGCCACATGGCACTTTATTATATGCCCACAGAAGGACACATGTTAGTCCTTCATTGGTCCAAGTCAACGCCACCTAATGCCACATGTCATGTTGACAACATCTACCATGTGTCATGCCTTGATGATTCCATGTCACTGTATGACCTACCACACTAGCATGCTAATGTCAGCATCTATATTATCATGGTCAACCTTTTCCCACAAACTTTGACTAGTCATAACTTTTGTGTATGAACTCCATTTGACATGATTCAAGCGACGTTGGAATCATCTCGATGAGCACTTCGAAATAACATAATTATGGACCCCACTAGAGAACTTTTGGACCTCCAAAATCCTGATTACATAGAAAGTAAGTGAGGGTGTAGCTCCCTCACTTTTCCAACCTCCATCCATTTTGCTTTGCTAGGATTCATCCCTTTCAGTCCCACTCTTAGGTCCTCAACAAAAACTCTTCATGAAGTGATGAAATTTCTATCTATGATGGCATCTTCCTACAACTAATTCATGCTCTCAAGTGATAGATCATCAAAAAAAGGAACTTAAACATCAACCTCCTCATTCAATATCATAGGTGGTTCATACAATTTCAAATTCTCAACATTAACCACTAAGTAGATATGCATATAAGGAGCTAAATTTGGGTGAAAGGAATTGGTACCAATATTTTCTAAGATCTCAAAGGGACCACACCTAATCGGCTTGACCTTCTTTCCTTTGCCTTGAATTCTTTCCTTACTAATGTGTAACCAAACTCTATCACCAATCTAAAAATGATGATCAGCATGATGCTTATCATGTTAGGCTTTGTACTTTTCCTGGCTCTTCTCCAGCTATGCTTCAATGACCTAATGAATAGCTTGGATCTTCTAGATGAACTTCAAGGCCTTGTCTACATCATGATGTCCATATTTTAACATCTTCCTTCCTGAAAGAAAAATCCATAGGTGTCATTGGTAGATAACTGAAACAAGTCTCAAAAGGAGATCTTCAAGTAGAAGAGTGTGTTTCATGGTTGTAAGCATGTTGCACATAATGTAGAATTTCATCCCACAACTTAGGATGTTTACTGTAGTAACCTCTGAGAATATGAACCAATGTTCTATTGACTACCTCTATATTTCCATCTATCGGTGGATGAGATGATGTGCTCTTCTTTAGTCTAGTGTCCATAAGCTCCCATAATGTTGACCAAAATTTCCCCAAGAATCGAGAATCTTGATTTGAAACTATAGACTTTGGAATCCCAAAATGAACCCATACAAACCAAAAGTACAAGTGTGTTATTAGCTCAACTATGACCTATTTTTACAAGGAATCAAAATACACATTTTTTTGAACCTATCCACTACCACAAATAGATAATTATACCCTTTCCTAGACATTGGTAGTCCCTTGAAAAAATCCATTGAGATACTCTCCCATGGACAATATGGTACAGGTAGAGGTGTATACAATCCCAACTTCCTATTGCTAGGCTTGCTTGTTATACACATTACAAATCATCTAATGTACTTAGATACAGTTTCTTGCATGTGAGGTGAATAACAATATTTTTGCAGTCATGACATTGTTTTTCTTACCCCAAAGTGTCCAACAATCAATGATGTATGTGCTTCTCTGATTACTTGTGCTTGTTCATCTTGTGGAATACACAACTTCCCTAAATGATATAGTAATTTTTCTCTTCTACATGTTTTCCTTGAATTAATGTTGCATATACATCCTTAAAGTCTTTGTCGTTAGCATGTTGTTCTTGATAGCTTTCATGTACCATTGAACTACTTTGCAGAATAATTGTGGCATTTGTAGGAGGCCTGGATAACATATCTACTACTTTTTTATGAACCCATTTTTTATATTTTATAACCAAATGAAACTGTTGTAGAAAACCCATCTACCTAAAGTGCCTGCTTTGTTGCAATTTATATTGTGAGTGCAAGTATTGAAGTGGTTGATGATCTGTGTGTATTATCATTTCCTTACCCACTAGGTAGTGTTTCCACTTCTTTACACTTTGAACTAATGCATACAATTCTTTATCATATGTGGGATAGTTACTATAGTTGTCAAAGTTTTAGAATGAAAGTAGATAGGTTTAACTCATTGCATGAGTATTTCTCCCATGGAAAATCCACTAGCATCTATTTGAATTTTGAGTGATTGTTGTGGATCTGGTAGAGCCAGAATTGGTGCAGTGCTTAGATTTTCCTTTAAAGTATTGAAGGCCTTTTGTTGTGGACCTCCCCATTGGAAATACTTGTTTATGCTTGTTAGTATGTGCAATGGAGATTATATGTAGGAGAAGTTAGCTATGAATTTTCTACAGTATTGTACTACACCTAGAAAATTTTTGACATCTGTAACTATACTTGGATTTGGCTAGTTTACAATGACTTTAACCTTTGCAGGATGCACTTCAAGTGACCCCCTCTTACAATATATCCTAATTACAGTAGTGATGTCTTAGAAAATTCACATTTCAACATCTTTACATAAAAAATTTCTTTTCTCAATGCATCCAGTACTTTTCTCACATACTCTATATGTTCTTCCCAAGTTCGACTAAATACAAGTATATTTTCCAAATAAACTATGAAAAAATCATCTATGAATGGATGAAAGACATCATTCATGACTCTCATAAAGGTATATGGTGCATTACAAAGCCAAAAGGGCATGACCAACCACTCATATAGTCCCTTTTTTTTATTAAATAGAGTTTCCATATATCATTAACTGCAATTCTTATTTGATGATATCCACTATGCAAGTCCAACTTAGTAAAATAAACTACATGTTTCAACTAATCAATTAAATCATCTATTCGGGGAAGAGGATACCTATTCTTTACCATTATCTTGTTCAAAGATGTATAGTTGATGCACATTCTCCATGACCCATCCTTCTTTGGCACCCACACAATTGGAGAACCAAAAGGAGAGGTATTTGGACGAATAACTGATAGATGGTAAATGTCGATGTTTGGAAGAGGCACATCCTATTGTAACTAGATTTCATGTTGTATCTCTCTCTTTGGTGGAAATCCACTGGGCTCTTGAAATAAATCATAGGTAGAAACCACTTTGAATAGTTCAAATTTATGCTTTAGATCACATCCTTTGAATGCCGTAGAATTGTCATCCTCTTTGGCTTTTACAATCATCAGTATACAAAGTTTTTATTGGAATTGACTAACCTCTTCATTTTTCTAGTATTCACTAATGCTAGATTAGTCTTAATCTTATATGCGTGTACTATGAATTCTTTACCATCCTTAAAAGGGTGATATTTTTTTTCTCCCCTATAAAAGATTTATTTTTAGTCATAAAGATAAGGATTCCCTAGTACAAGGCCACAAATATCTAAAGGAACCACATCAACTTCTACCTCATCTATGAAGTTTGAGGTGATGTTAAATCTTAACTTACATTGCTTTGATACTTGTAATTGTGCATCATTGAAAACCCATCCAAGTGGATATGGTTTAGGATGAGGTGTTGTAACCAAGTTGAGTTTCTTTACAACTTCTTTAGATATTAAATTTACTTGAGATCATGTATCAAACAAAGTATCAACCTTAATTTGCTTTGTTACAACCCAAATATGAAATAACACATTTCTATGCTTATCAGTATTAGGTGGAGAATATTATTTACTTGCACTTGCACTTGAAAAACTTGTATTAGCAAAAAGAGATACGCCTTTTCCTTTACCTTGGATCCTGGAAGCAACAATCTTTGTCTCATCCTTGGAGTTAGATCCAAGATCATGTTGTGATATAACAGTAGTCTTATGTTTTCCTTTGTTTCCTCCATACTTCTTTGGCCTTAGTTCTGGATGCAGCTTCCAACACTTTGAATCATCATGCCCCTCCCTCTTGCAATGGGAGCATGTGGGCTTATCTCCCTCCTTGATGGTAGCTATAGTTTTCCCCTTTCCTTTGCCCTTGGGTTTACCTTCAGGCTTAAATGGATTCTTGATAGAATTGTTATTAAAACTACTCTTACCTCTTGTTTCCAAATGTGTGGCTTGTACACATACTTCATCCTGATTATTAGGATTTAAAACCAAAATGGTATGCCTTAAGTAAGAGTGAAGACCACCTATATACTTGAGCAATGTGTCCTAGGTGTATAATGTGATATTAAGTGCAATAGCCCGCTTCCTAAATTCATGAGTATAGTCTTGGATAGATTGACCTTTACCCTTCCTAAAATTTTTCCAATTCATAGTTAACTGTTTCATATGGCCTAAGGGATAAATCTACTTTTTGAGGAAAACTTTAAACTCCATCCAAGTTAAGTTGACACTACCATGTCAATCAATTTCTTCTTGAGTTTTACTCAACCACTAGGTGAGAGCAGTTCCTCCCAATCAAAGGTAGCTAATTAGATTTTAGAAGCATCATCTAAGAGACCTTGAATTCTATAATATACTTATACTTGTTGAACCTAATCATCTCGTTTCTCAGCATTCAAATCTCCACAATATTTAGGTAGTTCAAACTTTACATCCAACTTAATTACATGCTTATGTGCACTTTTGAAAGGACTAGTAGAAGAAGTAGAATTAGGAGAAGATGGAGATGAAGGAGTTTTTGGAGGCTCATCATCACCTCCTTCTATTTTCCCTTTTTCCTCCCGATCTTCATGGTCCTTATGCTTGTCCTACTTCAATGAACCATTTTTTTCATGCTTCTTTCATTCTTTCCTTTCCTGAAAGAGAACTTCTACCATAGCATTCATGTTGAGAAAGGATCATTGAAATTTTTTCTCATCGATCTCAAAACTTTTTCCAACTTCTGTTTCTTCTATCTTTGGAAAAAATCTCCATTTACTAATCTCAAGATTGAATTCTACAAGCATGCCTTCACCTCATTGGCTCCTAAATCCCATTAAAATCTACTTCTACAATCACTAGTCAAACAAGGATCTAATACCAACTTGATCTGTAAGGATCTATGTTGGTTGCTAAGTAAATGTCAACTTATACAAATAAGTAATTGAAGGTCTTTAACTTAATTCAAAGTTCTTAAAAGACACTAAAATGATTCAAATAATGGAGTTAGGAAAACATAGAAGAGAAGATAAAGGCATCAAATTGATAATGGAGTTCACCAAAATGGCTACATCTTTGAGTCCCTCTCCAATGAGTGATTGATCCCTGATTATGCTACAAATGCTTGTTTACAAGGCACCTTCAATTTGATACAAATTATTCTTGAATAATTATGAAGTTTAGAAAATTCTCTCCTTCAAGTACAAAGATTTTGGCTATATTCTAAGTCTATTTGCACAAAGAGCTTGATTACTTCATCTCCTAATTCCCAATTTCCTAACCAATACCCTCTAAAGCCAAAAATACCCTCTTTAAATACAATTTCATATGATAAATGGGGTTTAAAAAATATGTTTTCCCCATATTTCCCATATCTCCTAAACTAAGCCCATAAAATCTAATTAAATATTGAAACCCTTTCAAAACCTTACAAATTCGGGCTTAATAAATTTACTTATGCAGATTTACTAATTTAAAAACAACTACCACCAAAATATCTTCAAAGAAATCACGTGGTGCAATGGTAGAGGGTGAAGTTCTTGGGGGGTTCAGTAGTTCGAACTGCCTGATCCTAGAGCTTAGAATTGGTATTCTTTAAATGGAAGTGGTGCCTTATATATCTCTGAAGAACTCATTTGGTGTAATGGTGGAGAGTGTAAATAGGAAGGGGGAGGTCAGCAGTTCAACCCTGCCCCATAAATTTTGAACAAACAAACATCGAACACCATTTATGACTGGGTAGACTGACATGTGGTGCCTAGCCATTGGGCCATGTGGCACCTTATTATTTTCCCATATAAGGACACATGTCAATCCTTCATTGGTCCCAATCAATGCTAGCTAGTGCCACATGTCATGCTAACATCATCTACCACATGTCATTCCCTAATGATGCCACATTAGAGTATGGATTGCCATGTCAACATGTTGATGTCATGCTGACATCAACATCCATACTATCCTAGTCAACCTTTTCCCAAAAACTTTGACCAGCCAAAAATTTTGTGTATGGACTCTGTTTAATGTGATTCAAGTGGCGTTGGAATCGTCTCAATGAGCACTTTGACATGGCACTATTTTCTCAAGCATTTGTAATAATCAATTTTTTAGTGAACAACATTCCACTTGGATCACTCTATACTTGGAAAAATTTGGCATGACATAGTTGAGAGGAAATGGAGGAATGTATAAGCTTATTTCAAAGGGGTATGGACATAACTCTTGTGTTGATTAAGTCTTCTTGGTCGATAGTTGCATGTTTTCCACTTATTTTTGAAAGGAAAGCATTTGATTTGCTAAGACATTAACTTGAGTGAGGGATGTGTCCACTCAATTTGCAACCACATTATGATAGGGGCCCATGTTTGTGTTTTGTAATCCAATATGTTGGGTGGATGAATTGGTGTTGATTCTAGGTATGCTTTGATTTGGGATGTTATTAGGAATTTAATTTTGGATATGTGGAATTTGAGTTTGGATATGTGAGGTGAAAGTTGGAATTTGAGGTATGTGTGAAGTGTTCATACTGAATTGTGTTTGAAAGGGGTTTGAGCTAGTGTGACCTTTTGTGTTTTGGTTTCCATATTGGTTGAAAGGCCCTTGTGTGTTGGTTTGTTGGGGAATGCTTGTGTTAGGACCTTGTGATGTGTTGGTGTTTGAAGTGTTTGTTTGCTTGGGCCCACAGATATGAACCTTTTGCATTTTTTTTCAACCAAATGGAAAAGAATGAGGTGATGATGCACCCATGGCATGAGATGATGATCCAAATGGATTAAATATAGTGTCAAAGGGTCTGATCATTTCTTGTGTCATAGCTTGTGTCATGGCTTGTGTTCTAAATAGCATTGCCTAGATTGTTGTAGAATCTTGTGTTGAACCTCCTAATTACAAAGTAGCATTTATTTGTGGAATAGAAAATTTAGGAGTAGATGTGTCATGTCCTTGGCTTTTTTTAGTTTCCTTGTTTATTTTTTGTTCTACTTGAAATTTATTGACATGAAATCCATGAGGAAGTTTTTCTCCACTATGCAATAGTTTTGCTAAGAATCTTTGAGGGTCTAGGGCTACTATTTCATCCAAAATTCATACCATGTCAGGGTCTTGGGAGGCTACATCTACTTCATCCTCAGTTATGTCCTTGGTCTTGTATTTTTCAAAATTAGTATGTGGCCTAGGTGCCTCATTGGAAGAGGAACCAAAGTTCATGTTGCTAGTATAGTTGTAAAGGTCATCATCTTCTTGGAAAATGCACATTTATTTTCTCTTCCTTTGTGATCTTGTTTGGACCATAAAAAGACTTGCAAGTGTGACGAGGGTGGGATATGAAGCCTAAGGAATGAAAATGCAAAGGTGAGACTAAGACCAAAGGTATGCAACTATGCTTATGTTTTTGTAATGTCGCAAAATTGAACCTATGGGAAATTCCACATTTTAGCACCTTTCCTAGCATTTATGATGCCTAAGTGCATTAATGGAAAAAATCCCATGGGTCAAAATTTCACAATTCTAGCTCCATGTGGACCAGTGGTGAAGTAATAAAAACCTAATGAAATGTTACCTAAAAATTGATGTCCCAGACGCCTATGTGGTGTGTGGACGTCTACGTGATGTGCTAGCATTGTATTAGGTTTTTTAGTTTGTAACAAGGAATATCAAATCTTGACTCTTAACACCTATCTTGGCAATCAAGATTTTAGGTACAACTGCTCTTTTCTGCCCTTGCAAGCAAAAAAACCCCTCATTTTCTCTCATTTTGGGGCCTCGATTCATTTAGTCAAGCTCTCTTGAATTCCACTCTTATATTTCTCTCATCTTTGAAAAGCAACACTTCTACAAGTAAAGCTCTGCCAGACTAAGGTCCCTCCAATAGATACAAATCCCTAGCAAGCATTCAACATTGTGTTTGTGTGCTTTGGAGAGTGCCTAAGCCCGTGGGTAACACTCTCTCTCACTCTTCTCTAATCACATCTTTTGTTTGATTACTATCTCGTGGTGTGGGTTCTACTCTTGAATCAGGTTTTTCTTTCACCACAAGCTTTGTCCATTTCAATTACACTCTCTTCCTATCTGGTTGTCTATGGAGGTCAAAATAACAAAATGGGGGTCTGATTGAGGAAGACCCCTATACAGCCCCAACATTTTCCCCTCATTCTTTTGTGTGTAGGCTACAAATTAGAGCTTGGAGTGACAACTCAAACATCTAGTTGAAGGTAGGTTTTCTCTAAGTTCCCCTTGTGATTTTCTCATAGTTTATGTTCTCTATTTGGTTATTCTATTTAGTAGACCTCAAATCCAAGTTAGGAAGTGATACTCTATTTTTTCCACCTAAGCCCTTGAGCTTTATGTCACTTAGGATGCCAGTGCACCATTTAGATGACAGTGTACTGTGCTAGCATCCTAAATCTGCACTAACGTCCTTTGGTCGAGAGCTCCTCTATCGAAGGAAGAAATTTGGAGGTTTCACTCTCTCTAGATTTGAAGAATTCTTCTTTGAAAGTTATCTTGTACACATTTCCCTTGCAATTTCTTCATTAAGTTTATGTTGAGGTGGATAAGGACAGTTCGTTCCTTGGTGATTTCTTGAGAACAAAGAGACCCACATGGAGCGAATCCCTCTTGTCTCACATTTTGGTGAACTTGACATTAAGTATGTCGGATCTATTTTTACAATGCTTTCATTTCTATAATAATGCTTTCTCTAAGGAAGATTTTGGCATGTTGGATGATGCTCTAGAAGATTTCGTAGAAGCATCTTTCCCTATCCATAAATCTTCTGAGCAAACTTCTTCTCCTGAAGATAAGGAGTTGGTAAATGTAGTGGTGGTCTCTGTGGCTCCTCCAATTCCTAAGAAATCCATCATTTACTTGACCCCAACTAAACCTTATCCAAGGGAGGATCATTATATTTACAAAATCTCATATCAAGATGATTCACCTGATTTCTACTCAAGGTTAGTAAAAGCTACGGACTCTGATTCTTATAATGTTGTTGGACACACACACAATACAATAAGAAACAAATGGAATTTGAATCAATAACCTTCTATTCTCGCATCTCAACCAATTCTTCCTTTAGCACCTAAACCTGTGAGTAAAGAACCATGTGATTATGATCTTGTCAAGCAACTCTATGTTACTCCTACTAGGATCTCACTTTGGGATTTGCTTTAGACTGCTCCAGTTTATCAGGAAATTCTTCAAGAAGCCTATTGTGTAGTTTTTGCACACATGCCCCATTGAAAGTAGGGACCCTCTTTTGATCTAGTCTTTGATTCCTTTTGGTCCTTTGATTATTAAATTTGGTCGCTTTCAGGAGTGCTTGAATGTTTATTCTGCTTGTTCAAATGATCCCTTGAAGTTATTCATTGAAAATCCTATGTCTTGGGGTGATTTTTGGGTTTTTCACCAGCTTTGGAAATTTTCTCCTTGGGCCGAATTCCCTGACTTTCTTAAAAACCTGACGAGAAGGAATTTACACTACATTTCAGAGATTTCAAGACTTCGTGGAATTCCATGTCCACTAGATTTTTCTGAAATTCCTTTACCTCCTCGGATTCCCGATGTCTGTCTTGGCCTACCTGAAGAGCCTATGTGCTTAATTCGATTTGTCATGCAAATTGTAAGGTTCTTGAGGTTGATTTATTTTACCAGTTTTGCTTGTGCTATCTTGGCAAATGGAATTTTCAATCACTATTGTGTTTAATCTGGAATTGTATTTCATGCACTTCACTATAAATTCTAGATAATGTAATATAATGATTCATTGTTCATTAATGCTCAACTCTTGACATCATATTAGGAGGTAGTTTTGCACATATTAAGCATATTGGTACAATAGGTTTAAGTGCAATAATTATGGAATTTAGTTTGAAACTCTGTTTGCACTTTGATATTAACCACATCTTGCAGACATCCAATATGGTGGTTTACCTGTTGGTGTGAATAAGTCTTGTACCTAGTTTATTCCTTTACTAGGGACTTAGGGGACTTAATTCACATGTTAAGTTTACTTAGGATATTAGTTGTCATATCTAGATAAGTATTAGTTGTCTTATCTAGAATTTCCACTTTCCTAGGTAGTTATGAGTTAGTTGTCTCATGTGATAGGATTAAGACACTTCATGATCTTGTTCTTATCCTATCTCTCATCCTTGCTCCTTTATAAGCAAGGCATCTCTAGCATATTTTAAAGATTGCATATAGCCTCATTGTATTGTATTGCATTGATCATATTGTATCATATTGCAATCCTTGTTTGGTGGAATAGCATCTTCCATTGTTGCTTCTCTCTATCTCTTGTGGAGGTTCTTTGGTGTTGCAGATTGAAGATCTTGGGTTGTCAACTCCAACATGGTATCAGAGCTTTGAATCTAGCAAGCCCCTTCCATTTCTTTATTAGAGAGTTTCCATCAATTTCTATTGTCATTTTTTTGAGTTCTTGTATCCTATATTGCATGCTTACATTTTGGTGAGATCTGGTGATTGCAGCGCTTTTGGCTATAGTGGCAGTATTTTAGGCTGTCCCATTGTGTCTAGGAGGCTCGAAAAAGTCAGATCTGGCTTTTGTTTAACTCAATTTCGTCACCATTTGCAACTTTGGCAAAGTTAGCGGTTTAAGATCAGACTGTGAACACCTTTTACAAGAAAGCACTTTGAGAAAAAAAAAAAAGTCTTCCATTGCGCTCGGTGGTCGCTTCCAATTTTTTGATATATAATTTTGGCCCATATCTCTACAGTTGCTCGGCAAATTATGGGCGAGGGAGCGTATCGTCCCCTATCGCAGGTATCGACGTCGTCGGTGGCTCTTTTTCAAAAAATTATATTTCCCATTTTTTTACCCGTCAGTATTTTTATTTTTTGAAAAATTTTAAAAAAAATAATAAAATTTCTTTTTTAGGAGCTTCAAAGCGCATAATAAGGTATTTTGTCAAGGTCGCTTTATTTTTAAGTCGCAATTATGTGCCCGGTGGACTGCCCGGGTAACTTAACCGCTAACGCTTAAGAGCCACCGTGATTTCAATGCCACCTCGCTACTGGTTTCTAAACCGGGCGAAGCGCCACCAACCGGCTGACCGTTGGAGATGACCGCCACGTTACCTTAAATCACCGGCCAGCCGACACCGCTTCGCTAAACGCCACCGCCAGCTTTCAAACCGCTGCTAATCAGAACTACCTGAGGGCGGGTCGTGAAATCGTCGCTTTTTGTGCAGTTTCAGCATCTCGGTCACGCGGTGACCGAATCAGTCACCGAAAATACATTTTTGCTCCCAGTTAGCCTTCGCAGTGCCTAAAATAGGCACTTTTTTCAAATTTGCATAACTTTTCACCACGAAGTTAGTTTTTCAAAAATGAGATATCGTCGGAAAGCTGGTTCAACAAACTTCGCAGTGGTGCAAGTGTTTTTTCCAAAATTTGACATATTTTTCCAATTTTTTCAGCTTGAAGGTACAAGTGTATTTATTACTTATTCTTGATGTAACTTTTGCAAACGAAGTCAAAATTTGGAAAACTTTTTTTTGAAATTGATCAGAAAATCACAAGGAATCTATTTGTAACCTCTATTTTCAGCTTTGACAAGCTCTTTTTTTCTGAAAATTGTAAAAATCACTGTGTGTTATAAACAGTTGATTTGAGCTTATCACTTGTAAAAATTGCAAAAATTGTTCATTGTAATTTACTTGGGGGGTTACAAAATCAGTTTTAATACATTCTGGGGGGTGAAAAGCACAATTTAAGTGCCATATTGTCCTTTTTATTTTAGTGTTCATGGTGGATCTAAGGCAAATTGAACCACTCACTCCACACAATTATCATACATGGAAGCTAAAAATGACTCAATTGTTACAATCTAAGGGTCTATGGCCAATGTTAGATGCAGAACAACCTGAATTTACAAGGGATTATGAAAATTTTGTCCATAGATGTAAAATGGATGAAGCAAAAGGGCTCATTGGCTTACATGTATCTGATAATCTATTGTTTCATATTTCAGAGTGCAAAACACCTAAGAATGTTTGGGACAAACTTGAAGAATTGTATGGTAAAATAAATCATTTCAGAACTTTGCAACTTCAAGCAGAACTTCAATCCCTCTCTCCAGATGCATTTCATTCAATTCAGGATTTTCTTGCACAATTCAAGATGATTTTGTCACAGTTGAAAGGATGTGGACATGATGTATCTAGTGATGAATGTATCTTCTTGATTTTGTCTAAGTTAAAGGGCCCTTATCAAGTGTTTTCTTCTAATTTCTATTCAACTATGGATGCAATGGGGAAAGATTACAAAATGCCTACATTTGAGTTGTTTTGTGAGCGTCTTACTAGGGAGGAGGCCAAGTTAATTCAGTTGGATGCCTTACCTAATTCTAAGAATCATGCTCTAATGGCTCAATCATCCAAGGGTAAAGGAAAGAACAAGAAGAAGCCCAAAGTAGAATCATCTTCTGGTAGTGAGAATCCCTCCAAACCGAAGCCCAAGAACAATCAAAAGTCCACTCAATCTCCTTCTTCTTCTACCTCTAGAGATTCTTCTTCCAAGTCCAAGAACAAGAAAGGAGATCCTTGTTCATTTTGTGGCAAAACTGGGCATGATGCATCTCATTGCTTTAACAGATTAGAGGCCTTGGAGGAAGCTATGAAGAAGCACAATATTTCAGTGGCTAAGCCTTCTTCCATGGGAAAAGGGCAAGCTCTTTGTGCACGAGCTATGCATTCACCTTCAGATAGTTGGATTCTTGATTCAGGTGCTTCACATCACATGACCAATTCACGTGATCTGCTTGATTCCATAGTTCATACTTCTACTTCTCAGATTGCAGTTGGGAACTCTTCATAGATTCTAGTTTTGGGGATAGGCTCCGTTCAGATGCTAGATGGGTGCATTGAGGATGTTCTTCTTGTTCCTGATATTTCAGCGAATCTTCTTTCCATATATTAGATTTGTCATTCTGGAGATGGGAAGTCAGTTGAGTTTACTCCACAGAATGTGACTATTAGAAAGTTGTAGGATCCTGAGAAGGTTGTTGCTACAGGGATAGTTGATCATGAGAATCATTTGTATCGATTTGATGGATTTGAGTCTTCATCAGGTTCATGTTTTGTTGCTCATGCTGATTCAATGAGCAAGCTTTGGCATGAGAGATTTGGGCACTTTGAACTATAGATATCTTCAGTAAATGCAAGCACATAACTTAGTGGTTGGTCTCCAAAGATCAATTTCGTACTGCATGGTGCTTGTCATGACGTGTTCTTGGCAAGCAACATCACATCCTTTCCCATGGGTCAAGCCACCGCAAACCACAACCCCTTGAGTCATTAAAACGAGTAGTGATCCTATTTTCGTCTCTAACTCTTTTCGGCTGGCATGTGTTAACATTCATTGATGATTTTTCCCACCGGACATGGGTCTATTTTCTAAAGCTCAAGAGTGAAGTCCCCACCAACTTCAAGACCTTCAAAACATTTGTGGAGAAGCAGTCAGGTTTTTCTCTTTGATAGATATGCACAAATAATGGGGGGTAGTATGTCAATCAGGCATTTTAGGATTTTATAGCATGCGATATTTTTCATCGACATAGTTCCTTTTTAACACCCCTCAACGTAATGGTGCGGGTGGTATATATTAAACGTGACCTTCGTGGAAATGGCCATTGTATGATCTGGCCTAGGTCCATGGCTCGCCTTTGGGCCGGCTATCAATTGTGCCAACATATTCAAAATCCTGCCCCTACTAAGCAAGGAAGGGAATATGACCCTCGAGGGAGGTTTATTTCATTGTAAAGCCTAATGTATCCTTTCTTCTAGTATTCGGGTAGTGAGGTTTGGGCATTCATTCAAATGGTTGACATAACCATGGAAGAAGAGTCGCTGACATCTTGTTGTATTATTGTGATGTGAAGGCATACGCATTGTTTGGATCCCCACACATGAGAGGTACATTCATGTACGTTCACCTTTCCTCGGTGACCTTCCCCACTCTATCCTCCCCTTCACTTCTTCATCACAACCTACTCATTCTTCTTCAGCTGATGATACTTTGCTACTTGAGGAAGATTTTGATGATGGTCTTGATGAACCTCCTCCTCATTCACCCACTAGGCCACGATGGGCTCACGTTACTCTTGAGGAGGCTGGTCCTCTTGTTGATGATCCCACAAACACTCGCCGCACTCATTCTTAGACTTCTTAGAATTGGGCCTGCTGAGGCTTAGATGATCCCTAAGTTTTCGATGCTTCCAAGTATTCCGTGAGTGGGATAGTGCTAGATGATGAGTATTCTCTTTGATGAAGAATCATACTTTAGATCTTGTGCCTCCTAAGGGAAGAAAGTTGGTTTTGATGCAAGTAAGTGTATCATGCCCGGCATGCATGGTTCCACTGACAAGGGCCAAGGCCCATCTTGTTGCAAAGGGTTTCTCTCGTGCTGGTTGAATTGGACTATTCTCGAGACCTTTGTTCCCCGCTAAGCTAAGACGGATTCTATTCACCTTGTCCTTTTGTATATAGCTACATCACTGTGGATGGTCAAGATTTCCGCATGGATGCTGAAGAGTGTTTTCAGATGTGGGGATCTTCATGAGGAGATCTGTATGGAGCAACCACCAGGTTTTGTGTAGGACTCTTCACTTGTTTGTAGGCTTCGACATTCATTATATGGTCTCAAACAAGCCCCTCGGGCTTGGTATGAGAAGATGGATAGTTTCTTGCTTGCTTCCGGCTACACTCTTTGCCATTCCGATCCCATAGTTTATACACAGAGACATGGAGAGGATCTACTTATACTTGTGCTCTATGTGGATGATTTGATTTCCTCACAGAGTTTCACTTCCCATGATTCAGAGTACACAACAGCATTGATGGAGCATACTTGATATGACCCACCTTTGCCTTTCAGAGATACTCCCTTGTCTTCAAGTTCACCCCCGAGGGGATCTTCATTTTCCAAAGAGAAGTATGCCTTGATTTGCTTCAGAGATTTGGGAATGGCTGATCAGCAGTTGCCCTACCCATTCCAAATGGTTAAAATCGCTCTCCGCCTGCACTACTCCTACAGTTGATCCTACCTTGTATCGGCAGTTGGTTGGTAGTCTTTTGTACTTGACACATAGTCGTCCTGATATTACCTTTGCAGTTGGACTTGTCTCTCACTTCTCACAGGAGCCTCATGAGAGTCATTGGAAGGTCGCCAAGTGTATCTTGTGATACATTCAAGGCACTACTCATTTCGGAATTCACTACACTTCAGGTGCATCTCAAATTGTGGGCTTCACTGACTCAGATTGGGCTGGTGATGTTAATGATCGGAAGTCTACTTCTAGCTTTGTATTTTTCCTTGGTTCTGGTCCAATTGCATGGTCATGCAGAAGCAAACCGCTATTGTAGTTTATCATCGACAAAGGTTGAGTATCGAGGTGTAGTGTTGGCTAGTCAAGAGGTTTTGTGGTTTCGTCAGTTGATGACTGAGTTTGGATTCCCTTCCACTCAACCCACTACTCTTTGGTGTGACAATCAAAGTGCCATTCATATTTCACGCAACCCAGTGGAGCATCAGCGGACTCAGCATATTGAGATCCACATGCACTTCATCAGGCAGCTCATCCAGGATGGTGTTCTCAACTTGGAGTATTTGCCTATAGATCAAAGTTAAAGCCAGCGCATATTATCTTCACTCAAACCTTGGCATCACCTCCCATTATCTTCGCCAGATCAATGCTTGGGTGAAGGAAATGTCCTTAAGTCTTGAGGAGTCCTCCTTCGTTGTTTTCTTTATCGCTTTTCTCTTTTTGAGAGTGAGAGTTTTCTCCCACAAGGTTTTTCTCCTTTTCCCCGCCAGGAGTTTCTTTTGTTTTGTACATGGGTACCTTTATCGCCTAGTTAATGGGACCCCATCCCTTTCATGCATTGTTTGTACCTCCTTAAGTTGCACCCTATAGGTGCTGGTGTGAATGCCCTGTACCTAGTTTATTCCCTTTACTAGGACTTAGGGGGACTTAATTCACATGTTAAGTTTACTTAGGATATTAGTTGTCATATCTAGATAAGTATTAGTTGTTTTATCTAGAATTTCCACTTTCCTAGGTAGTTATGAGTTAGTTGTCTCATGTGATAGGATTAAGACACTTGACATGATCTTGTCTTATCCTATCTCTCATCCTTGCCTTTATAATCAAGGCATCTCTAGCATATTTGTAAGATTGCATATAGCATTGTATTGTATTGCATTGATCATATTGTATCATATTGCAATCCTTGTTTGGTGGAATAGCATCTTCCATTGTTGCTTCTCTCTATCTCTTGTGGAGGTTCTTTGGTGTTGCAGATTGAAGATCTTGGGTTGTCAACTCCAACATTACCAAGGTTGAGTTCAATCGAGGGCCAAATATCAGTGACTTCAGGCTTATAATTACATGAATTTAAGGATAATGGAGCTTTGGAAATGGGAGGAATCGCAAAGTTTTGAATTGCACTAGGGATCACTACACTGAGTTGGAAAGCTTCTAATGGTCGGTGAATGTTGTTCATGAGTTTCCCAGTATAGAGTGTATTCAGTGATCAATAAGGGGGTGAACGAACATGTCAAAAAATAGCTTCACATAATGTTGTACAAGAATAAGATCATTTACTACAATAGAATGTAAAATTGTAAGAAAGACCCCATGAAAGTAATAGCTGAAATGAAGATATTTGGGAAGATGTCGATATGCCCTGAAGGAGTTCAACCATGCATGACAAAAGGGTCATGGATTATCCATGCTAACTTGGAACTTGTGGGAACCTTCAAGGATGGATTCTAGCAATACTTCACATTTAAGTGTAGAGAAAATCCTCATGTGGAAGAAGAAAGTCAATTTAGAAAATAAGTCGTTGTTCTTCTTCATTGTTGGATATGCAACAAAGGATGGATATTTATATGCAATTAAAGAAAACTCATGAAACCTTTGAAACTCCTAGGCTTGAGATAGTCAGGGGATTGTTTCAAGATCGGAGAATGCTACTAACATGACAACCACAATGATTTCGATGGCACCACTGAAGCAAGTTATATATGGATTGAGGGAATAGTGCAGAAGAAAAATGACATTGCAAATAAACCAGGCCTGAGGAGGAAATTCTCAGGGATTCTGTGTTAGGACCGATTTTACGAGAGGGTTAACTTTCAGAGGATCTACGGGATCTTGTATTCCCTAAGAAGTGTGGAATCCCCAAATTTCATCACAATCGTGAATCCCCGAGAATCCAAATATAACAAAAATTTGCAAGAATGTTGAGGTATGAATAAACATGAGATTCACAAGGAATAGAATGAACAAGGTGATTGTAGTTTGGTGAAGTTGTGTAGATACCAAATGGTATAAGGTATGGGAGCAATACCACGATGGCACCCATCTAAGAACATAAATTCCTCAAGGATGAAATCCGGCTGAGACGAGAACAAAGATCAATAAAGGCAGGTTGTAATAAGAATCAGAAATATAGGAAAAGGGCTCAATTTTATGAAGTCTGAGGTGATGATTATTCGAAGGTGGCTGGTATGCATGGGCCATGGATCAATTGTTGCAATGCAAAATTACATAGAGAAATGGTAGTATATCTCATAGAAATTCATTGTGACTAGTGGTAATCTAAAAAATGAGGGCACATATGATCATCATATTTGGTGCTTCACAGGTTCAGGTAATCCTTGGGCTCGGGAAATCCCTGAAATATCAATATCTTGGCTAGTCTGAGCAGGAAAGAAATTCCTGAGAGGAAGAAAATCTCAGAAAAATCCACAGCAATCGGAATTCCCTGAGAGGTCAAAATTCCTGAGACATCAAACTTCCCTGAGGTGCCAAATTCCTGAATACTCCAATTCCCCGAGACTACAAAATCTTCCTGCAACAAAAAGAATGAGGCACAAGATGGTAGCGACATGTTTAGAAAGAAATTCTATGATGAGAAATTACAGCTGATAATGGATGATAATAAATCATTCCTGTGCCAATTATAATGAATAAGAGTGCACAATCGGGAAAATATGTTCACACAGGAATTCCATGAACATTCGAGATCCCCGAGGCGTGAAAATTCACGATGATATCAAAATTGCAAAGGTAATGTAAGGGGATTGCATGTAGAATGGTGTTGTGAATAAAGACATCGAGATGCATGGGATCACTTTGAATGATACATTCATATATCAATCTACCCGTGTATCTTTAAAATCATAAGATTTACAGTAGTCATGAATAACTATAGCATTTTGTGAAAGTGAGAATCCAAGATAGAGGTACTATAAATTTCTGAGGCAAGCAGTGATCGTTATAACAACATGGCATGCAGTAATCAATAGGCATTCTTTGCTTTCAAAAGGAACATCCCATAGATCATGGAAGTGATAATACAAGAAGATGATAATTGAATAATTCAGAGAGGGGCATAGCTACTTCCATTGGTTGTAAGAGAAGTTTTCTAGGTTGGAGAATCTGAGGCAATATGGAGCTCTCGACGAAGGGTATGAGCTAGCTCTAAATCTTGAATCTTTCCTGAAGATGAAAGGAATACGGTATGACTATGGCACATTTGAAGTTTCTAAGGAATGGGCCTGATGCATTAAGACAACAAAATTACAAGGGATCCCGCGAACCTCTTCATATTATGTTTCTCAAGGAGTTCATGGGATAATGAAAATTTTTGGCATGAGGGATTTAATGCCTAACATTCGGTGAAGAAGAGGTATCTAAGTACTTTATCGGCTTAGAGTTGTTGAATCCGGATGAAGGGAATATGAAGTATTGTTGATTGTCGTCACAAGCCAGTGGTCAGGTTTGATACTAGTTCGTTGTTCTTTCTGCAAAATAAACTGGGCTTGGTACAGTAATGTGCCTGTATTGAAAAGATTGTGAAGCAAAATTGGATTGCATTGATTCTATGCTTCACTGAATGAATTAAAGTCTTGAAGGTGATGGGACAAATTTCTTGATCTTTCACAGATGGGAATGGTGCAAGGTGTTTCAGGGGGATTGCATGTGCCATGAATAGGCGTCGTTCCATTTTAAGTTTGAATTATTCAATGTTAATCTTGAGCATAATTGTAGTTGTATTTTATGATTACAGGATTCTGTGACTTGTACTTCAAGGAACGTCAGATATTGGAATAAAGGATATATGGAATTGTGCCCTACATATTAAAATCATGCCCAAGAAGATGGAATTCCAAATTATTGAGCTCACATAAGAAAATGCGCTAGATGAGGGAATTCTCAAACTATTCAAATGCGCCTACATTAGAGTTTGTGCCACCAACTATGTCAACTAGAGGAGTTTTCTAGAGAAAACTTGGGACATGTGAAGTTGCCTACTTTCTCCAATCGACATTTTCATTAGTATCCAGGAGGCAGGTTGATGTTTTTTATTGCTCCAGGTTGTAACAAACTTTTCTTATTGGTTGATGATGTATCAAACATGTGAAACCCAAATGTAACCTCTTGATGCTCCAAGAGGAATGATCTTAGCCATTAGATTAATTTGATCATGGTCGTTGATTCGAAAATGTAAAATTTATAAAGGCCAATGCCTTCTCATTTAAAAGAAAGTAGTCGAAGTCATAAGACTAGAAGAATTAGATTTAGAAGCAAGTAGGTTAGTAAAGCAAGAATTAGAGCTAAGAGTTAGTCCATTTTGGAGCAAGTGTTGTAACATAGAACATTGGAATTGTTGTCATTGGATGATTCAATATAATTGAAGACATTGTGATTTATGGTGATCTCTTTGTGTTGACTTATCTTGCATAGTTCTTGTGATTCTATCTTTTGAAACTACTCAAGGTTAGTTGATGTATGTTAGATTTAGATTTAGATATGATTTAATGGTGTTTATGGTTTGATGCTTAAAGTGTTTGTAGCAATCCCTGGTCCATACTTTTTGCAGCTAGCTAATTGTTAGTTGCTTTGTAAAGTTAGCTTGGACCTTATACTCAGTGTGCTTAGTTCAATTGTGGATATTTGTTCATTTTCAATTGTAGATTGGGTTGGTTTGAATAATGTTCATGATCTGAAAATCTTTAATGCCTTAGAAGATTGCACTATTTCTGTGAGATTGCAGATCCATCTGGGTCAAGCAAGAATCAGTTTCTGAGGGATTGGTCCATTTTAAGTGTTTCATCATTGGAATTATTAATCCTAGGAGTAATTTTAATCTTAGAAGTCTCTTGAAACCTTATATTTTGTTATTTCTTTATCATTTGGGTTAGATTTAGGATTTCAACAATCATCATATTGCTAGTTCTAATAAACTTAAGATTCAATATTTTCTTGTAGTAAGGTCCCTTTGTGATTACCAGCATTTTCACATTATCACTAAATTGTTTATGCATTGTCAAGAAATAACATTAGAGACCTTGGGGTTATCTCTTGAGGCTTGCTAATAGAGATTTACCTTTCAAGAGAGATAGGATACTTGTATCTTGTCTAAGTTGTTGCTATGTAGAAGATCCTATTGTCTACCTTCGCTAGGCCTACAAGTGTTAATGCGTTTTGATGGCTCATATTCATGCAGATTCACTAAATACTATGTTCCATCCACAAGAAATCCCACCTCTGGATGTGCAAAAGCAAGAAAACCCTTTTATGATTATAATTAATGTTAATAACATTGGCATTAGGTGTACTCTCATTGACATCAGTTTGGCTCTCAATGTTTGTGGTATTGAACTACTACCTAAGATTAAGGTTGATTCATCTTCTCTAGTCTCTTCTTCTCTTTACATTCATGGGCTGGATAATGTTGACTGTCAAGCTCTAGGAATGATAATATTTCCTCTACAACTAGGCCCCATTACCTTACCTTATTTGGTTTCTCTGATGCCTAGACCTTTACCTTACAACCTTCTTTTAGGGAGACCTTGGATTCATGCTATGGGTGTTGTAACTTCTACTTTACACTTTTCCTTAAATTTTGTTGCAAATAATCAGGTGGTCATAGTTAAAGCTGACCCAAAAGTTGTTCACCTTTGTGAGTTAGTGGTTGTTGGTCAAGCTTCAATTGTCTCCACTCTTAAGAATTGTATTCCATCTTTAAATGTTGATGCTATGGCATGTTCCTCAGTGATACCCTCTATGGAGGTTGTTCCTAAAGTTAATACCATTAAAATTGAATCACCTAAAGTAGAAAGTCCTAAGTCCTCCCTACCTACTTCTCCTTCTAAATCAAAAAATTTTTTTGGTGATGATTAGGGATCCTTATAATTCTCTGAATTCTTTGTTGGAGAATACAAAGTGAGTACCATTCATCTAGATTTTTTGAATTCCTTTGATGAAAGAGGGGACGATTCTTCCATTGAGGAAGAGAGTTATGATCCTAACTAGTGTTTAGTAGGAAAATGGATGTTTTATGGCCTAGGTCATAGAACACCATTATTCTCTTATTATCATTCAATAATGTCCTAGGAGTCACAATTGGATTGAATATCAACCTCACAAGGTGAGTTAATTCTCAATAAGGAGGACCTAAGAGGGGGGTTGTATAATTTTTTAAGGGTTCACCACCGAGAAAATGCTTGGAAAAGAAAAATAAGCATTCAACTCACAAAATATAATAATGCAACCCAAATAATGAGTACAAATGATGAAATTAAGCTACACCAAGTTAGGGTATGTGTACCTAGGAATTTTGGAGATGTGATGAGGATTTTGAAAATGTAACTAAGCTGTCAAAATATGCTATAGAGGACTAAGATGCTCTTACTATTGTATTAGTACCACTACTATTTTTTGAGGAAGAGACAAATCTTTGGATGTCAAAACCAGATCTGGAAGAATTTCTAAAAATGACCTCAGGAGGACTAAGACGTCTTTACTATTGTCTTAGTCCTATTTGGAATTTCTAAAATCTTTGAATGGGGTCTTGAGGCTAGATGTTTGCTCTTCCTTCTTCTTTGATCTCAAGTTTTGAAACCTTTAGATTTGGCTTGTAGGTGAGTTTCCGTGAGGATGACAACTTTGGAATGCAACTTTGCAACTTGACAACTTTGTATTTCAAATGATCTTCAAGTCCTCAACCTAGATCTACAAACACAAACATGCAAGAGAGGGAAAAGCTTGTTGATTGTTAGTGAATGGTGGTTTTCATTGGTCAAACCCCTTGTAGGTAATTAAACCAAATGATGAAATGAATAAAATGAAGCATGAAATATGAAATATGTAAATGATATCACCTTGGATGATGTCTTGTGAAGCATATCTGCATTCTACCATGTAGTTTCCATGAATAATGTAGATCTTGGATTCTTGGATATGATGTGAACAATGGTTGCAAATAGATCTTCAATGCTACATCCACAATCTTGGCTCAACAACATGAATGGATGCACTCAACCCTTGACATGATGCTTGAATCTTGATGATGGCTCCAAATGCTTGATGAATTGCTCTTGAATGTATAAACTTTCCTTATAAATAAATACTTGAATGCTTGTTATGAAAAATGAGTAAAGGAACCTTGTTTTTATACTTATCTATGTTTTACATCCTAAAATTACATCACACCTAGCTGACCTATGAATTCATTAAATAAAGGAGGCTAAATCCTGCCAGAATTTAAAATGAAATCCTAAAAATAGCTCAAGGGGGACTAAGATTCCCTAGGTGGCATCTTAGTCCCAAGTCATAAAACTTGAGGCATAGACACCAAAAATCAGCCAATTTAAGATACCTCAAAATTAGGATCCTGAGACCTTTGGGGGACAAAGATTCCCTAGGTGGTGTTTTAGTCCTGACCCAAAAATCAGGGACACTTAGATAAAATCATTAAATGACCATTTATCTTTTGATATTTGTTGGGATTTTCCATAAAAAATATAGTTTATTAGGCTTTTGGATGCAAAATAGGATCAATTAAGCCATAAAGAAGCATAAATAAAGTAAGGTGGGCCCAAAAAAGTGTGAAAATGCAAGGGTATGCATTTTTATACACTACATTTATCCCCCACCTTAGTGAGAGGATGAAATTGCTTCAAACTCACACTAAAGTAGCCAACAAAGCAATCAAGAGGGGTTCAAATGTACCAATGTTAGCAAGATAGGATGACAATGATTAAGAGGGATGATCAAGCCCCCAAGATCAAGATCCTATGGCAAACCAACATAGGCACAAAGGAACACTCATGCAGATGATTTATGAAGCCATAACTAGATCACAAACATACACCATCAAAGATAGAAAAAAAGAGAAAGGAAAAAGAAAAAAAAGGAAAAATGCAAGGGATCAGCTTCGACTAGCTGTCCAATGTGGTGGACCAGGTCTAGGTTGTTTGTACAAAAGGTTTACAAGTGGAACAAATTGTCCACTATGCAAACAAAATGTATGCTCATGAGGGTGAGTGAACCTAGTTGTTCACTAGGTGAGCCCTAGGAAGTCCATGTAAAATTCATACCCCCATGACTATGATAAGGACAAAAAGAAAAGTGCATGCTCACAAGGGCTAGTGAAGCTAGTTGTTCACTAGGTGAGCCCCAAGGAACCATATCAAAGCCATACCTCCATGATTTCAATAAGGTAAAAAAATGCAATAGAACAAGAAAGAGGGATGTTTGAAGGGATTTTGCTTAGTTTGTACGAGGTCTATTCTTAGGGAACTGTATAGGAGTAAATGTGTACCCCATGTGCAAATCCCCTTTTTTCCTTTATCCACCTTAGAAAACTAAGTTCAAAGGCTTAATTCCAACTAATCCTATTGCTTTCATCCCACTTGGTTCTTGTTTTGAGTGTCAATGGAGGTGTTTCTATTAGGGACGTCTGCATGGCAAACTTACATCCCTAGCATATTCATGTGGCTGAAATTGCATAGGAATTACACTTCTCATTAGGAGTCAAGTTGTAACACCCCCCTCAACTGACTGACCTGAATATGGCCATTTTTCTCCATCCCTTCTTCAAATTCACTCAAACAATAATTTCAATCCTCTAAGCATTCAAGCCATCATTCTCACACTCTTACACTCATTCTCAAGCATTCTAGCAGCACCTTTGCACCTTATTGCAGCAAAAAAAAACACTCCATCACTTTAGTAGAGCAAGTTTGGGACCACACCATTGCAATAGAGGCTTGAGTACTCTCATTTTATCCCCCAAGTAGCCTTGAGTGCTCTTGGTGGAGGTGGTAAGCTTCCCTCTCCTCTCCTCTATCACTTGGTTGAGTTAGCACTTTACTGTTTTATAGAGTTTTTTGTGCTTTTCATTATAGTATTCTCTTTATCTCACTTTCTTGGTTGTCTATGGAGCTGGAAACACCTAAACGAGGTTTTGACTGAGGCAGGCCCCTATACAGACACCCAAACTTTTCCTCTCCTTCTGTGTGTAGGTGAACATTATTTCAAGGAGCTAGCTGGTGAATAGGTTCTTCTACGAAATCATCTTTGTCACCTTAGCTTTGGTATATTTTCTTTATCACATTCATTTATACTTCTAGTATTTCATAGTGTTGTTTTGCTATTTTAGAAGCTACTAGCTAGGCTACTAGCTCATTTTCTGCTAGTTCGCATTATCTTTTCGGTCCTCTGGTTGTATGGACACCAGTGCACTAAGAGACACATATGATGTCCGCTGGTTGTTTTAATGGAGCAACCAGGTTGGTCTCCTATTCTACCTATGGAGTAGCCAACTCCAATCAAGGGCAGCTCGGAGGACCTAGACCAACTGACAAGATTCAGTCAAAGACTGAGATCTTCTGCTCTTAAGGCTCTCAAGTAACAAGGGCGGGTTTACCCACACAATGCCTCAAAGAAGACCAAACATGGTATTTTATAGCAGATAAATCCTGATGCCAAGTATTGAGAACCTCAAATATGGATTTGATTCTCAGTAACACAGTAATTGCAGCAACCAGGAGGTAGGGCAAGACATCAAACAAGACTGATTAAATAAAATGAATGTTCTTAAGCAAGATAACTGAAACCCTAAAGACAAATAGCATATATCAGATCAGTGCCATATCCATTGGGCTAGGAGTGAAGACAATCTGCAAACAGAAGGAATGATTACTTGGACAAATAAAGCCTATTTGAAATTAACCTTATTAATCCCACAACTAATGATCAGATCTCAAAGACTACTTATCAAATCTTTCAATCATACATATAAATTTCTGAGATGATGAAAGCAATTTAACCTGTTCCTTGAACAAGGGCTATTATCAAAACAAACAATGCAAGAGAGTATTACAAAGGCTAATGGAATAATCCTTGATCATTTTCATTAACAATTCAAATGTACAATCCAAAGGAGAGACTCAAAGACCTAAACAAATACATTTGGGTTCTGGTATGCATCCAAGAACCTTACAATTTATAGACTGTAACCTGAGACCTAAAAATTTGGTAAAAACCTGACTCTGTGACTTAGTGCTCTTTTTGTTCTTATTTCAGTATCTGGCCGAAGACCTTTACAAATGATTCATAAATTCCTTTTAAACAGTCCAGGGATCACCATCCAGCTTAGAGCCACATCAACACGCCACGTCAGACCCCAACTGCATTGTGACCAATCAAAACACTTGCTGTGACCTTCAACAACTTCTCAGGTCTTATAAATGCCACTGGTCGGGTTGCTGTAGGAAAGACATTCCTGCATGAATGAAGCCAGGAAATCAATGTCAAATACGCCACTGAATCCAAGCGCCCATACTCGAGCCATGCCGTCCTTTCCTAGAGCCATCGCCATGAATGCTAGTTCAGTGGAACCAGTGACCCTCTCATCTGCCACCATGAATGCTCCAAGTCTTCTATTTTTCGCGCGCAAACATCTTTGAAACCATGACTGCGCGCATGTTTGAATCTCCGCCGTCGATCACTGAGATTGGATGGATGTCATTTAAATATCATCAGCCATTGAGGCAGGCAACCACCATCAGCAAGACAAAGCGGTGTCGGGAGGACCACAAGCCGAGAATCTTATGTTACATCGAGTGCTCATCATAGTCGGAAAGAGGCAACCGGGTCGGCGGAACATCCCAGCGAAGTCCGCAAAGGATATCGAGTGCACCATAGAGTTGGGGAGAGATGGCCGGGTCAGCTAGACATCATGGCGAAGATCTATGTGTTTGATCGAGAAGTCAAGTCGGTGAGACTGGGCGCACATCGGCATGAGATTTCAACTTAGAATAATGCCCCATCGATGAGAGAAAGCTCACTCGATAGGAGGTCATGGCGACACCTGAATAGAGACACTATCGGCAAGAGAAGATGGACTCGGGAAGACATCATACAGAGTCAAAATGCTTCATCGAAATGCATTTCCTTTATGTACTATCCATTCACCAAGACAAGGGCATATCCCTTACCGAAGCAATCCTTTCACTTTGTTCACAGTCGCTATAGTCACCTACCATCGGTGAGACACTATAGAGATTTCACCAAGCTTCATCGAAGACATCATTTCAAGTCGCTGTGACTTATAACATCTCCCGCCGACGAATTCACTTGCCAAATGTATGTCACTGTAGCACACAATCCTCGGTGAGAGGTTATGTAGACATTACATTGTTATACTGAGAAGACCTTCATACACCTGTTTTCCGAGAGAATTTAGGACCTCCATTGAAAGCCACATATTGAATCGCTATCGGTAAGACCCGACCCCATCGCCATGACCACACACCAAAATAAAAAATCTCGCCGAAGCACTAAATCGTCCATCACTGGTCGGTGTAACAAGATGACACCGCCGAGACCTCACCCTGAACGGACGCCAACATACCGAAGGGAAAATTCAGTCGGTGAGACATGAAGGGGGCGGGGAGACATCTCCCCGACACAACTAACACCGGCCGAGAAAAGAAGACCTTGGGGAGACAGATAAGAGTCACTGAGACATCAGAAACTCGGCAAGAGGCTAGCCTGATAGCCAGAAGATACACTGATAAGGGTTCCCGCCGTCGCCACAACAAGAGGAATGTCTCGCTGACAACCTGCAACAAAGAATAGTGGAACATACACAGGTTGGGGAGACAATTGGGTACCTATGCCGACATGAACTAGAATGAAAAATATGCATGACACAATGGATTCAAATGGATCACATGACATAATATGAGCGAGGAAATATGAGGAAGGGACAATATGCTAATGACAAGGGCCCAATTTGAACACTCATGGATGCAATTGACTATGAAAATTTGCAAAATTTTACAGTTCTAATAGAACCAGAGGGAGAAACACCCACCAGAAGTGAATTCAAACACGCTGAGCTCAACCCTTGTGGGAGCCCACTTATCCCACGTGCCAAAATGAGAAACACCCCATAGCTAAAATTTTATCATGAAAAACCAGAGTACACAACTAGACAATGAGAAAACCAGAAATGGCACTAACATAGGCTCCAGATGGGGGATGTATGCCCCTGGTGGGCATAGCAAGAATTCAGATCACTGGGAGAGTAGACCAGATAGAAAAGACCAAAACCAACCATGAACTAGCCCGGACAGAACCAGTAGACACAAACAAGAAAAAAAAATGAAAAGAAAACCCTAAGATACTATTCATGGAAAAGAGATACCTCAAGAGAAGTACAACTTCAAGAACTTTCCATGAACTGGAAGTTCAAGAATCTCACCTATCAAAGCCCGAAGAACATATGAATCTTCTCCCCATTTATCGCTGATCACGAACGGGCCTAACCAAATGGCATCAAACTTCCCATGCTTCCCTTTGTCTTCTAATCTGGAATTCCATAATAAGACTAAATCTCCCTCCTCAAAGTTCCTTGCTGATGTCCTTTTATCATATAGGTTCTTTACCTGCGTTTGCAACTTGGCATTTCTCCTTTGAGCATCCCTTCTAGTCTCATCTAGCTCTGTGAGAGCATCTACTCTCAATTGCATCTCGTTGTCAACTTCATCGTCATACACTTGAACGAACTTGTACATCTCCATGAGGTTATTTTGGGGCAACTTTGCATTTATGCCATAGACCAAGTCAAATGGGGCACAACCGATTGCCTTCTTCACAGTCATCCTATCTGCCCAGACAACCAATTTCAACTTAGAATCCCATGGTCTCTTATTCTGATCCAAGATTCTCTTGATGATCTTCATTAAGCTCTTGTTGCTTGACTCAGATTGTCCATTTCCTTGTGGGTGGTATGGTGATGAGTAGGAGATTTGGATACCATATCTTTCACAAAATTTAGTATATTCCTCAGATCTGAAACACATAGCATTATCGGATACAATCCTCTCTGGGCATCCAAACCTTGTCAAAATGTTATTCATCAAAAGTCGATCACCACTTTGCTAGTTGCTTTCTTTGTTGGGATTGCTTCCACCCACTTGGTAAAATAATCAATGGCTACCAATATCCAGGAGTGGCCCCCACTAGATTTGTGTGATATCTCACCTATGAAGTCAATGCCCCAAGTTTGGAATGGAGATTGCACTGCAACTGGTCTAAGAGGAAGGTTACCAGAGAATTTCAGCTTACCAGAGAAACGTTGACAAGCATCACATGTCCTCACAAACTGATGTGCATCTTTAAATATAGTAGGCCACCAAAAACCAACCCTCATCACCTTGTGTGCAGTTGTATTGGCCATGTAATTTCCGCCACAGACTCCACCATGCATCTCCCTTAGAAGTTCTAATGCCTGATTCTGATCAACGCATTTCAGCATGACTCCCTCTCTGTTTCTCCACCAAATATTTCCCTCTACGATAACATATTTGATAACATGTAGCTTTATCGTTCTCTTTTCATTTTCACTCAGATTGTCAGGGCATTTCATCTTCTGTAGATAATAGATCACATCTTTGTACCAGTCAGAGTGCTCCATATCGCAGATGTGTGATCTGTTTTCCTCTTCCAATGAGTTTATCTGATTTGCTTCTAGATTGGCTCGTGCCATAAGCTTGGCCAATCCCTGTCCTCTCACCAACTTAGTAATTTGGACCTCAATGTTAAATTCTTGGATCTTGTTGATCCATCTACATCTTCTTCCTGACACCTCCTGCTGTGTGAAAATGTCTTTGACAGCTGCACTAGGCACATACGCAATTATGACAACTCCCATTAAGTAAGGCCTGAAAGCTTTGACAGCCTTGACTAGTGCATATGCCTGTTTCTCATTTATGTCATATTTCAATTCTGTAGCTTGTAAAGACTTACTGAAGAAGGCTATGGGCTACTCGAAGCCATTATCATTCTTCTGTAACAACACCCCTGCTACAGTGTGAAAAGAGGCAAATGTGAATAACTGGAAAGGATTTGAATAGTCGGGTGCCTTCAACACAGGAGCATCTTTTATTGCTTCTTTAATGGCTTGAAAAGCCTTTAAGGGCTCTTCTGACCAGACTATCCTCTCATTCTTCTTCAACATTTTGGAGATAGGTCTACTGATCTCTGCAAAATTGGTAACAAACCTCCTCAGGAAATTTATCTGACCAAAGAAGGACTGTACTCCCTTAACATTCTTCGGTGGTTGGATCTTATCAATGGCTGCTATCCTTTCTGGATCAATTCTGATGCCATCTTTTGAGACAATGTGCCCCAGTAACTTGCCCTCCTTAACCCCAAAGGCACATTTCTTGGGATTAAGGGAAATACCATATTCCAAAGCTTTGACTAAGATCTTCTCTAAGTGAGAGCAATGGTCCTCTTCCCTCTTGCTGTGAGCAGTCAAATCATCTTGGTAGACAACAAGGAAAAGGTCTAGAAAATCTGCAAAGGCCACATCCATGGCTCTTTGAAAAGTGGCACCTGCATTAATTAAGCCAAAAGGCATTCTTACATAGACATAGGTTCCCCATGGAGTGGTGAACGATGTCTTATACTGCTCTGATTCCTTAACCATGACTTGGTTATAGCCTGAGAATCCATCCATCATGGACATCAATTCACACCCAGTCACCTTCTGCAACATAGCCTCCATGTTTGGGAGTGGATAGTTGTCTTTCAATGATGCAATATTTAAATTTTTGAAATCCACACACAACCTGAAATCACCATTCTTTTTTCTGATAGGAACCAGGTTTGACACCCATGATGAGTGCCTTATAGGCTTAATAATCCCTGCATCACTCAATTTTGTTAGTTCTTCTTGCATCTTGGATCTCAAGGTTGGATTGATAGGCCTTTGCTTCTGCCTGAATGGTCTCACATCAGGTTTTAGGGGAATTTCATGCTGGAACAAGTCTTCCCTGTAAGCCTTCAAGTCATCATAAGACCAGGAAAACACATGCCTATATTTCCTCAATAGGGTAATCAACATCTTCCTCACATGAGGCTTCATCTTTTTGCCTATGTAAACCTTCTTGGGTGTGTAGAATGGGAAACAAGCTAAACTATGCATCTATGCTTCTAAATAAGATAAATGTATCTAAAACTCAATGAATTTAAACTAAATTAAACTAAAAAGCTTCAAAATGCTATCCTATTGCTCTCTAACTCTAAAGACTTCTCTAATTTACTTAGCTCTCAGATTCTTAAGCTAATTAAACTATTAAGTGACACTTAGAGAATGAGAAATGAGATTATGCTACTCTATTTTAATCTAAATATGCAAACTCTATGCTAATGGCAGCCATGACTGCAAATGCTGATGCTGGATGGATGCTGGATGGTTGCTGGATGATTGTTGGATGAATTGGATGCTTGAGTGCTTTGGAAACCTGCAGAGTAAGATTACATTCGTTGGGATCCTTTTCTTGCAGCCCAAGAGCTGTATTTATAGCTTTCACGGTAGCACAATTGTACAGGAAACCGGGATGAGGGGCTGTGATTTCTTCTGGAGAATCCAAAGGCATGGGATGAGAAGAAGGAGCTGATCATGGAGAATGGTTTCTCCCCATGAAAACACCAGGCAAGATAAGAGGGAAGGTGGGTGGAAGGTTGTTGAGAGATCTTCCTGCAGATTTTCCCTGAAGCTTTCCCGTGAATGGCAGTGCCATTAATTTGATTGGTGAGAAATAAATATTTATTGGTGAGGGAATAGTGCAAACTTTATGCAATAAATTTAAATAATTTTAATTTATTTAAATTTAGCAAAAATGAGGAATAAATAATTTAATAAATCAAACTATAGGGTTTGGTTTTATTAAATTAAAGGAGAGTGATAATTAAATAAAAGATTTTTGACAATCTTTATTTAATTAAGAGGAAATGTGAAATTAAATAACACGAATTATTAAAATTGTGTATTCAATTTAAAGATAGAAGAAATAATGATAATAATTAAATAAAACAAGTTTTTAATTTTGTTTATTTAATTAAGAGAGAAATAATGTGATAAAATTGATAATAATTAAATAAAACAAAGTTTTTAATTTTGTTTATTTAATTAGGAGAGAAAAATAGGAGAATTGATAAATGAACTTAATATAAATAAATATTTCTATTTATTTACTAAGTAGAGGAATTTAAGATTAATTAATCAAATAAGGCGTATTCGATTAATTGGATTCTCCAGACCATTTTTAGGTGTCTACATTTTGCCCCTCTTTGAAGTGATGTGTTTACACAGTGTTTCAAAGAATGTTTTTGCTTCAGCTGCCAGTATTGACGAAAGGTTTTAAAGCATGCCCCAGACTTGTCCCAGATGATGAATTTTGAAAAGATAGTGATATATGCCCCCTCGGGAGATAAATTGATGAATTTTGGATATTTTATGAATTTTCAGAAACTTTGAATTTTTATGATGGTTTGATGATGAATTGATGAAGAAACAATTTATCTCCCGACAAGATTGTAAATGCCCCAGTGATTGACAAGAATTAATTCCTCAGAATGAGAAATAAATAAATCCCATAAAATTCCCCCAAAAAAATAGCCTATAAATGCTCCAAAGGTCATTTTCAAAAGTCATTTGTGCAAAATCGTGTCATCCTTAGTTTGATAATCATTGTTGACTTGATAGATGATTAACTGGGAGTCTCCATACACCTGTAGTTCTTGATTTTCCATTCAATAGCCACTTTAATTCCAAGGATCAAAGCTTCATATTCTGCCACATTGTTAGTGCAACGGAAGGTAAGCCCTGTATGATCGCGTAGATTGTGTGCAGCTCAAGAGGTGTGACAAATAGAATTCTGCCCCTGGATCCATGTTGTGTCACATTTTGTAAGCTGTAGAATGTGGGAAACAAGCTAAACTATGCATCTACGCTTCTAAATAAGATAAATGTATCTAAAACTCAATGAATTTAAACTAAATTAAACTAAAAAGCTTCAAAATGCTATCCTATTGCTCTCTAACTCTAAAGACTTCTCTAATTTACTTAGCTCTCAGATTCTTAAGCTAATTAAACTATTAAGTGACACTTAGAGAATGAGAAATGAGATTATGCTACTCTATTTTAATCTAAATATGCAAACTCTATGCTAATGGCAGCCATGGCTGCAAATGCTGATGCTGGATGGATGTTGGATGGTTGCTGGATGATTGTTGGATGAATTGGATGCTTGAGTGCTTTGGAAACCTGCAGAGTAAGATTACATTCGTTGGGATCCTTTTCTTGCAGCCCAAGAGCTGTATTTATAGCATTCACGGCAGCACAATTGTACAGGAAACCGGGATGAGGGGCTGTGATTTCTTCTGGAGAATCCAAAGGCATGGGATGAGAAGAAGGAGCTGATCATGGAGAATGGTTTCTCCCCATGAAAACACCAGGCAAGATAAGAGGGAAGGTGGGTGGAAGGTTGTTGAGAGATCTTCCTGCAGATTTTCCCTGAAGCTTTCCCGTGAATGGCAGTGCCATTAATTTGATTGGTGAGAAATAAATATTTATTGGTGAGGGAATAGTGCAAACTTTATGCAATAAATTTAAATAATTTTAATTTATTTAAATTTAGCAAAAATGAGGAATAAATAATTTAATAAATCAAACTATAGGGTTTGGTTTTATTAAATTAAAGGAGAGTGATAATTAAATAAAAGATTTTTGACAATCTTTATTTAATTAAGAGGAAATGTGAAATTAAATAACACGAATTATTTAAATTGTGTATTCAATTTTAAGATAGAAGAAATAATGATAATAATTAAATAAAACAAAGTTTTTAATTTTGTTTATTTAATTAAGAGAGAATTAATGTGATAAAAATGATAATAATTAAATAAAACAAAGTTTTTAATTTTGTTTATTTAATTAGGAGAGAAAAATAGGAGAATTGATAAATGAACTTAATATAAATAAATATTTCTATTTATTTACTAAGTAGAGGAATTTAAGATTAATTAATCAAATAAGGCGTATTCGATTAATTGGATTCTCCAGACCATTTTTAGGTGTCTACATTTTGCCCCTCTTTGAAGTGATGTGTTTACACAGTGTTTCAAAGAATGTTTTTGCTTCGGCTGCCAGTATTGACGAAAGGTTTTAAAGCATGCCCCAGACTTGTCCCAGATGATGAATTTCGAAAAGATAGTGATATATGCCCCCTCGGGAGATAAATTGATGAATTTTGGATATTTTATGAATTTTTCAAAAACTTTGAATTTTTATGATGGTTTGATGATGAATTGATGAAGAAACAATTTATCTCCCGACAAGATTGTAAATGCCCCAGTGATTGACAAGAATTATTCCTCAGAATGAGAAATAAATAAATCCCATAAAATTCCCCCAAAAAAATAGCCTATAAATGCTCCAAAGGTCATTTTCAAAAGTCATTTGTGCAAAATCGCTGGTGTCACCCTGAAGTTTGATAATCATTGTTGACTTGATAGATGATTAACTGGGAGTCTCCATACACTTACAGTTCTGTGATTTTCCATTCAATAGCCACTTTAATTCCAAGGATCAAAGCTTCATATTCTGCCACATTGTTAGTGCAACGGAAGGTAAGCCTGTATGATCGCGGGATTGTGTGCCCAAGAGGGGTGACAAATAGAATTCTGCTCTTGGATCCATGTTGTGTCGCCATTTTGTAAGTTGTAGAATGGGGGAAACAAGCTAAACTATACATCTACGCTTCTAAATAAGATAATTGTATCTAAAACTCAATGAATTTAAACTAAATTAAACTAAAAAGCTTCAAAATGCTATCCTATTGCTCTCTAACTCTAAAGACTTCTCTAATTTACTTAGCTCTCAGATTCTTAAGCTAATTAAACTATTAAGTGACACTTAGAGAATGAGAAATGAGATTATGCTACTCTATTTTAATCTAAATATGCAAACTCTATGCTAATGGCAGCCATGGCTGCAAATGCTGAAGCTGGATGGATGCTGGATGGTTACTGGATGATTGTTGGATGAATTGGATGCTTGAGTGCTTTGGAAACCTGCAGAGTAAGATTACATTCGTTGGAATCCTTTTCTTGCAGCCCAAGAGCTGTATTTATAGTATTCACGACAGCACAATTGTACAAGAAACTGGGATGAGGGGCTGCGATTTCTTCTGGAGAATCCAAAAGCATGGGATGAGAAGAAGGAGTTGATCATGGAGAATGGTTTCTCCCCATGAAAACACCAGGCAAGATAAGAGGGAAGGTGGGTGGAAGGTTGTTGAGAGATCTTCTTGCAGATTTTCCCTAAAGCTTTCTCGTGAATGGCAGTGCCATTAATTTGATTGGTGAGAAATAAATATTTATTGGTGAGGGAATAGTGCAAACTTTATGCAATAAATTTAAATAATTTTAATTTATTTAATTTTAGCAAAAATGAGGAATAAATAACTTAATAAATCAAACTATAGGGTTTGGTTTTATTAAATTAAAGGAGAGTGATAATTAAATAAAAGATTTTTTGACAATCTTTATTTAATTAAGAGGAAATGTGAAATTAAATAACATGAATTATTTAAATTGTGTATTCAATTTTAAGATAGAAGAAATAATGATAATAATTAAATAAAACAAAGTTTTTAATTTTGTTTATTTAATTAGGAGAGAAAAATATGAGAATTGATAAATGAACTTAATATAAATAAATATTTCTATTTATTTACTAAGTAGAGGAATTTAAGATTAATTAATCAAATAAGGCGTATTTGATTAATTGGATTCTCCAGACCATTTTTAGGTGTCTACATTTTGCCCCTCTTTGAAGTGATGTGTTTACACAGTGTTTCAAAGAATGTTTTTGCTTCGGCTGCCAGTATTGACGAAAGGTTTTAAAGCATGCCCCAGACTTGTCCCAGATGATGAATTTCGAAAAGATAGTGATATATGCCCCCTCGGGAGATAAATTGATGAATTTTGGATATTTTATGAATTTTCAGAAACTTTGAATTTTTATGATGGTTTGATGATGAATTGATGAAGAAAAAATTTATCTCCCAACAAGATTGTAAATGCCCCAGTGATTGACAAGAATTAATTTATCAGAATGAGAAATAAATAAATCCCATAAAATTCCCCCAAAAAATAGCCTATAAATGCTTTGAAGGTCATTTTCAAAAGTCATTTGTGCATTGAATTTTACAAATTTTGAGATAGATACCCTCCAGAGCAATCAAAGCTAGGATGCCGATCCCATACCACACCCACCGACTCGAGCGTGTGCGCCGTTACCAGCGTCCGGCCGATTATGGTCCTCCGGTATGTACCTCAAACTTTTCTCATAATTTGCGCCATTGATTTTGATGCATTTTTGCACTTGTTTTTTTAGTTTTAGCGCACACGAAATGCGTTGTAGCACGTTCGTGCTCTGTTGTAGCGCGTCGTAGATTTAGCGCATCCGGTCAATAGCGTAGCGCGTCGTGTAGGTTTTGCAGCACGCCAGAAGTTTTAGCGCGCGGGGTCAGTTTGATAGCGCTTCCATGAAATTTTGTAGCGTGACAGAATTTTTAGCGCGCCGGGTTTGTTCTGTAGCGCGCAAGGGGAGTTTTGTAGCGTGCCAGACTTTTTAGCGCATTAGGTTGATTTTGTAGCACTTTGGATAAAAATTGATTTAACATTGTGCATTTTGATTTTTGTCGATTTGTTTTTAATTCTATCTATTTTAGTGTTGATCTTGACTAAAATATATGGGAAACGATCTCATGATGAGCGAGATCTATTTGATTGATAATAATTACCCTCATGATAGACAAGGAATAATTATGCATTCTGAATGATTGAACCTAATTTATAGATGAGGGTTTCTTGATAATCTGATAGATTGATAGGGAAAAGCACAATGTTTTGATTTGTTGATGATCTTTTGATATTCTGATTAAAATGTTTTGTTTTGCATGAGTACAGGAGCAGTTGGATGTGATCCAGGTGTAGGAGCAGTTCCCCTAGCCGTTTGATATGATTTCGTGACTGTCTCTTGATGAGAGACAGCATATTACTGCCTGTGGTTTGGCTACATTGTTGGACATGCCCCATATTAGACTCAATAGGGGTCTATTGATAGCTTTGGCAGAGAGGTGGCATGACCACAACACATTTCATTTACCTACTGGTGAGATGACAGTGACGCCAGAGGATGTATGGCGTATTCTTCACATACCGTTTGTAGGAGAGATTGTGGTCCATGACTCAGAGGAGGTTGGTGGGGTAGAGGCCATGTGGAGGGTCTTTCAGGATCCTCATGTTGCAGGGGAGTGGATTCCATGGATTGACATATATGAGGCTTATGCTCCACTCCCTTTAGTTTTGGCTGGTTTCATTGGTGGATTCATTTGTCCTGATAAGAGGTCAAAGGGTCTATCTCTTGGTTGGGGTCAAGTGTTAGAGGGTCTAGTCGTTCATAAGACTAGATATGCTTGGGGCATGTGCATGCTTGCCCAGTTGTACCATGATTTGCATTGGATTGTTTATCTTGGTGGTAGCAGTCTATCAGCAGGGGCTACCCTTCTCTAGGTATGGGCCTGGGAGCACATTGCTGTTACACGTCCCGTACCCGTGTTGGCCAGACCAGCGATGAGGCCGTATGTTTTTCGATACAGAGGCAGGCCTACCCAGCATATGATGGGGAAGCTTGAGTATTGGAGACGGATCGTTGATGACATTGAGGCAGTGACCTGGCGTCCATACCTAGACTGTGATGCTTGGGATGACGATGATATTGAGTTGGGGTTCTTATTCGATTCCATGTATTTGATCGGGAAGAGCCCCAGGGTCTTGGAGTGTTTCCTATTTCGTCGGGTGTACAGACAGTACGGTATTGTGCAGTGCATGCCACAGGGTGTAGCCCACTATGGACAGTGATGGATTGATGTGCCTGATTGGGGTCCTAGCTTGCCTTATGGGGAACTTGTTGAGGGTTACCGTGCTTTGTAGCCATCAGCGTGGGAGGTTCGATGAGACATTGTCAAGGAACCCATTACACCTGAGTATGGAGAGTATCTGGCTCTGCACCCGCCTCCACGGATTACCATTCCAGATGAGACAGCACCTGTACCGGTAGCCGTACCGGCAGCAGCACCAGCAGTAGCACTAGCAGTAGCACTAGCAGGGGGTATTCAGGTCGGTCAGTGACGGGGGAGAGAGGAGGATGTTGATGTCAATGTGGAGAGTAGCTCAGAGACTGACATCGATGACAGTTCTGACAGCAGTGAGGATAGCAGTGACGATGATGGCGGAGATGGGAGGGGACCGAGCGTAGCAGGTTTATTAGAGCCATCCTCCAGTGCGCCTCGTAAGAGGCAGGCTATTACATCTTCATCGGCAGATCCCTCAGAGGTGGCAGGCTTACAGGTGCAGGTGCAGACATTGCAGGGTCAGCTAGCACAGTTACAGGGTTTATTAGCTCAGACTCAGGCTTAGACACAGGCAAAGTTAGCCACTGCTCAGACCCAGATCACATCTCTAATTAGTGAGAGAGATGGGGCATTACAGGCAGCAGCGACCGCACAGGCTCAGGTGACAGGATTACGAGCATAGTTGTCCACAGCCCAGGCACAGATCACGGCTTTGACTGCAGAGCGGGATACCATTAGACGGACAGCTGAGACAGCACAGGCGACTGCAGAGAGGTTACAGAGAGTGGAAGATGGGACCTCTGTAGCGGATTATATGCGTGAGGCCATGCGAGCCGGTGCTGAGATTGAGTTCTATCGGAGCCACTACCATGAGCTATGCCCCATAGAGCAGAGAGTCAGCTATGCACAGTCATGCTCAGGGAGGAGTCGGTCTAGGACAGTGAGCAGAGGTGTGACACAGCCTCTTCCGAGAGATCCGAGAGATCCTAGGACGTCTGGTGGTGGTACAGATACTGGTGCGAGACCTGCTCCTTCTGGTGGGAGTACTACCTGATATGTATATGCGTACTCATTGAGAGATTGATACAGCTATTTGTTGACATGATGTTATTTTCATTCTTTTCAGACTTCATTGTATTCTTGACACTTGATGAGATATATATGTGCAGCGGTTCAATTGATTCATGATATGTTTTGACATGATTTATGTGATGGATGCAATGATTTTATGATGTATTGACGTGATGGATGTGTGGATTTTATGATGTATTGATGTGATGGATGAAATGATATTGACGATGTATTTCTTTTCTTATGATATGTATGATAGATAAAATGTGATGGACGATGTATGGAAAATGTAATAAATGAAGATGTGATATGTGAATATGTGAAATGAATTGTAAAATGTGACATGTGATAAATGGATGATGAATAAATGAAATGTAAAATGTAATGATGTATGTAAATAAAATGTGATAAATGATAAATAATGAGATGTGAATAGAATGATTTATGATGAAATGTGTTTTAATTGTAATGATAGATGAGTAGATGATGTTTAATGAATGATGAGATGTAACTGTAAATGAAATGTAAAGTAAATGTAAATGAAATGTAATGTAAATGGATTTGAATGATGTATGATGAATATGTGATGATGTAAATGTAAATGATGTATGGATTTAATGAAATGTAATGATGTATGATAGGTGAGATGTAAATGATATGTAATGAGATGGAATGCCATGATGTATGATGAATATGTAATGATAAATGAAATGGTGTAACATAACGTGTATATATGATGTCACGAAATGAGATCTTTATTGTGGAATGATGAGATGAAGATATGATCCCATATGCATGTGTCAAGTATACTCAGTCTTTAGTAAGAAAAGATAACATCATTTGTGATTGAATCATTGTAACTTGTGCCATCAGTACTCTGCAGATGTATTATCATGAATGCAATCTATGTTAACCATGCAAATGCCTATTTTATCAATGCAAATCTAAGTGTCACTTTAATAATTTTTTAAATGCTTTGTATCATCACTGAGCTTTATTTTTAAAATGTTGAAAGCGAATACAAGCATCAATGATATGAGATAGACCAATGATGACCTGAGTATTTCTTTCATGATTTTTGATATTGCAAGCGAACATAAGCATCATGGTATAAGATAGACCAATGATGACCTGAGCATTTCTTGCGTAAACAAACAAGAATTAATCATTTTCTTAAGTGAATTTAAATGTCATCCATGATACTTGGTAGAGCATTTCCCGTGACAATTCACAAAACAATAATGACTAATTCAAAAACAGCAGACAAAGAAAAGATATCATTCTTCTTCCTTACATCTCTAGTTCAATACATCATTGAGTTGCTCCAAAGAAATGATAATCAAATGATAAAAAGCACAACAATTCAAATTCTACTTAATGTATTTTCAAATCATTATTCGGATTAGATCATCAGTGTCAAGATGTGTGTGCTGATGTGTGCATGATTTTCCCAAATGTTTTGACCAAGTGATGCGACCTAATTACCTATCCTAGGGGTCTCGGGGACTGATCAAAGATTAGTCTTGCCTACGTTATATATGCAGAGACCACATAGTTCGACTGACATAGACTCCACTTTTGACTGATGCAAACTCTATTTTTGTGTATTTGATTTTCTGATGTTTTTGGATTTTGAATTTTCTGATGTTTTTGAATTTTGATGGGTTGCCACTTGATGTTGTTATGTTTAACTGCCCTTTCATGCAAGCTGAAAGTCTACTTGTACTAGATAACATTAGGATGTTGCCCCCAAGCTAGGGTAAAACATGGTATCCTTACTATGATATGGATAGTGATAATTTCAAATGATAGATGGAAATGATATGAAATGAAACAATCCTAACAACACTATACCCAATAGATAGAGGAGTTTTGGTGAAAATCACAAGTAACGCCTGTTTGCCAGGTTTTCATCACTTGTTTTTATTGTGTCCTCTTTCTTTTTTCTTTTTTTTTCCTTTTTTTTATATTTTCAATATTTTTCTATTTTATTGTTTATTTCTCTCTTTTTCTGTCATCATGACGCCTGTTTGCCAGGTTTTCATCGAGACAACTTTATTGACTATGCACTAGATATCCTCAAGTGTAGAATCGCCGGAGATGAATGTTGTTCATGGGCTCCTCCAACATGTCTCCCTCTGGTGTAGACAGTTTATATGCTCCTGATCCATAGACTGATATGATTACATAAGGTCCTATCCAGTTAGGTTCAAACTTTCCCTTCTTTTCTTTGTCTGCTTGATTTCTAGGGTTTTCCAGTAGGACCAAGTCTCCAATCTGGAAGACTCTAGGTTTAACCCTATGATTATAGTTGCTAGACATCCTTTGTTGATAGGTTGTCAAATGATTAACAGCTTGTTGTCGACGTTCATCAAGTAGCTTTAATTCCTGAAGTCTAGAGATCCTATAATCTTCATCTGAAATGAGTCCCTTTAGTGAGACTCGAAGGGATGGAATTTCTACCTCAATAGGTAGTATTGCTTCTGATCCATAGACAAGAGCATATGGTGTAGCTCCTGTTGGTGTTCTGATACTAGTCCTATAAGCCCAAAGAGCAGGATTTAGCTGAACATGCCAATCACATCCCACTTCATTTATAGTCTTCTTGAGAATTTTGAGGATTGTTTTATTTGAAGCTTCTGCCTGTCCATTACCTTGAGGGTAATATGGGGTTGAAAAGTGATGTTGGATGTGGAAATTTTCACATAGTTCTTGGACATCTTGGTTCTTGAAAGGCCTGCCATTATCTGTGATGATTGACTGGGGTATCCCATATCTACAAATGAGATAATTAAGAATGAAAGATGATATTTGCTTTCCAGTGATTGTGGTTAAGGGAACTGCCTCCACCCATTTTGTAAAATATTCGGTTGTTGTGATAATGAATTTGTGTCCATTAGATGAAGATGGGTGAATTTTCCCTACCAAGTCTAGTCCCCACTGACAAAAAGGCCATGTAGTTGCAAATTGATGTAGCTCTTGTGCTGGTGCATGTATAAGATTGCCATGGATCTGGCATTTTGAACATCTTTTGACAAAGTGATAAGACTCTTGCTCCATGTGTGGCCAGTAATACCCCAAACGAAGGAGTTTCTTGGCTAAAGATAATCTATTTGAATGTGTTCCACAAATTCCTTCATGGACCTCGTGTAAAGCGGAAGCGGATTCGTCATGTTCTAAACAACGTAAAAGAGTACCATCTAGGCCTCGATGGTAAAGGGTATCAGCAATAATGGTATGTTTGGCGGATTGGCGTATGAAGTTGTGCTTTTGGTTGCGAGAAAGATCTGGTGGTAAGATATTATCTTTCAGATAAGTATAAATTTCTCCATAAATGGAGGATTGGGCACTATCCAAAAGGCTTATGGTTTGAGATTTGGGATTTGCGTATGCAGGGTTTGATACTTGTTCTATAATAAATCGATAACGATCTTGCGTTTCAGGCATTTGTAGAAGAGATGCTATTGTGGCCATGGCATCTGTTGCTTTGTTCTCTAATCTTGGTATCTGCTCAAATTTGATTTCTATGAAGTACTTTCGTAGGTCATCCACCAGCCTCTTGTACAAAATTAGTGTGTCATCCTTAGTTTGATAATCATTGTTGACTTGATAGATGATTAACTGGGAGTCTCCATACACCTGTAGTTCTTTGATTTTCCATTCAATAGCCACTTTAATTCCAAGGATCAAAGCTGCATATTACGCCGCATTGTTGGTCTGTAGCGGAAGGTAGCTTGTATGATGTGAGTTATGTAGAAGGTGTAATCGGAAATAAAATTCCTTCTCTGATCGCTGTGTAGGATCCATCGATGATGCGGTGCCATGGTTGTTGTGACGGTGGGGATATCTGCATTAGAAATTCATGGTCGTATGATGAAATTTGTCGAATGATGGAGCTTCTGCTTAATTGATGGGTGGCTTGTCGCTTTACGTGGCTTCGCCTTTCCATCGCGAATATCAAACTCGCGAGGAGCATGACCCGCTTTGCCAACCTTCATTAAAATTTGCGCTTTTGCTCGGTGTTAAATGCCAGAGGATCAATTTTGCAACAAGCGATGGTGTAGGTAAGCATATGATGCGTTTTGTCTTGCAAATACTCTTTTGCTAAGCGCTGATTTTCAATGAAGGTACTTGGTTTACTTCATGTCCATTGAGTGTCCTGCTGATATAGTATATAGCCTGTTCCTTTCCTTCTTTATCCTCTTGTGCTAGCAAGGCTCCTAAAGAAATGTCTGTTGTTGCAATATATAACAATAATGGCTTGTCTTCACTGGGTGGTACCAAGATTGGTGGCGTCATCAGATAATGCATGATTTGATTGAAGGTACTCTCACACTGTTCATCCCATTTGAAAGGCACATTTTTATGCAAGAGATGGTTGAACAGATGACACCGATCTGCTAGTTGGGAGATGAATCTTCTGATGGACTGTAGTCGGCCTTGTAGAGATCTTAATGTGCTGATATTCTTAGGAGGTGTCATTTCCATAATGGCCTGGACTTTTGCCGGATCTACTTCAATACCCTTTGTAGAAACTATGTATCCTAGGAGCTTTGCTGATGTTACTCCAAAGGCACATTTCTTTGGATTCAATCTGACTTTGAATTTTTCCAACCTATCAAATATTTTGGCCAATATCTCTAGATGTCCTTCCCTGGTGTAAGATTTGGCTAAGATGTCGTCTACATAGTCCTCCATGAAGGTATGCATCATGTCGTGGAAGATTGTTGTCATAGCCCGCTGGTATGTAGCTCCTGCATTCTTTAACCCAAAAGGCATGACGTTCCAGCAAAAAGTGCCCCATGGACATGTAAAGGCTGTCTTTTCTTGGTCTTCAGGAGCTATCTTGATTTGATTGTATCCTGAAAATCCATCCATGAGTGATAGCATTTTATGGCCGGCTGTGAGATCTACAATCATGTCTATGTTTGGCAAAGGAAAATCATCCTTTGGACATGCTTTATTTAAATCCCAGAAATCAGTACATATTCTGATGGTGTTATCCGGCTTTGAAACAGGCACAATGTTGGATATCCATTCCGCATAGTCAATAGATCTGATGAATCCAGCATCTAGTAATTTCTTCAAGTCATTTTTCACTAATAATGCAACATGTGGATGCATTTTTCTCAGCTTCTATTTTACTGGTTTAGTGCCAGCTGGTAAGGATAAGTGATGCATAATGAGATCTGTGTCCAAGCCTGGCATGTCAGAGTATGACCAAGCAAAATTGATGCATCGTTCTTCAAAGAATTTGATAAAATCTGGCTTTTCTGTATCTGTCATGGATGCGGCCAGGTGTAATATTCTTGCTTTTTCTGCTGTGCCAATATTAATAGACTGTGTGGGTTCTATTAACACTGATGATCTTTCATGGTAGTGTTGCGGGAGAATGTCAAACCTTCCATCATTTGGTGCCTCAATGAGGTTTTCGCCATCGGATGCATTCTTTATTTTTACTATTTTAGGATCAAATACTGCCATAGAATGGTTTTCACCATTAGATCCATTTTTTTCTTTCATATTTTTGCAACTGGAAGGTTTGGCATCCTCCTGCCTAAAAGCATCATTAAAAGAAGTATTGGTAGAATAAGCATCGGATTCCTCACAGCAAAGGTAGTTAATAATGGAGGAATCATTTTCAAAAACAGGGAGATTAATAGGATGTTGGGCTTCCCATTCGATAAGTTCGGGATGTAGTAAAGGCAATGAATCATTAGATGGGTTGAGGTCAGCGATTGTGAAAGCTCGGACGGAAATGTCATCTAGGTTGTCTATGGTTATGTCGAGGCCTACAAAGGTATTTTCTTCCACATCATTTATCTCAATCGATGTCCGTTCATCTTCACTTGAGTCATCAAAATTTTGTGTTTCAAAGACAATAGGATTAAAACTTGAGCTTTGACCCTCCTTGTGATTGGGGGTATACTTTTTGATAATATCAATCTGAATATCTTCATAGGAAACTTCTGATAATTTGTCCCACTCATACTCATTTGAATCTATTTCAGAATTATCTCTTATTTGAAGAATACGCTCCACAGTTTTATTGGTGATTTCTGCTCTTGCTTTTTCTGTGTATCCTAGTCCAGTTTTATCCTTATGTTGGAGCGTAAGAGGCTGGATTGGTTCTGTTATGCCTTGTTTCCTTAACCCAAGAGGTCCCTGTCCTGAATATCCCATCTTCTCAAGAATAGTTTTTCCTTTCCCATATTGAGTTGTCTCTATGATGTTACTTGTGGAAGCGGGGGCTTCCTCATCCTTATAAAGCCAATTTAGTATGGCCTTATCTTCTGATTCTTCATCTAAGCTCCCAGCTTTTACAAATCTGCCATCTAATGCTGTTGTAGATTGTTGTGAAGTGTGGGTGTTTGTGGATGGCTGTCCATGTGTTTGTAAGGAGGGTAACATTTGTGATAGATGGAATGAGTGTCCAACACCATATTCACTAATTCCTTTGTCACTTATCTGTACTTCTTTGGTGAATTGATGTGAGAGTGGAGCCAATTGTTCTTCAACATTTGAAGGGTTAGATTGTGCCACCCTTATCTCTTGTGATCTTTGTTGTTTTGGAAGCCACTTTGAAATGAAGCTTTGCTGTTGCTCACTATCTGATGTGCCAAATTCTCTATTGTTAGGTATGAATGTATCCTGAGATGTCTTCAATGTATGACAAGCTTGGGTGTCATTGTAGTCTGCTGTGATTGTTACCTCCTGTCCATTGACGGGAAATTTTAGGCATTGATGATAGGTAGACGGTACTGCTTGCATATCATGGATCCAAGGGCGTCCCAACAGTATGTTGTATGTCAGTTCCCTATCTAAGACTTGGAAAACCACTTTTTGGACAATAGGCCCAACTTGAATGGGTAATATGATCAATCCTGTAGAGGACCTTTCTTCTTCATCATATGCTTTGATTGTGATTTTTCTTCTGGTATCAATGGCTTCATCTGAGTATCCTAGTGCACGAATCAGCTTTAAGGTACAAATATTTAAACCAGGACCCTCCATCTATCAGGACATGTTTTACACGATGTTTATGGATAAGGACTTCAATGTGAAGCGGAATTATCACGGATAGGTGAAGTGATACATCTCATGTTCAGAAAAAGGCAATGAGGTCTGCAGATAGATGTCCCACCATAGCTTGGATTGACATACATCCAGTTGTTGTGTAGTTGTCGAGCTTGTTCAAGAACCTCTTTGTGTGATGGGAAATCTTCAAAAAGTTCAAGATTGATATTTGTGCCGGTATTTTCTGTAATTGATCGATGAGATTATATTGATTGGAGGGGGGATCCACTGATGGGGATGATATTGATGCTCCTTTCAATATAACTTTGGATTGTTCCCTTGTTGTGGCATTAACTGGTTGGTACTCTTGTTTCCCTTTGAGTGTGACTACATTGATTTGGTTTTCGGATTTGTCCATATGTTGTACCAAATTGGTAGATGTAATGTCGTTGTCTTGGTTGATTTGATTGCATAACTCTTCATCCTCTTTGGCAGCAGAAAAACAAAGGATTGTTGCGTCATAAACATAACCAACGTTCTTACCTTTGGTGTTTGCAGAAGAAGATTCTCCCTTTTGATAATTGGGTAGAGGATTTTTGAATGTTGTATGATCCTTGTTTGTTTGAGGGCCCTCTACGAATACTTTCTTTTGATCTATGAGGTCTTGTACCACATGTTTTAATTGCCAACAATTTTCAGTCATGTGACCTTTATTTTGATGATAGTGACAGTAATGTAAGTCATTCCACCATGATGGTTTGACTTGAGGGTCCCAATTTCTAGCTTCTTGCACTTGAATGAGTTTTTCGTTTAAAAGTTCTTTGAGGACTGATTCCAACGATTGTCCTAATGGCGTGAATTTTCGTTTATTGGAGGGTCGTTGGAATGATTGGGTTTTCATTTCTCCACTGTTTTGATTATTTCCTTGATCACTACTTTGTTTGATATTAAAACCATTGTTTTGTTTGTTTGTAGTAGTTGGTGTCAAGGTGAATACTGGTTTAGATGTATGTGCATCGATCATGGTATCAATATTCTTGTTCTTTTGCCAAAATCTTGGCTTTTCGTTGTTGCTGTTAGAGGAATGGTTATTGTTTGAACCTTCAGTGAAATGTTTGATTGTTCCTCTTTTGATTAGAGCCTCTTCGATTTTAAGCCCTTTTTCGATAACTTGTTCAAATGTGGATGGACATTGTAAGTCCAATCTGTAATTCATGTCATCTACTAAGTTATCAATGAACATCTCTATCTTCTCCTCTTCAGGAATAGATCTAGGGTATTTAGCAAATAGCCTTCTCCATCGTTGGAGAAAAGAGAGAAACTTTTCGCCCTTTGTTTGTTTGGTGTTGTAAAGTTCTTTTAAGGTTACCCCATGTTGGATGTTGAATGAGAAGTGTGTTATGAACCTATTGATTAGTTCCTCAAAGGATTGAATTCCAGGTTCTAATTTAGAAAACCACTCCATGCAAGTGTTTCCTAGGCTTCTTGGGAATAACCGTAATAAGTAAGAGTCCTCGTGTGCGAACTCTATGCTCATAGCTCGAAATTCTCGTATGTGGTCAAATGGATCAGTTCTCCCATTGTATTTGTTGTATGTTGGGTACTCACAATACCTTGGAAATGGTATCATGTTGATGCTTGAGTCAAATGGATAAGGGAAAATGTCTTGTAATAGATACCTCTTTGTTGGCCCTTGTTGGATATTCTGGAATTGTAATTGTAACTGTTGGATTTGTCTTGTCAAAGCATCTATTTGATTTGGATTCTCTATATTAGTTGGGTTAGGTGTGGTTGCTTCCTTGAGTTGATTGACATCAAAGTCTTTAGGAAGCTTAGCACCTTTGTCAGCTAATAAGAGAAGATACTTTTCCATGTCTTGCTTTAGCATCTTTTCCATAAATTTATGGAAATGAGGGTCTTGTTGCACTTTCTCGATTTCTTCTGCAGTTATTTCCTTCTCATGTGAGTTAATAAGAGGATCAGTGTTGCTATATCGTCCCCAAGGGTTTTCTTCAGTCATGGCTGCTATTTTTTCATTTTCTTGTTCTTGTTGTTTTTGATATGCTGCTCGTGTGAAGATAGGCATACAAACGTTAAAAGGTTTACCCTAGACTTTGATCTTGGATTTGATTGGATAAGTGTCAAGGTTGTTGATTTAAAATCTGATTTTGTTTTGTCTATTTTTGTGATGAAAGGATGATAGAATCCTTGATAGAGAAATTTTGACAGAAAATCTCAGATTTTGGTGATAACGACACTATGCAAGATGTTGCAAGATCTAGGTATAGGGGTAAAGCTTTTCTTTTTGTATGACTATTGTGTTCTGGACTGTAAAAAAAATGTTTTGAACTGATAGAAACCTTGTATTTGATATGGGCAAGCTGAAAAAATGCCCTATTAACTCTCTATTTTTTGGGTTTTATGGCACGCTAAAACAAAGACTATGCGTGCTGAAACAGAAATCAGGCGCGCTAAAATAGAGACCAGGCATGCTAAAACAGATGCTAGAGGCGCTAAAATAGATACCGGGAGCACTAAAATAGAATCTAGGCACGCTAAAACAGAGATACAAAGCACTGAGACAGAAACTGGGCATGCTGAAACAGATTCTGGGAGCGCTAAAACAGATACCAAGCGTGCTGAAACAGAAACCGGGCACGCTAAAACTATGACCTAAAGGGGTTTAAGACAGAAAACTATCTTATTCTATGAAACTCACTTGGTCTGGTATCATATTGGATGGCCGGTTGTGGGATGTATTCAGGAGGAATTCTCTGACTATGATTGCGATGTTGCCTAAGAGCTCTTCTTTGAAAGTATGCTTGTGAGTCTAAGGGAGCTACGACGTAGTCGTCTGTATAACCTCTAGAGAAATTGTGATACCTATGAATAAAAGTTCGATGTTGGAGTAGAACTTTCCTGCTTTGATATAGAAACCTTTGTTTTCTTAGGAGTTGTTTGTAGGCAAGTGTCCTCTTTGGTTTTTGGATTCGTTTGGCAAGAGATTTCTTGACAAACTTGGTGGATACCCAATCTCGAATCATGAGAAATCCACAAGTGTTTTGATTTTATTTTTTAGGATTTTTGTGATGATCTTATCTGAGCTTAATGATAGAAAACATAGCAATCAAGAATAGAGTGGTTGTATTTAAAATCCTAGAATCTAAACAAGTAGTGTATGTTCTCAAGAATCAATGATTCTTCTTGATTTTTACTGGTTTGATAACAAGATAAGACAATCCAAACAGACTCACTCCTAGAGACAAAAGGTCATCGTTATATACTCGAACAACCCATAGCTTGGAATTGCGTCGACTCACACAGCCATGTCACCCCCTAGAGGGTGCCCGTGTTTTTGTCTTTTCCAGGTGCGTACTCAGAGTGACGGAAGTGGATACCGGATCCCCTGAGCAAACAGTCCTTGGAAATTATACGGTGAGTGCTTGAGGGTAGATTCTTCCCTGCCCCTGCACCACCGAGTATTACAATGTTCGGAAACTGACAAGCGTGCTTCTAGTTCTAAGTTCTTAGATAGGGTTTCCGTTCAGAGCGGCAAATGGATAAACTCCCTCGAGAGACCTCCCAATCTTTAAAACAAAGATTTTGGGGATGGTTATCCTGCGCACTTTCGTTGAAAGAGGGTTTCCCCAAATTCACATAAATTTTAAAGTGGGTTGGAATACCATGGCTTTTGGCTGTCCCCACTCAGGTCGTTCCCGTAGGGTGAGTACTTTTTCCCACTACGGCAGGCCTGTCTAAAGGTTTTAACAAAAGCATAAAATTGCATAAAGTAAATGGTGAGTCTGGTATTTTGATGCACCCAGTTAAGGGGAGAGCATAAACCTGTCACCCAAACACAGCAAGATTTTTTTCTTTTTAAGCCCAAAAGACAAATGATTTACTTCTAATGGAGATATTGCTCCATGACAAGTAAGATGTTCAATTTTTTTAAAACCTCAAAAGAAGTGTGATGTTTCTATCCTAGGATTGGTACATTTTTAATCCATTTCTATCCTATGATTGGTAAATTTTATCCATTTCTATCCTAGGATTGGTAAATTTTATTGTTTCTACCCTAAGATTGGTAAATTTTAACCAAATAGAAAGAAATAAATGAAATCTGGCCGTGGACGCGTCGGATCTAGATGAAAGAAATGACTTTAAATAAAAAGAAGTGGCGTGCTAGAACAGAAACCAGGCGCGCTAAAACAGTGACCGGGTGCGCTAGAACAGAAACCCGACGCGTTGGAACAGTTACCGGGCGCGCTAGAACAAGAACCTGGCGCGCTAAAATAGAATCCTGGTGCGCTGTAAAAACTCTCGTTCCCACGAAAACTTTTACGCCGATTCCTGTACGACAAGATTTTCAAAAATTAGCAAAATACGGGGTATTGCCCCATGGTGGGCGCCATTTTGTAAGCTGTAGAATGGGGAAAACAAGCTAAACTATGCATCTACGCTTCTAAATAAGATAATTGTATCTAAAACTCAATGAATTTAAACTAAATTAAACTAAAAAGCTTCAAAATGCTATCCTATTGCTCTCTAACTCTAAAGACTTCTCTAATTTACTTAGCTCTCAGATTCTTAAGCTAATTAAACTATTAAGTGACACTTAGAGAATGAGAAATGAGATTATGCTACTCTATTTTAATCTAAATATGCAAACTCTATGCTAATGGCAGCCATGGCTGCAAATGCTGAAGCTGGATGGATGCTGGATGGTTGCTGGATGATTGTTGGATGAATTGGATGCTTGAGTGTTTTGGAAACCTACAGAGTAAGATTACATTCATTGGGATCCTTTTCTTGCAGCCCAAGAGCTGTATTTATAGCATTCACGGTAGCACAATTATACAGGAAACCGGGATGAGGGGCTGTGATTTCTTCTGGAGAATCCAAAGGCATGGGATGAGAAGGAGTTGATCATGGAGAATGGTTTCTCCCCATGAAAACACCAGGCAAGATAAGAGGGAAGGTGGGTGGAAGGTTGTTGAGAGATCTTCCTGCAGATTTTCCCTGAAGCTTTCCCGTGAATGGCAGTGCCATTAATTTGATTGGTGAGAAATAAATATTTATTGGTGAGGGAATAGTGCAAACTTTATGCAATAAATTTAAATAATTTTAATTTATTTAAATTTAGCAAAAATGAGGAATAAATAATTTAATAAATCAAACTATAGGGTTTGGTTTTATTAAATTAAAGGAGAGTGATAATTAAATAAAAGATTTTTGACAATCTTTATTTAATTAAGAGGAAATGTGAAATTAAATAACACGAATTATTTAAATTGTGTATTCAATTTTAAGATAGAAGAAATAATGATAATAATTAAATAAAACAAAGTTTTTAATTTTGTTTATTTAATTAAGAGAGAAATAATGTGATAAAATTGATAATAATTAAATAAAACAAAGTTTTTAATTTTGTTTATTTAATTAGGAGAGAAAAATAGGAGAATTGATAAATGAACTTAATATAAATAAATATTTCTATTTATTTACTAAGTAGAGGAATTTAAGATTAATTAATCAAATAAGGCGTATTCGATTAATTGGATTCTCTAGACCATTTTTAGGTGTCTACAGCTCTCTCTTTTCCATTTTTGTCATGTTGTGCTAAGAGAGCATCAAGAGCTATTGTCGTTGCTGATATTTATAAAATCAAAGGTTTTTCTAGAATTGGCAGCGTGAGGACTAGTGGCATGAGTAAGTATTCCTTGATCTTGTTGAAGGCTTGATCACACTTTTCATCCCACTTGTATACTACCCCCTTATGGAGTAGATGAGAGTAGGGGATAGCCTTGTCTGCTAGCCATGCTATGAATCGATGGATGGACTGTAGTCTTCCTTGTAGGCCCCTTAGTTGTTTTAGTGTCATTGGTGCCTCCATTTCAAGGATTGCATTGACCTTAGCAGGATCTATCTCAATTCCTCTTATTGACACAATATACCTGAGGAGCTTTCCTGACTGTACTCTGAAGACACACTTCTTTGGGTTGAGTTTGACTTTATATTCTTCTAACCTATCAAAGATGGAGCCCAATGTAGCTATGTGATCTCGTGTTTTCTTGGATTTAGCCAATATATCATTCATGTAATCTTCCACAGTTTTGTGGATAATGTCTTGAAAGATCAATGTCATGGCCCTCTGATAGGTTGCCCCTGCATTCTTCAACCTGAATGACATCATATTCCAGCAATATGTCCCCCATGGACAAGTGAAAGGAATTTTGTGTTGGTCGTCTTTTGCTATCATGATTTGGTTGTAGCCTAAGAATATGTCCATCAATGATAACATCTCATGTCCTACTATCATATCCAATATCATGTCAATGTTCGGAAGTCGAAAGTCTTCCTTGGGACATGCTTTGTTGAGGTCTCTGAAATCTATGTAGATGTGGATGCCCCCATTAGGCTTTGAAATAGGTACAAGGTTTGAGATCCACTATGGATAATCTATCAGCCGTATGAACCCTACATTTAGGAGCTTTTGAAATTCCATTTTGATGAACAATGCAATTTTGGGATGCATCTTTCTAAACTTTTGTTTGACGGGCTTCACTTTAGGGTATACAGCTAGGTGATGAACCACAACCTCCAGATCAAGCCCAAGAATGTTGACATAGGTCCATGTAAAGTTTATTTTTCTTTCTTTCAAGAATGTAGCTAGAAGTTCTTGTTCTTATATGAGAAGTTACTCTACATAGAATGTTATGTGTGGTTGTTACTCTATCCCCAAGTTAACTGGATTGCATTTCTCAACTAATACTACTGACTTTTCTTGATGTATTATAATGAGAGGAATATTGAATCCTTCATCCTCGAGCAGCTCAGAGAGGTTTTCACCATTGGATACATCCTTTATTTTTACTATTTTTAGGTTAGAGAGTGCCACAGTGTGGTTTTCACTCAAATACCTAGATATTATTCTCACATTTTCAGTTTTGTGAATGAAGGATTCAATCATTTCCTCATAATAGGATTGTATGTCTAGTATGGTGTCAAACCCGGCCTTGTGATCTCTGTATGGTACTATGTCCCACAGTCCCATGAATTCCAAGAGCATCTCATCATTTTCGAATGTGTCTGAAATTGGTGGTACTCGTTGATTGTAATCAATGAGTTGGGGGTACATCAGGTTGATTTCATGGGTTTGATGGTCGTTGGTCTCAAAAGACAAGGTACTAATCACGAGCAGGGAGAAATCCTTGAAAAGCATAGGCAAGTTAGTTATGGGATCCTCATCACTACTACACACGTCAGTTATATCAAAGGTAAAGTTGTCTATGACTTGACCTATGGATATAGGTAATCAAAGGGAAGATGCAGATTATTGAGGGGGAGTTTTGACCTTCTTAATTGAGGCCCATTTTCTAAGAATGGTCACCTTAATAGAGGTACATTTGAGGCCAAGATTTTTTATTTTCTTCTCAGTGACAAGGGGTTCAAATAGGCCATTGTCATTCTTCCTGAGTTTCTTGCTTCTATCATAGCCCATACCGAGCATCATTTGTAGACCTTTGCTGCTTTCATCCATCAAAAGATCAGGCACAAGCCTTTCATCTTTATATAGGAGATTGGATATGTCTCTTTCATCTACTATTTCCTAACTTAGATCTCCCCAAGAGTTGAATCTAGAGGGATATGCTTTGAAGGTATGGGATGATGTTTCAACGGGTTGGGGTTTCCCATGAGTCCTAAGAGATTGAGGTAACTCCTCTATGATGAACACATTCTTCTTCATTCTATAGTCCCCACACCCATTGTCCTAGATGATGACCTTGATTTTGGATATGTCAGGGATGGGGGTGTCTTTTTCTCAAAAGTGGAGGCCAATGTAGTTGGGTCTACATATAGAGTGGTGGGCCCTTCATCATTTTTTTTACTTGGGAGATTTTGTAATATTTTGATTCTAGGCTTTTGTAGTGAGTGAAGGGCTCAAGATCACCATGAATTGTGACCTCCTAATTTTTGTATGGGAAATTGACACACTAATGGAAGGTGGAAGCGATGGCTTGCATCCCATGGATCCATGGTCACCCCAGGAGAATGTTATAAGGAAAATCAAGGTCAAGGACTTGGAATGTGGTGTCCATAGTGGTGGGCCCTACTTGGATAGGGAGATGGATAGTGCCTTGAGACACTCTTTCCTAATCATCATAAGCTCTGATTGTGATTCCCTTACCCTTTTTGATGGCATCCTCTAAGAATCCTAGATTCTTTATCAAATTGAGGGAAAAAATGTTAAGTCCTACATATCCATCTACTAAGACTCTTTTGACTTTATTTTTGTGAAACATGACTTCAAGGTGAAGAGCACAATTGTGAGATGGTTGGGAGGTGAAGTCTTGATCAGAGAATGTTAGGAGGCTTGGGGTGGTGATATTTCTAACCATATCTTGGAACTAGTCAGCATCTAGGTCTGTGGAGACAGTTGATGAAGCCAATGCTTCCTCTAGGATTTTTCTGTGGGTGGGTGATATCTTTTGCAACTCCATGCTGGAGATCTGAGAGGGAGTTCTCTTTAGTTGATCAAGGACATTGTAGCCATGATGGATGAATTTTGGATTGGAGGTAGATGTCCCAGGTGGCTATGATGGTCTAGCAATGGTGACTCTACTACCACGTGTGGTGACCCCACAATAAGCTTTTCCCTTGATATTAATGACAGTGACCATTTCTTCTAGAGATGCGACAACATGGTCATACACGTGGTTCACATTGGAATACTTTTTTTTTCCATGGTTGTTCCCTTGGTTATGGTCTGGCATTAGATTCATGTATTTTCAAGTGATGATTCCCAATTGGTTGCTCAATGTTTATGATTTTTTCATCAATGAGGTCTTGGATGAGATTTTTCAACCTCATGCAATTGTTAGTGGTGTGCCCCTTGATCTTGTGGAAATCACAGAGGTGATTCTCATTGTACCAAGGTGGTTTGACTTGGGGTTCATGATAGTTCTCATAAGTGGGAATCTTGATGAGATTTTTGTTTATCAGTTTCTTCATGATGGCTTCAATGGGTTCCCCAAGGGTAGTGTACTTCCATTTGGGGGAATTTTTGTTTTGTGGGGGTAGTCCCCCTTGATTAGTTAGGTTGTTGACCTGATTGTTGGTTGGTTGTTGTTGTGATACTGCATTAGCTTGTGTTTTTTTTTGTGATTGTTGGTAGGTTTGGGTGCTCTATTTTGGAGCATTGATTATAGCCTTGGCATCCACCACACCATCATTTGTGACATTTTTATTCCTCACCCATGTGCGAGGTTTCTCATTATAACTAGTGGATGGGAAATATTCTTGATGTTCTAGATATGTGGGTTTTCCCTCTTGTGCCATAAGGGCTTGTTCGATGCTAAGCACCTTGGGGATCAGTTGGTCGTAAATGATAATGCATTGCACCTTGAGATGGAAGGCCAATGTTTTGTCAAGGTTAGCAATGATGGTGCAAACTTGTTCTTCAAGCATGGTCCATTTTTTGTTGGTGGCCTTGGATCACCATCGTTGAAAGAATGAAGTGAATGATTCCCCCTTAGCTTGTTTAAGAGCTGATAGTTCCTCCAGAATGACATCCATACCAATATTGAAGGTGTAATTTTTTATGAATGTGTCAACTGTCTCTTGGAACTTTTTGATGCTAGGAGGGAGATGAGAGAACCACTCCATCGCAGGGCCAACCAAACTTTGAGGAAATAGTTGCATCAAATAGGTATCATGATATGCAACCTCCATGCAGTGTAATTAAAAATTCCCTAATATGATCTTTAGGGTTTCCCATCCCATGGTATTTGTAAAATTTATGGATTTCAAACCCCTTGGGGAATGGTACCATTGCAAAGCTCTTGTTGAATAGATAGGACACAAGTTGCTTGGTGTCTTGGTGGTTTTACCTGATTAGAGATCAAGCACTTGTTGTGAGAGCAACTTGATTTGCGCTATCACATCATCTTACACATCAAGGGGTGGAGTGAATGTTTTTTGAAGTGGTCAATGTGTTTGAGTGATGGGTGGAGTATTTGGTGTATTGGTGGGAATTTGGTGCAAGATTTTTTGATATGCCTACAATTGTTGTTGTGCCAACAATGCTTGTTGTTGGTCTTGTTGTTGTTGTGCCAACAATGCTTTTTGTTGGGCTTGCTATTGTTGTGCAAACAACACTTGTTGTTGGGATAGTAATGTTGCTTCTTGTTGTGCTTGATACTGCTGTAAGGCCTACTAATATGCTTGTTGTTGGGCTGCTTGTAGTTGTTCCTAGTATTGAGCTTGTGTTTGTGCTTGTTGTGCTTGATATTGGGCTTGAGCTTGAGCTTATTCTTGAGCTTGGGATTGTGCTTGTTGGGCATCTTGCACAATCTATGTGGCTTGTGCGACTTGTGCAGCCTGTGTGGTTTGAGCTACTTGCATAGCTTGGATAGCTTGGGTGGCTTGTTGTTGTTGTAATAGGGCTTGGGCTTGAGCTTCCTGTTGTACTTGTTGTGTGGCTTGCGTGTTTTGGATTTGTTGCACTTGGAATCTTCGATATTCCTTTTGATAAGATTGTTGTGTTGCTTGCAACGTGATGCTATATTGATTAGCCATATTTGTTCTTGGTGGTGGTGGTGGTCACGGATTCAGAATGGTGCTCGTTGCTATGATGAGGGGTGTGGTTGTATTAATGGTGGAGATTTGTGTGGTGGATAGTGCAACTGATATGTTTGGTCCTTAGGAAACCATGTTTGTGGATGGTATTGTGATCACTTGGATTGCTTGGATGGTTGCCATCTGTTGTTGTGATATCAATGGAAAGATTGGAGGATTCGGTATGATGTTTTATTGATGATCATGGGGTTGTTTTGACTGAGTGGTGGTAAAGGAGGGAGTCCTAAACCAAGAGGTTATGATGATTTTAAGGGAAAAGTTGTAAATGGTGGAGAGAGGGGTGGTGTGTTCCCTTGATCAAATTATGATGATGAAGAGGGATCAAAGATGCCTCTTGTTCCAAATGACCCATCTCCTCCTTACAAAATCATAGGGACAAAGGTTTGTGCATCAAGAGGTGTTGTGTGAAATGATGGTGATGGGTCATTGGGATCTTGAAATGTGAGTGGAACATATGGGTGTAATGGATTTTGGGGGATGGATTGACCCAATATGGTGTTTTCATCCAAATCTTGGTTGTTCACAAGGGGGTGTGTTTTGTAGTGCATTGAGAAATGAGCTCCCCTTGTTCACGATAGGTTGAGTTGGAGCAATGGATGTGGTGATTTGGGGTATGCTTTGGGTGATGCTTTGGAATGGAGGTGTGGATGAGATTGGTAGTGTGGATGAAATTGGGGACATGACCCCAAGGGGTTGTTCCATAATAGAGCTCACATTGAAATCAGAAGGGAGTTTAGCCCCTTGTTTTGCTAATTCAAGCATGTATTGTGAGGGATTGAGCTTCATCATGATGTTGATGATTTTGTGTGTTTTTGGATTTTGAACCATTTCAATGATTTCATCTTGTGTCATCCCTAGCACATTGTTGGTGATGTCCTCCACTTGGACACCTTACTCTTGATGGTCTTGGGAAAGGGGAGGAAAATTGAGAGTTTGATTGCTAGTCCCAACATGATTGATTTTGGTGATGGTTTGGCTTAAATCACTTGAAGTTGATGTTTCTTTGTTGGTTTCCATGCTCTTCTTGAGTTGTGATCTAGTTTGAACCATAAAATAAGGATCAATTTTCAAGAATTTAAAAGATGAACCTCTAATTCTTTGGATTGATCTAATCTTAAGGTACAAAAATAAAGTCTAAGAGAATGAGGATCAAAAGGATGATGATGGTAAAAATGAAGGATGAAGAATAGGTGGATGATTGAACTCTTATGCAACCTTGAGGGGGATACTAAACTTTAGGACTTTGGATTTGATGTTTGATGTTTGATTTTTTATTTTGGTTTTTGGATTTGATTTGATTTGATTTTTATTTTGATTTGGATAATGAACTCATACACTCTAAGAGGTTGGATGTTGTCCTAGAGTGAACTTGTCCACAAGATGATAATTTAACTAAGTGTGTAAAGAAGGATTCATCTACACACACCTAGCTAAACAAGATGACTTGGATTTGTTTTGATTTTGAAAGGATTTTCCCAAAGTTTAGCATAAAGGATTTTTTCAAGGTTGATAAGAGTTGTTTGTGAGGTGATTTTTGATTTTGATATTTGGAGGATGGATGAGAGTGTTTTAATTTTGATCCAAAAAGACTTAGAGAGACTTTTTTTACTAGACCAAGGTATTGAAGAACATGCTAGGACTTCCTATGTAAGATACTCAAACCTTTGAAAAAGTACTAGATTTTGACAATAGTAAAATGAGTACAAATTGGGATTGTTTCTTGATGCACGTTTGTAAAAGTTGAAGGTCAATCTTTCCCTAAAATCATAAAGAATAGAAAACTTTCTCTTGTGAGCTTTGTAACTAAGACCTTTGGTCTTTGGTTTTTGGATCTTGATCTTGTGGGAAATCATTTGAAAGAACACATATGTTGGGTTCAATTTCTTTTTAGCTTTGCTTAATGACTTCTTTTTACCACAACACAATTCTTGCTTAGGTTTTCAAACTGAATGTCCAATGTCCCAATTTCTTCTCATCCCACAAGGTCCATTATGTGGAGATCAAAGAAATCAAGGAAAAATTTCCCTATTGTTGACTTTATTTGGAAAATTGAGATATAAATCCAAATTCTTAGAAGTCTCTAAAGATAGAGCCCCTCAGACAAGCAATAACACTTGAATTTTGTCAATGGTATTTGCTTCCTAAAGGATTTGAAAATTTGATGGTCACGTTGAATGTTTGTTTTCCAATGTTTGAGATCCAAGCAAATCATTTTGATTCCAAGTGTTGGATGTTGTGGTTGTGTTGTTGATATGTGGTTGTCATTGATGTCAACACTATTAGCATTAATTCATTTGATCTTGTATATGCCAAGGATATTGAGAAAATTGTAAAGAAATGAGTTGCAGGTTGTTAGTTGTGAAGTGATGTTCTATATGGAATTATGTCCTGTACATTGGTGATCTAAGGTTGTGGAATAAATGGTTTGTTGTTGAGTGTATCTAGTTTATCCACCTCAAGTTTTAGAGATCTACATGAAGATTTGATTGAGTTATTAAGATTTTCATTCTGACAATTTTTTTTGTTTCTTCAGTTAATGTTCTTGATTGAAGATGAGGCTATTTCAGTTGCTACGGATGCTTCTAGATCGTGCTCTATCTTTGTTGCATGTCTGCATTGATTGTTGTGATTGTGGTTGGCGATTTTCTCTTACATGTTCATGTTTTTCATGTTCCTGAACGACATGGTGTTGAAGCGTGTTGTGGATCTTCGAGGAGAATTTAGTTAAATATTTTTCATGTTGAAGATGATTTAGAGTCCTCACTAATTTGCTTGGATTTGACTTTGGTTGATTCACATTAAAGATTATCTATTGTTTTTGGCCGATAGTTATATTCATTTTATTATTTCTTTGTGGCCGACTTGTAGCAGTGAAATTCCTTGTTGTGGATATATAAGAGTGGTTGTTTGTTTGAATTGAAGTGTGTGAGAATATTATTGTATATTTTAGAAAATAATGTGTCCTAATCATTCGAAGGTAGAAGCCCGAGTGTGAAGAAGAAGAGTGAAGAAGAGTGAAAAAAAGAGTGAAAAGAGTTGTTCATGCACTAAGTAGGAACTATAGTCGGCATTAGTAGATGCTAATTTATTAGTTCAAATCCATGTGGGTGGATTTAATCTAAATCTCTTTATAAGACAGTGTGTCTTCCTTTGTAATTGAGTAGTGAGATCTAGGAAGTGCACCTGAATACAAGTGCATTCCCCATATTTCATTCTCTTTATACTTTTAACAGGGTATAATCTTGTGGACTAACCTCCACCATCCCCTAACAAGGTTTTCGCATAAAAAATCTTGGTGTTATGTGTGTTTCTGATGTGTTGTTGATTCATGATTTCATGGTTAATTATCATATCTAAGATTAAATTTGTTAAGTTAAATAAGTTTTGAATTTTGGGACAACTGATTCACCCCCCCTCTCAGTTGTCTACCCTTGTATTGGAAAGACCAAGAACATGCACAACCCTATGGATTTTGAGACAATATTTGTTGAATTCCCACTTGGATAAATCTAACTATGCCTACTTTTAGTGGATGATTAGGTGCTTGACCACACTGGTTCACCTCCACAACACTCACTTATATAGGTCAGCCAAGCATCAGTACCCATGAATCTCCCATGGCATACTCTTCATCTCTACTAAAAGCCATAAAAATACAGGCGGATTTAAGGTGAAGCTATTCTTGCACCAACATGAGGTGCAGGATTTTGGTCTTTTAAGCATAAAGGGTCTAGTACATACATTTCATTCATGGGGGATATCCCATATGGAAAGACCATTTTTTGCCTTCTCGTTAGAACAATCCTCATGATACTTGAGCTTTCCTCCAAAGTACCCACACTTATATCACGAGTGGAAGTTGCTTGGCTTTAGCATGTTCTCGGTTGGTTCGTTTCCTTGAGTGATTACTTTTTCCCACAAGGCAGGCCCTCTAAGATAAAACAAAAGTGAGAAAACACATCTGTAGTTTGATCAATCTTCATTGAGAAACAAAGAAATGCATGTGATATACCTAACTCACACTCCCTTAGAATTTCAATTTAGAATCAAATTTAAAGCAGTGTGGAATCACTTACACAACTTAATATCAAAAATCCCTTTTTGATTCTCCACTTTCGTGAGGGAATGAGAGAGAAACTCATACATCTTTAGATGATATTATTTAGGATAAGTGATTACAAAACATAAATGTATGTTCATTTAAACCTTCAAAAGAAAAAGTTAATTTTTAAAGCACCAAAAGGAAAAGTGAAAGTTGTTTGTTCAATTGTTAACCTTAAACAAAATCTAGTAAGTTTGTCTAAATTTTTTTTAATCCTTTTGTCTTGTTTATTTTTAAGCCCAAATTGGAATCTATTAAGTCCTAAAATCTTGAAGAAACAAAATCCTCAAATTTGGAATTATAATCATTTCCAAAAGTGTCTAAAGACACTTGATACAATAGAGAAATGATGCTATATTTCAAACTTCTCCTTGCTCCTTCCTTGCTTCCACCTACAAAAACTTATTAGTCCAAGAAACATAGAGGAAAAAATAGGTTAATAGCTCAAAATGATCAAATGTAGAAAAACACATGTCAAAATAACCTGAAATTTAACCTTTTACCACACCCCAGTGGCGCAACCCACATATACGTCATAGTTTAGAAAGGTTAGCAACGTTATATGGTGCTGCTAGGTCTGATAGCGATGCTCTGCAGCAAAACCAGAGAGCACAATTGCAGCATTGTTTTGGTCAGCAACATAGTTTAGAGTTTGGAAATCCAGCGACAAAAAAATAGATCAGTGTTAGAGTTTGGAAATTTGAATTTCTAGGTAGGAAGACTTGAGTGACCGAGTTTGGAGTTTGTAGCATCCTTGTATGGAACTGCTAGAAGGCTAGCATCGCTATATGGTGTTGCTAGACTGATAGCAGCGGCAACGTAGTTTCCTATAGGCATAAAAAAACAAAAAACTATGGAATTTTCTCAAAAAACATGTTAATATCTTGAGATTTTCCCTCCTTCTAGTGCCAAAATATGAACCCCAATCCTAGACCTGCACAAACACAACAAACAAACACAATGTTAGATCAATATGCAAGTTAGAACTAAGAATCCCCATGCACTTCATCTACAATGCTCAAAATAGGAAAGAAATGAAGAACAAAACAAGAAAAGCTATTAAATACTATTGGAGCATGCAAACTCTCAATCCCATGGGGGAATTGGAGCTTGATGAAGATTGATCCACTTGATGATTATGAACAATGTGCTTCCTTGATGAAATCTACAATAACCTAGCCATGATGATATAAAAATGCTATGGAAATGGATGAATTTTCTCTAAATATGAAGATAGTAACTTTTCCCTAAGTTGTGGATCCAAAATGAGAAGAAAAGCCTTCTATTTATAGATGAGAATTTTGGAGAGTGGGGAAAAAGGGATGAATGTGGGAAAAAATACCAACCAATAACATTAAGCCACTTTTCAACATGTGAGTGGGCAAAGGTGGAGCACATTTCGATGAATGTACCAATAAATGATATTAGGTGAAATTTCAAATTTATGAAATGACATGTTGGAGGGAGAAAGAAATGAATTAAATGCCACTTGGCTCAATGCACAAGGACATGTTAGAGATATTGAATGCCTTGTTGGAAGGATAAGTCCACTTGGAGGTTTTTTTAAACTTGGAGGAATATTCCCCTTTTGATGCCATGTTGAGGGAATTTAGAGAATTTATTAAATCAAAAGAAATGATTTATTGAGAAAGTGGCAAAATCTAGAGGATTTAAGGGATTCAGATTAATTTAATAAATTTTTGATTAAATTAAAAGGAGATGATGTTAGATTAAATTAAATAAATATTGATTTAATTTAATAGAATGACTTTAGAAATTTAATTAAATAAAATGGATTATTTAATTAAATAGAGACTATAGGGTTAATTAAATAACATTTATTTATTCAATTAATAGGAGATGATGACCTAATTAGATAAAAAATGATTTATTTAATTAGGAGATGAACTATTATGAATTTAATCAAATACAAACTATCTAATTAAATGATTAGCAAAGGGGATGATTCAAGATGAAGCAGTGTTAGTAATCAGGATCAAGTGTGACTGGTACAATTTTTGTGTCTACATCTACACATGCATAAAAGGTTAGCTTTAAAAATGGGGCCATGACTAGGTCAATGAGACTTAACTCTTGGGAACAAATATTTAAGACTTTAATCTTTCAACATGAAATATTTCCACCTAACAATATGAAAATTAGAACAATGGGAATGCATTTAGTGACTGACTGACCTAGACAAAAGGGTCAGTGAGACTGAAAATTTCAATGGCTCAAGATACAACTTAAGTGACTGGTAACTGGGTGTGGCAGGTCAACAAAGGATTAAAACACCTAGAGTTTATGACTGTGCAAATTTTGAAGAGAGGGATTTTAACCTAAACCCTAAATCCTACCCTTAGACACAAAATCTCAAACTCATAACAAGGCAAGATTCATCTCAAAATTTTCAAATTTTTTAAGAGCTCTACCACAATGATCATTATACAAGCAATATAATCAAAGTATGCTTCCTATAACTTTCAAGGTAGGTGACCTAGTTCTCTATGAGAATCAGAGAAATGTAAATGCACCACCTGATCAAAGGGGAAAATTTGATCCTAATTGGTTGGCATCTTACATTGTCATCTTTGTGTATGGTTTGTGTGCATATGGATAAAATGACTCTAAAAGAACCTATTAATGTTGTGCATCTTCGTTGATACTATGCATATGTGTAGTGTTCACTCTTTGAAGGTTGTAGCATTACATATGTTGACATTATTTATTAACACATTATGAAAATCTTGTGTTATGATATGATCATGTGTGTGACATTCATACATGTATTTTAGTATGTTGTGTATCCATGAATTTCATTACATCTTTTTAGGAAATTAGATCATTATTACATTTAATTAACATATATCCATGTGTGTTAATTAAATCATGATAACATCTAATGTAAACATACATCCATACACATATATAGAGTCCATATCATCAACATACATGAAGTAAAGGAACACACACATCAAATGAACAATGCCGTAATGTTAGAATTAGTATCTCATGTACATATGTATAAGTATCAAATGTCATGTACATGTATCAGGCCATTTTCATCAAAAAATCAGTGGCTACTAAATGTGTGTATCAATGTCTATACAAAAAAGATCTAAAAATATGTATATATATCATGACTACAAAAATTATGTACAAAATGATGCTCTCTATGGCTGGGGCATGTGTCTTTTGGATCCCTCTGGCTTTGGTTGCTGCTATGGCTATGGAAGGGGCTATACAATGGAGATGGATCTAGAGTAGTGTGAGTATGAGCTTGATAGAGCTGTGTGCATCCTCTTGATCTCTCCCTAGAGGGAGTATATTTTCATGTGGGCCTGGATGAGCTCCTACTACAACTACTGGTCACCTACCAGGATCATAGCTACCAACTATCCTATGAGGTCATTGAGAAAAATTTAAAGGGTGCCACATGCTTGCTTGATGACATCAGCCCTTGTCATGGTCATTTCTTGCTCTGTGAGTGTCATTCACAACTCCCTCGATAGTTGGTTGCACTTCCCACAAAGTGTGGTAGCATCAATGCATCTATGGTCACTCACATGGGGATAGTAACCACCATGCTATGATATAGTAAGGGGCAGTGGTCCAAGCTTGGTCAAACCATTGAGTGTAGATGTGCCTGGTCCCGTCTTCATTGTTTATTAGACTGGAGTAGTATCGCACCCCATCCAATCACTCTTGCAGTGAAGGAGAATCATCAAGCTCCACCCATCAACCATAGATGGGAAGAATGAGGATGCAATATACATCCTCCAACATGATCGTCATCCTTCCAGTCAATAACTAGAAGTTGGAGGTAGTGCATCCTATTGCTCCATCAATGGATCAACATTTGATCATGATATAACATCTCTATCATGGTATATACATGCCAAAGGCTGACTTGTTGTAGATGGGTGACCTCGTCATCTATGAGTCAGTCTCTATGATCCTAAAGTAGGTGCAACACCTGCCTTATGGGATGCTCCTTGATCTCTATATAATCCTATGAAAAGAGAAATAAGTGTGTATCAGTATTGGACAATTACAACAAAATCTAAGTTAAAAACATTAAAGGATGTATGTGCACCATGTAGACATCTACACATCGCATAGGAATCCTAGACCACCATTATTGGTGTAGGGATGAAAGTGCGCCCCTTAGACACTAGCATGTCCTCGAGATGCCAACATTGGTCCTGGATGCTAGAATGTGTTGAAGACGGGTGCGTGCATCTAGGACACCTAAACCTAAAAGTATAAGAAAAGTACAAAAATTACAAAAAATTCTAAATGAGATGATTTTCAGGCCTACCTGAGCGACCTCAATAGCCTTGACGATGTCTGCACATAGTTGGTCTAGCCTTGGATCCTCATGGTTACATTTGCTTGACATTTTGATGACTTTTCTCTCACAAAATTTAGCAAAATCCTTGTGATGAATAGTGAAAATGACCCTTCTTAGGGCCAACCTAGGTATATACAGGCCCCCTGAGGCCCATTTTCCCTAGAGTATGTGGCTCCCTAGTTTCTCCTAATTTTACCCCACCTAGCTGGGGAAAACTCAAGAGGGGGAATATAGTCACCTCTTCAACATATTTTTCCTCTAAATCACTGAATTTTCCTTGACCATTCTTCTCATCATTGTAGCTTCTTCTAATTTTTGGACTAAAAATTGAGTTTTATAGAATAAAATTTTCATGATTTTTCAGAACCAGTCCTACACTTCTTGTTGAGTTCAATTTTTAAGGGCCATCTTCAAGTACTAGCTGGATCGACCTCAGTGACCTCTATAGTACCTTCTTTTGGCATGCAAATTTGTAAAACTTCAAGTTTGGGAGAAATTTTTCTTTCCTACTTTAGTGTGGCCGATTTTTCCAAAAATTGAGCCCACTAAAGTGGGGGAAAAATATAATGTCACAAAATTCCACCTAGGGGCAATTCCACATTTTAGCACTTTTCCTTGCATTTATGACACCTAAACGTATTAATGGAAAAAACCTCATGGGTCATAATTTCATGATCCCATCTCCATGTGGTCCAATGGTGAAGCAACAGTAGCCCAATGATACATTTCCCAAAAACTTGTGTTTTAAATGCCTACACAGTGCATAGACATCTGCATGACACACTAGCATCCTAGCAATTTTATGAGATTGAAATGAGGAATCTCAAATCTTGACTCTTGACACATGTCCTAGCTGTGGGAGTAAATGGTGACTCCCTAACAACCCCAGGAATAGTTGCAAGACCAAAACCACTTCCACAAAAGAGAGAATGGAAAGAAAGCTTGCTTCAACAATGCAAGATGGATTAATGGTTGAATATGCTTGAATAAGCTTCAATTTATTCAATCAATTGAATGCACTTGAATGAAAATGTACATGAGATGCCTTGCTTATAAAGGAAAGGTTGGGAGATAGGATTAGACAAGATCATGACAAGTGTCTTAATCCAATGACATGAGACAACTAACTACCTAGGAATCATGCAATATAGCTAGATAAGATAAGTTCTAGAAAATCCAACTAAGACTTCTAGAAATAATCTTATATCCTAATTAAACTTAACATGTGAATATGTCCCCTAATTACCTAGTGAATGAATTAGCTAGGTCCAAGAAATTTATTCACAGCAACACAGTCAAACATTCAGGTGTAACAACTCTTTTTCGGCCTTGCATGCAACAAAACCTCTTATTTGCTCTCATTTTTTGGGTTCATTCACTCATTCAAGCTTCTCTCTTCAACTTTACTCAATCTTTTCTACTCTTGGTAGCAACACTTCTACAAGTGAAGCTCTATCAGATTGAGGTCCCTCCAATAGACAAATCTCTCTATTAATAATTTGATGGTACATCTGTGTGTTCAAGAGGGGGTCGAGGCTTGTTGGTAATGATATCTCACTATTTTATATTTGTGAATAGATTAGATATCTTGCTCATTTACTACTTGGTTGTACGAGTTGTCCTCCTGAAGTGGGGTTTGCTTTCACCACTTCTTTTGTCCATTTTGGTTACACTCTCTTTCTATTAGGTTGTCTGTGGAGATGGGAACACCAAAGTATGGGTTTGATTGAGGAAAACCCCTATATAGCCCCAAAATTTTCCCTCATTCACCTTGTGTGTAGATTGTTAAAGTGGATCTTGGAGTGAAGATTCAAACATCTAACTATTAGTAAGCCCTCTCTAAGCTCTCCTTGTGTTCCTTATAGTTTCTATTTTCTTTGTTGTTCTACTAAAAAGATCTTAGATCTAGATTAGAAGGTGAAGCTCTGGTTTGGCCTTTTTATTTTTTGAGGACTCTATTGCTTGGGACACCAACATGTCATTTGGACTCTAGCACGATGTTTTGGCATCCTGAATCTATGTTGTTCCTTTTTCACCATAATATCCACACTTAATTTTCTATTTATTATGAGGATTATTAATAACATTCAAATACAAGGTATTTAGTTTGAGATATATGATCACATAAACTAATCAAATAAAAAAGTAGAAACACCAAATTACCCCCTTGATTCAATAAGAGAGCCCCCCAAAAAACTTTAAGCGATTTGACACTTTATATTTAATGCATTTAGAATTATCATCTGGTAGATTAATGTACAAAGATTACAAATATTGAAAATAGAGATATATGCTAAAATACTAATCTAATATCCTTTTAAAAATAACTAACATAACCACTATTTATTTCATGAAAAAGTAGGTAAATTCAAAAAAAAAGACTAAAAATGGAGTATGTAGCTAAACAAGCCATTTGAAGTTTCAAATATGGGAACTCTATGAAATGACCTCTGATAATATATGATTTATAAAACATATTGTAGACAATAAGAAGGTGGGCTAACACCTAATACACCTATAGCATTGAAACACCCATATCAGCCAGAACATCAAAACATCTTATAATCATCTCGTAATGTCGGAACATCTTAGAATCAGCCCACCGTATCTTGGAATCAACTCAAAACATCTTGAAACATCTCATAATCAACCCAAAACATCTTGAAACATCTCAAGAAATCTAACCTAGAGCATCTCAAAACATCTCAAAATCAACCCTGAAACATCTCGAAACATCTTGAAATCATCCCACAACATCCGAAAACATCTCGGAATCATCCTACAATATCTTAGAACATCTCAAAACATTACACAACATCAAATAGCATCCAAAACCCTAATTTCCTCTATTAATTGAATAATATGACATTATTTGATTAATTCACTTTTTCACCATTTTTTAATAAATTAAATAAATCTCATTTATTTTATTTTATTTTCCGCTTGAGGGGAATCGGTGCGGCGGCCCCACCTATAACCCCATGTAGTTAAACTTTTCATTGATTGGTAGTGCTGACAAGACACACACCAATGGGTACCATCGGGCAGAATTAATTTATGGGTAAAACCTAGCGACGAGGGAACACCTTAACAAATTTGGGCTTGGACCCGGCACCCATAAAATTTCATTTATTTAATGAAAATTGCTAAAAACCTAATTTTTTATATTAATTAAATAATACAACATTATTTTAATTAATTAACCATTTCATCATTTGAAAAATTCAAACGCAATTGCATATTTATTTAATAAAGTCCTAATCTAATTTATTTCATCTTGATTAGTCAAACAATGCCAATTATTTGATTACATCACTAATTCACCTTATTCCTCTAAATTAATTGAATTATTAAATCATAATAATTTAATTTACATAATTTCCCTCCAAAATTTGAATAATTAGATTAAACTATTCAAATCATTTATCAAAAATCAAATCAAACTAATGCAACTTTGTTTGCAAAAGTCAAACTTGATTTGCACGTTCAACTCCAAAAAGGAATTAATTAATTAAATCAATTAATTCATAATTCCTCACCCACTTTCTAATTGAGCAAATTATTCTTGCTAACTAAGCAATCCAATTTTCTAACTCAACCATCTAATTCCTAACTCAACCATCAATTTCCTAACTAAATCTTGACTAGCAAATCTATTCTTCAATCACACAAGTTGTGCAATATACTTTGTACAATCTTCTCATGTCTAAATCCTCTCAACACATTTCAACCATTGATCTTGATCCAACATTGTTGAATCATGATCGTTGATTTGAAATCTCATTTCCTATATAACAAACTTATCTCCTCACAATTAAGGATTGGAGAATCAACATACCTTATGAAATGAACTGTTGTCACAATCACCATTGATAGAGCTTCAACCTTTTTTTGATCAACATCAATATTTTTCACAAACTATGGAAGCTTTGTAGTGATAAGAACAATCCAACATCGTACGGATACACTCCACTATGGGATGGTAACAATTTTTTTGTTGTTTGCATTCATTTTGGTAATCATAGATTTCCTAATTATGTTTTCAATAGCTTAATTTCATTTAGTATTTGTAGGATTAGATCTTAGATTGATGTGTTTAATCTTAGTTTAGATTTTCTTTTCAAGCACCTTAAATCTCTTTAGCATTTGATTATTTTCCCCCTCACGTTCTGGCATGCCTGATGGGACCCTTGTACCATACACTAATGTTCATTTGAGCTATTTTTGAAGTTAAAGGTTCTAGACACACACTTAAAGGAGTTTTCATGCACTACCCAGAAAACCTGTGTACTTGACTGCCAAAAAAACTTAGTTGCAACAAGAATTATGCACTTTCCATGGGAACTACACACTTGCAATAGGATCAATTCTTTTGCTCCAAAAACTTCACATTTCCTTTGGACAGTGGTAGCATCTACTCATAGATTTGAGTATTTGTTTCTAACAAGGCGTTTTTGCATTGTTTTGAGCATTTTCTCTAAGAACTGAGTAGTTGCTCTGACAAAAAAGTGCATGGATCCAACACTATTGTAATAAATTTTTCCACTAATGTTTTCTGGTTTTTGAATGTGTAATAGGTATTAATGAATATGGATGTAGGATTTACATGACTCTAACTTGTTTTTTGTAGGGAAGATGACCGGTCCAAGATTTATAGATCCATAAATATTTTTTGTTAACTTAGGAAAATTTTGAATTTGGTGCTCTAAAAATGAACAACACAAACTCACATTTGGTTTTGGTGTTGATAAAAATGAACCAATTTTGAAATCTTTCTTAAAGTTAGGAACATCTAAATTTGGTGCTCTAAAAATGAACACAAACTCACATTTGGTTTTGGTGTTCTTAAAACCGAACAACTTTTGAGCTTTCTTAAAATAGGAAAATTTAATTTTGGTGCTCTAAAAAGAACAAGACAAACTCACATTTATTTTGGTACTATTAAAATTGAACCAATTATAAGCTTTCTTACATTAGGAACTCTTATGTTGGTGCTCATAAAAAGAACAAAAAACACACTTCAATTTTGGGCTCTAAAAATGAACACATTTCATATTTACATAATTAGGAACTTTAATTTTGGTGTACAAAAAGAATACAAAACAATTTCTATTTTGTTGATGCATGCTCGATTCACTTTTTGTTGACCAAAGTTAGAACTAGGCTTGATTTCTTAGAAACACTTCAATTTTGGAGCTTAAAAATGAACAAACTATTCTTTCTATTTTTACACCATTTCTATCTTAGCTGCTTGATGTCCCGAACACTTCATGTTGGTGCAAAAATAAAAAGAACAATTTGTTTATATTATTCACATATTTTTGGGGATAACACCACTCGAGGTGTTTAAAATGAATCAATTTGATATGAAGTGTATGTTGTGTATTCATTGATTGGAAAGCTAAATGTTTTTCTTCTCCCCTCGCACCTTTTGGAAATCTTGGGTGAGTGAAAACATTTTGAGCTTCGCACCTTTCTTTTCAAGCATACCTTTCTAGAAGGCCTACCCACTTGAGGAAACTCCTACGTCGAAGAACTTGTAGGCGACCCAAGCGGTACTTTCATTCTAGACTGCTATATAATTTTTTTGTGTGTGAGGAAAGTTCATCACTTGCTAGGTGTTGCTATCCTATAACAACATATTCTCCCTTAGTATCCTTGTGATGCATAAAAACCCGTAAGGGATGGGAGTGTTCTTAATTGAACAAAATGCCACATGTATAGTTGCCTAAAATAATATCCCTAGAACATTACTACTTGACCCAATTTTTTTAGAATCCACCCTATTATCCGAAACATTCTTTAAAAGTGATGCATCAAAATTTACTTTCAAGAAGTTACTTGCCAAGTCCGACTACAGGCCCACGCCATAAGTTGCATGTAAAATCATCTCTTTGGAGCATGAGATAGGCCCACCTAAAAGGATGGTTTCTCTCCACTAGGGTTGTAATTTTTTGTTGATGTTAAACTTTCCTAAAATACATTTTAAAACAATCCAGAAAAACAAATTCAATGCTTGATTTAAAGAGAAAGAACACATCAAAACAAACACTGAACATGATGGTAAAACCACAAACCCTTTGACTTGGTGTACGCTTTTGATAAAATCCCCTTATTTGCACTCCTTGGAGGATTTCCTTTAAGGTTTATGGATATTCAAGCTTTTGTTTCAAGTTACATCAAATCAAAGTAAACATTAGGGAACTATGGTTTGGGTGTTGTGATTTCAAAACTTAAGCCATAGATATTCAGGTCACAAAAAATTCCATGCTTTTGGAGTCAGCCCAGTGTTGTTCTATCATTTGGCATACTCCAAAAAATAGAGGAAACAAAATGCATGGAGACCATTTTTCACAAAACCTGAGCAATTGCATCAATTCTAGTGCAGTTGCCACAATTTTTGAGCAATAGCCAAAATTTTAGTGCATTTGTTTGTTGTCCCATAAAATCCATTGAAAAAAATCAATTGCTTGTGACAAAAAATGAGCACTTGTGAGATCCATGCACTTTCTTTATTTCCTTGCATTTTCTTTTGAGAAAACAATGCACTTGCTACTAAGATCCTTGCATTTTCCAAACCGAAGCCCTTTTTTGCCTAAATAGCCCTAGCATTTGATAGAAACACATCGAGGTTACAATTTTCATTCTAGCTCACTATCTTGAACATCTTGCTAACACTTGGGAAAAACAAACCAAGGTTATAGGGTCATGGTTTGAACAAAACAAGTGGAAAACCAGACAAGTCTCACATCCATTATTCCCATCCTATTTATTGAAGATCAAAATCAAATAAACCATTAGGGTCATTCCTTCACTCAGAAGTCTATGATTTCAATAGTTACTTGGGACTCACAGATAGTACAAATAAGCTTTCCCTCAACATATCCTCTAGAGAAGGAAGTGGAATATTGACCATAGTTCTTTGGCATTTTGATTTCCAAAAAGTAGCCACATTCCAAAACAACACTCAAACCTTAGGGTCTCGAGCTTCACAACAACCATCCTAAAACACCATCACACCTTATGAGCATCTAGCAATCTACCACTCCAATTCAACAACTAGACCTTGTAGCACCAATCTTTCAACTAGGTAACACATACATTGAAGGTTCCCAAATTGACATCAGAAGAAGTTTGAGAACCTTTATATTTGACAAGAATGAAACACCCCAGCAATTTTTCACCTCATCAATCATCTTAGAAAAAGAGGAAGAGAAAGTAGACATAGCAGCCAGAAGACTTGTGTTACCACCACTCACGTGGCAATAAATATCCTCTTTCCTCCATGATCTCACGTAAAGTCAGGATCCCTAAAGTAAAGTCTATAGGTCATGATTTATGAGTTAGACATCTTAGTCTGAAAGCTCTCAAGAAACAACTTTGGTCACTTCACGAAACTAGAACTAGGTTGGTATACAACTTCTACAAATGTGCTTCAAGGAACAATCCAAACTTGTATTCCTTCTATTACTACCAAAATCCAAGTCTTTTCAAATAGTTCCAATATTTCACATAATCATGATCTTAAACTCCCCTAAATGATCTATCACAAAATAAAAATCCATAGGGGAAGATCTACATCTCACCATATCAAAGATAGGAACCATAATTCCAAGTGTAGTAGGAATTTGGCCATCATACTTTAGCATAATCGACATCTCTTGTTAAGAAACTATTATGCCTGAGCTAGGAGGAACCAAACAAGTTTACATACCCACATCAATCCACTCATTTAGGAAAAAATAAGGTCTTTAGGATTAGAGACAATTAGAGAGTTTGAACATTACACAACTTTCCCACAAGGGACCCAAGTTATTTATGACAACCACAAGATCACAACACAGAAAGAACACTAGCATCCCACCAGCCAATAGCATGAATGATGAAAGTAACCCATGGGGCTATAGGCCAAGCAACCTTGAGACACCCTAGAAGAGGCCCATGTATAGAGACACCTCCAGTGGGGAAGAAGTAAATTGCAAACAAAAGGAGATGGAATAAAACAACTAGGACCCAAATGGAGTAATTATAGAGGAGATAGATACAAATGAAGAGATAAATGAGGAAGAACTATTTGAACATTCTAACAACCCCAAGGTTCTCAAACTAATCTACAGGTTGTTGAGAAAGGACCCAAACTTCTATTTCTTCAAGTTAGCACAAAGTGGTGCTAAATTACCAGTGGAATTCAATGTAGAGGCTCTCAAGGATCCCAATCTTATTCCCTTAGGGGATAACTTAGGGGTGAGACAAATAAACAAACCTCTAGAGATTCCAAACATGTGACTCATTTTCTCACAAAACAATGGTCAGTCTAAAGAGAACCCCTTTTCTAGAAAACCAACTCAAATTGAGCAAGTAGTAGTGGCACAACTGTATCAAGGAGGGCCATCCCAATATGAACCACAAAACAACAATCCACCTCCTAGATAATATATAACTCAAAACACTTCAAGTGTTGACCCTTCCCAGAAAAATAAATACTATCAATAGGGTGGAACACAAGGCCCCCTTCAAACAATAAGTACTATCAATAGGGTGGGACATAGGGTCCCCATCTGAACAATCAGTACCACCAACAAGGTGGACCATTGGTTCCCCTTTTGAACCAGAAATACCAATAGCAAGGTATTCCATAGAGCACCCTTCTTCAGTCATCCCATCAACAAGGTGTCTTACTAACGCATCAACAAGATAAACTTCATTTTAGTCCTTCCCAGTAGTAAGATGTGCCACAAAGCACCCTTCTTCAGTCGCCCAATCAACAAGGTGTCCTACTAATGCATCAATAATGTAACCTTCATTTTAGTCATTTCCAAGAGCAAGGTGTGCCATAGAGCACCCTTCTTCAGTTGTCCCATCACCAAGGTGTCCCACTAATGCATCAATAGGGTAACCTTCATTTTAGTCCTTCCCAGTAGTAAGGTGTGCCACAAAGCACCCTTCTTCAGTCATACCATCAAAAAGGTGTCCCGCTAATGCATCAATAGGGTAACAGTTAGCTTAATCATTCCCATTGACAAGGTAGTCCACAAGGCACTCCTCCTATTTCATCCGATCAACAAGGTGTCCTACTAATGCATCAACAAGGTAACCTATAGTACACTTCATCTTAACAACAAGGAGCTAACCCTCCTTACACCTAGGAAGGACCTAACCCACTCTATGTCCAAAATAGTTACCAAGGTCCTATACCATCACAATACTCAATATATGATCAAAACATGATGGGATAGCAATGATATTATACATAGAACTCACAAATGAACATGCCAAAAATGGACATAGAAATAAAACTAGAGGCTATCACACAATAGGTAGTAGGCATGCAAGCTAGAAAATAAAAGAAAACCTATACCATCCAAGAAATCTACCCATTCCCATTTGATCAAGCCATCACTATAATACCCTTTCCCAAGAATTTTGAGATACCCAAATTTGATAACAAATATAAAGGGAGAGGGAACCTAGTAGAGCATATATGCGATTTCTCTGTATCATGCATGGAAGTACAACACAATGACTCATACCTCATGAGGCTATTCCCATGCAGCCTTACATGCCATGCTATGGAGTGGTTCACTCATTTGACACCAGTAGTCAAAACCTTCGATGAACTATCTAACAAATTCATAATTCACTTCTCCTTCAACATCAAACAAGATGTCACCATCACAAGCTTATCCACAATCAAATAGAATCAAGGAGAGTCCTTTACCTCCTACCTACAGTGCTGGAGACAAAAGGCTAGTAGATGTAAGTGGCCCATTCTTGACAAAGAGTTGGTGGAAATATTCAGTACTAACATCTTACCTGATATCAACTATCAACTCACAATGTTATGTCCAATAGACTTTGAGGAAACCATCAAGAAGGGATTCAATATTGAGAGAGCCCTCATTTCCAGGGGAGCCCTCATGATGAATAACTCAAAAGATAATCTCTCCAATTCAAACCAAAAACCTAAAGTCTGGGATAAGAACAAAAACATTATAAATGATGGAGTAGTTGATGCTAGAGCACTATGGAATATACCGAATGCACCTAAAAACAAATTGTAGGTAGCACAAACAATCTATTATACCAACAACACATAAAGCAACCAAATAACCTATCCCAAAAATAATCAGGTTGTAAACCAATTGACAAATCAGCGAGGAAAACAAAAATAATATGACCAACCAAGGAGATAGTTCATGGTACTAGGAGAATCTATTGAGATAGTCATGCAAAAGCTCATACAATAGAACCTAATCAAGCATAATGATCACCCAAATTATGAGGATCCTAACTTTAAAATACTGTGGTACAATGAAAATGACTTGTGTGACTTTCACAAGATCAAAGGACACACCACAAACAATTGCATGAGACTCAAGCACCTCATCCAAGATTTGATATACAAAGGGGAGGTAGATGTCGAACATCATCTTGGGAATAAGGATTTGCAAATATACAACAACCCAATCCCAAACCACTAGAAAAGTAATGACAAGGGAAAAGACCAAGGTTACCATAATGCCAACTATGTAGAAGTTGAAAAACCAACTTCACAGTCCCCAAGAATCACTGCAAGCAATCACCTATCACATGCAATAGATATTTAGAACAAAAAGGAAAAATGTTATGTAAACCCTCAGAGCCAATATGTGCAAGCAAAAATCAAGAATAATGATTATTGAAAAGTAATTATTTTACAAATAATACAAAAGCCTTGAAAAAGGCAATAATGCACAACCCTAATCTTATCTTTAGCAAAAAGACAACTCAACAAGATAAGGATAAGAATTAACCTAGGAAATATAATATGCCTAAGTAAACTAATGCTAAAGTGTAATTAAATAATTAATTACACCAATATCCCCCCATAAGTGCAACTTTGGGAGAAGCAAATTATTATGAAAAAGATGAGTCCCGACAACAAGGCCTAGTCAGGTACCCATTTACAAATGCAATGCAAACTAAATCAAATGGGGTGAAGGAGAAAACCACATGGGAAAAAAACTCCTCCCCAAAATAGAATGCAATAAACTAACTAAGTGATCAAAGATGGAGGACTCCATAAGACCCCCCAAGGACACCATCCATCACAAAGATACATGAAAGAACCCCCCCATAAGAGAGAAAAGAAGAGACCAGTCCCCCTGAATCTAACCCTCGCAGGCTCATTACTAACCATTGGAAGTCACATCTGTGACCAAGGGCTTTAGCCTTTGAACCTACGGATTAGCCCCCTGGTCACTGAGAGGACCAGGGGCTAGTTTTTTTAGCCCTAGGTGCTAGATGGAGGCCTAATTGGGCATTTTCAGCTATTTTTAGTAAATCGGGCATAAAATGGGCATACGATCTCCATTTTTCAAAAATGGGATTCTGTTGGAAAGTTGATTCTGACATCGATCTAATGCTAGAGGTTTGATTTTCTGATTTTTCCATTTTTGTGTTTTTTTCGCCTGTTAAAGCCAGAAGTTGTTGTTTTCACTCTAGGAGGCGTAACTTTTGCATCATGACTCCATTTTTTATTAAAAATAAATAGGAATTGGAAAGCTGGTTCAGTGCTCTACACAAATATTAGACCTATTTTTTCATATTTTTTTACCAGGTATTTGATATTCCTGTTTTATCTCAGCCTTTACCTTTTTAGTTGTTTTCTTGGGAAGCATGCAATCAGGCTATTTTTTTGAGATCAACGAGCTTTTTATTATTATTTGAGAGTATATATTTCTATTTTCTATCATGGATATACATAGCAATGCACCCCTTACTCCATTCAACTATTTTGGTTGGAAAAAAAAATGGGGATTCACTTGAAACACAAAGGGTTGTATAGGGTAACCATGGGTATAGAAATTGAACCTACAGGTGCTACTGAAAAGAGAAAGTGGTTTAATAGTTGTGATGAAGCTTATGGTACATTATGTATCTCTTTCTTCTGGCCTTATTTTTCACATTGAGTCTTGCACTACACCCAATGAGATCTGGACTACTTTAGAGTCTTTTTTTGGGAAGCAAGATACTATGAGAGGGTTTCAGTTAGAGAATGAGCTTATTGGCTTAAATCCTAAGGATTTTGACACCATAGAGGAGTTTTTCACCAAACTCAAGTCTCTTAGATTACAGTTGTCACAATGTGGTGTTTAAAAAGAAGACTCTCAGTTGATATTGTCCATTCTTTCTAAGCTTGGACCAGATTATTCAATTTTTGTATCTACCTTTTATGCCACTAGGGATGCACTTAGACAACTCAACAAGATAAGGATAATAATTAACCTAGAAAATAAAATATTCCTAAGTAAACTTATGCTAAAGTGTAATTAAATAATTAATTTCACCAACAAACTATACCTACAGGGACATGGTTTTAGGAACTCTATCGCAAGCTAATGACAATAGGGAAAACGTAGTAACTATACGAGGGGGAGACAACAATTGTAACATAACTACCCATCAAGGGAGAGTTATAATATAAGGATCCTTTGTTAAACCCATAATCAAGTCATCCAATGACTATAGCATTGTGAAATAGCTAAAGAAAACCCCTGCTTTAATCTTGATCTTGGAGTTGCTAAAACTATTACCAAAACATAGGGAAAAAATTGAGAAGGCATTAGAAGTGTCAGTCTCTAATGACCTTGATCCTAGTCAGTTCCAAGCCATGGTTGGCAAGATCACAACAAGTAATCATTTAATATTTTTAGAGAAAGAAATACCCTAAAGGACATTCCACAACCAAGCCCTCTACATAGAAGTTGGTGTTCATAAAACCATGGTAAAACGAGTACTGATAGATAATGATGTAGGTTTAAACATTTGTACCTTAAAGTTTTTCAAAGAGCTGGGGTATTCTAATGACGTGATAGAAAAAGGAAAAATTATCACCATAAGGGCCTATGATGACCTTGAAATAAATTCTAAAGGAATAATCAGGCTAACTATACAAATAGGACTGGTCCTCATGGAAACAACATGTCAAGTGCTCTATCTTGAATTACCATATAACCTTCTCCTTGGACACCCTTGGATCCATACATTACAAGTAGTACCATCCACCTTTCCCGAGTGCCTAAAATTTCCCCATGAAGGAAGAGAGGTAACCCTATATGCTGACTCTGAGCCTTTCTAGTTTTGTGCAAATCTAGAGGATAAATATAACAAAATACAACATATTCCTAGCAATGATATAGCCTTCCACTCTTTCTCATATGTTGACCCTTCCATGCTACCATCCACTTCAACCAAAAACACACCAAGTGAGCAACCAAAAATGGAATCCAAGATTCAAGTACTTGACAAGGGAAATGGAAACTATCATTTTATCCAAGCATTTTTCATTGGTATGCTTCCACCAATAGCAAAAATATATGGAGGGATGAAATAGATCAAACATTCTTAGAAGGCAAAAATGATAGCTAAACCCATGATTTATACCAAGTGGGGGGACATGCAGGATGAAGAAGTCTTCCAAGATGATTTTTCATCTATTATTTACAAAGAAGACACAAAGGAGCCAAAAAGGAAAAAAACTATTGATCCTAACAGTAGAGGCTATCGAATGACAAAACACATGGGATATCCAGGAACCAATGGCTTGGGGCTACACAAACAAGGCTGATGGGAGCCTATAATAGTGGAACAAATAAAGAGGAATATGGAACTAGGTTATAAGCAAAAATAAGTGGTTAATCCAAAGACCAAATAAACCTCTTATAAGAAAAAGGAAACTTCGGCTAACGTTGAGCCACTGGATATATACCATATAATAGAAAATGACTTACCTATAGAAGACTTGTTTGAAAAATTTAACATTGATAGGTAACCTCTCCAAATAATCGAGACCATTCCCAACATCTACTATCATTCTAAAACTGATTCTAATGAATATGAGTGGGATTCCCCTTCCTTCATCACCAGATATGATTTCCTTACTTCCAACAATGATGACTTAGATACCTAGTGGGAGAAAGACACCAGAGCCATATTAACCCTTTCACCCACCTCCATAAGCTTTGTAGACCAAAATGATAGCCTCCCACTCTATTACCCACAACTCATATATTGGGATCAACAACAACATACACATTCTGGATCAATTCTAGAATGATGAGGTAATCGTGGAGTTCATGGGATTTCAAATAGATATACAAGCAGGAAATCACAAAGAAGGGTTCATCATGGAGCTCAAATAGGAGGCATACTTTGGTGGAGAGATTGAATCTTCTAGTCACAAAAGTGAAAGAACATAAGAATGAGGTCCCATAGAGAAATCACATTGTGGCTCTATTGGATCTATAAAAGAAGAAAATAAAGGATGCATTTGAAGGTGAAAACCTCCCAGAGGCACCCAAGGATGGAGGGTTCAATCTCCCCATATCAAAATATCAGGAAAGATCCACACTCTTAGTAGAATAAGTAGAACCCATAAATGTTGGAACAATAGAAGACCTAAAGATAACATACTAGGTAGCATCACTTGATCCTAAAGAGAAGAAAACATTCATAGCTTTCATCAATGAGAGAAAGGTAAACTTTTCCTGGATCTATGCTAATATGCTTGGACTAGATCCGACATTATTGGTACATCATTTAGCCATAGTACCTAGAGAAAATCCTATCAAGAAAAAACTTAGAAAATTGCATCCTCAGATTGTATTACTAGTAGAGGTAGAGCTAAAGAAGCTATTGTATGTGGGTTTCATCAAACCCATTGACTATCCATAATGGATATCCAGTCTAGTACTAGTATGAAAGCCTATTGGGGGAATCATAATATGCACAAATTTTAGGGACCTAAACAAACCTTGTCCAAAGTACAACTTCCCATTACCAAGCATAGACATGATTGTGGATCTAACAGCAGGGCATGAGATGTTATCCTTAATGGATGGTTTCTTTGGATGTAACCAGATAAAGATCTCTCTAGATGACCAACACAAAACAACATTTACTTGTGCTTGGGGAACATTCTATTGGGATGTAATGCCATTTGGCCTAAAGAATACAAGAGTGATGTATCAAAGAGAAATGACGACCATATTCCATGGTATGCTTCACACCATCATGGAGAACTATGTGGATGAAATTCTAGAAAATTTAATCAAAAGGGTAGATCACTTGAAAAATTAGAAAAGGTGTTTGATCGACTTGAACAGTACAATCTGAGACTCAACCCTAAGAAATGTGTGTTTGGAGTAACATTTGGAAAAAATTTAGGTTACATAGTATTAAGAAGGGGGGTCGAGGTAGGTCCTACAAAGGTAAAAGCTATTCTAGAGATGCCTCCACCAAAAACATTGAAAAAACTAAGGATTTGACAAGGAAAGTTATAGTCCATTAAGCAATTTATCACACAATTGGCAGAAAAATTTCACCCATTTACTCATCTCCTACACAAGGATGTCACCTTTAATTGGGAGGGAAGATGTGACCACGCATTTCAGTAGGTCAAGGAATACTTACTTACTCCTCCTGTACTCATGCCACCTATTCCAAACAAGGGAATGATATTATATCTGTCTACTACACAAGCAACATTGGGAGCTCTCCTAGCCCAACTAGATGATGACAATAAAGAAAGGGAAATCTACTACATTAGCAGAACACTGGTGGGATATGAAATAAACTAATCACCCATAGAAAGAGCATGTATCTTAGTTTTATTTGCAACAAAAAAGTTGAGACACTACATCCTGAATAGAAAATTCAAGTTGATTTCCAAGGTAGACCCACTCAAGTACCTACTAGGAAAAGCAACCCTAACAGGTCGAATCACCAAATGGGTGATGATCTTGAGTGAATTTGACATAGAGTATGTGGATAGAAGAGCTATCAAGGGAAAAATAATAATAGACCAACTGGATGAAGCACCCATAGATTATCACAAACCTCTCATGATAGACTTTCTAGATGAAAGTATCTTAATGATAGAATAGACAAGCCATTGGACTCTCTACTTTGATGTATCACACACTTAGCATGGCTTAGGAGATTCCTTTTTGTTTCTTACACCATAGGGAGATATTATAGCCAAGACCTACATGATTGCTTTCCCTTGCACAAACAACATCTCAGAATATGAAGCTTTGATCATAGGGCTAAAAATGGCTATTGAATGGAGAATAAAGGAGCTACATGTCTTTGGAGACTCTCAGTTAGTGATTAGATAGGTGAATGATGAGTACCGAACCAAAGATGAAAAATTGATGCCATATAAAAGGATGGTGGATAGCTTCAAGGATTAATTTTTCAATTTATCTTTTAAGCAAGTTTCATGAATGAATAATAGAGTTGTTCACATAATGGAAACAATAGGCTCACTTCTTGATATTTCACAAAATGTGCCTAAGTACGAGTTCCTCGTAGAATAGCTTCTTGTGCCTACATTCGATATCCTAGAATAAAAATTGGTATGTGTTGTTGTTGTTCCTAACTCCCCATGGTACCAAGATACTTTTGACTATATCTAGAATGGTATCATACTACCCGACCTAACAACCACCCAAAAGAAAACATTCACCCATACAACTTCTTGTTTTACCATTCTAGGGGATACCCTATATCATCTTAGTCTAGATGGTATGTTAGTCCAATTCATTAAGGTAGAAGAAGTAAAAATAGCCTTACAAGAGGTACACGAAGGTATTTTTGGATCCCACTCTAGCGTACCTAACCTAGTCTAAAAACTACTCAAAACATGATACTACTAGTCTCTATGGAACATGAATGCATACAATACTCTAGAAAGTGTTGACAATGTCAGCAACATAATGATCTTATTCATGCACTAGCACAGGAACTGTGACCCATCCTCACACCATGGCCTTTCTCACAATTGGGATTAGACCTGGTAGGAAATATATCACCTGCCTCATCCAATGGGCACAAAATTATTATCACAACAACAAAGTATTTTACAAAATGGATAGAGGAAATTCTATTGACCTATATCACTGGAAAAAAGATATCAAAATTCATTTTTAATGATCTAATTTGCATGTATGGAATCCCCAAACGATAGTAATAGACAATGGCACCTGATTCAAAAATTAGGATTTCCAAGAACCTTGTTCCTAATTTTCTATCTAAAATAGATTTTTCATACCCTATTACCCCCAAGGAAATGGTCGGGCTAAGGAATCTAACAAAACCATATTGAAAATACTCAAAAATACTATTAATGAAGTCACATCTAACAAAACCATATTGAAAATACTCAAAAATATTTTTAATGAAGTCGTCCATGATTGGAATTTGTAGCTAAACCCGGCCTTTTGGGCCTATCAAACCAACATCTGAACACCTACTGGTTCCACACCATTTTCCTTGGTCTATGGATTAGACGCTATTTTAACTATTGAGGTTGAAATCTCCTCATTACGAGTTTCATTGAAAGGCATGGTCAACAATGAGGAATATAGGGTAACCAGACTAAATGAATTAGAGCTCCTAGATGAAAAGCATTTGAACACATTAAACCATCTGCAGGTTTATCATAATCAAATCAAATGAGACTATGACAAAAGGCTCAAGGACAAGAAATTTCAAGTTGGTGACTTAGTCCTCTAAGAGAATCAGAAGGTACAACTAAATCGAGATGACAAAGGTAAATTTGAACCCAACTGGTTAGGCCCATTCATCATCACAACAAGCTACAACTCTGGGGCATATTAGTTGGTTACTCATGAAGGAGAATCCTTAGTTGAATCATTGAAAAATAGCTAACTCAAGAAGTTCTACACATGAAGCACATCAAAATATCCCAAGAAAGAGGGTAAAAATCCAAAAAAATACAAAAAAGATAAAAATACAAAAAAAAAATAGTAAAGGGAAATAAGACATTCTCTGAGTGAAAACCACTTTGTGGCACTCTTAGAACAAGTTTCATAGTGAAAACCTAGCAAACAGGCACTATGTTTGAATAAAACTTACATCATTATCTTTCGGTACTATCCACAACATCCACCCATCCATTTCATAATAAAATAGTCTATCCAACCATGGCTTGTCACTGATAAAGGAAATCCATCTTGACTACAACTGGGGGAAATTTCCAAAGTCTAGTCATGGATTAGATCTTTGAGCGTCGTATCATGGTCATGAAAACAAAAAAAGATCAAAAACATTAGAAAACAACAAAAAGTAAAAAACATTGGAAAAAGAGGGTAAAAAACCAAAAACATCAGAAAACAACAAAAAGTCAAAAACATTTGAAAAACAACAAAAGATCAAAAACATTGGAAAAAGAGGGTAAAAACCAAAAACAACAAAAAGTCAAAAACATTTGAAAAATAACAAAAGATCAAAACCATTTGAAAAACAACGAGAAATCAAAAATATTTGAAAACATCAAAAACAAAACAACATCGTTGGGTCATTCCTTCACTCAAATAGTCTAAGATATCAACATTTGCTTGAACCTCATAGCTAGTTCAAGTAAATTTCCCACAACATATCCTCTAGACACAAAAGTGAAATATCAATCCAGATTATCTATGTTGTTTATCCAAAAATAATTTATGCTTTGAGTCAAATGGTTGAACTATGTGGTCTCTACATGTACAATGTAGGTAGGCTTATTAGCCCCCAAGAACATAAGTTAGTCGCCGTAGGTTTCTAACATGCTTTATTTCAACTTAGTCAAAAAATAAAAAATCCAAAAAAATTCAAAAAATCTAAAATCCAAAAACATCCACAAAATAGAAAAGGTCAAACCAAGTGAACTATGAGCCTCTACATGTACAGCGTAGGCAAGGCTTATCTTTGATGAGCCCTCAAGGCCCTAGGTTAGTCCTAAAAAAAAAAAATGTCATAGAAACTTAGAAAAATAAAAACAGGATATATCCCATCATCACAATCCACAATAAACTTTTCACACATAATAAAAAAAATGGCCACACTCACCCTTTGACAAAAAAAACAAAAAAACAAAGAAAACATCAATACCTATAAATTTTAAGCAAACAATTGCAAAATATCTAACTATAAATAGATATAAACAATGCCAAAGTATCAACTACCTATCTTTTGACAAATCCCAACAACATCCTAAGATGTGCCTTAACATATCCATTCCTATGATAGACATGATCAACACTGGATAATAGAACCACCCCAAATAGATATGGCAAGTGATATAACAACAATGTTTTATCTTTTTATAGTCTTATTTTTATGATTTATTTTATTGACTCATTCCCAGGATCTCTTGAGGATGTCCATAAGGATTTAGAGAAGGAATGGGGGAAATTGAGTGTCATTTTGATTTTCTTTTTGTGGATATTTTTTTTATACTATCATGGTGAATACTTGCTTTTTTGTATGCATGGAAGTTGTTTTGGAGCATTTCGTGTAACAGTGACATGTTAGGCTCTTAATACCTCTTGTGTTACTAGTCCAACATGTTTTAAAGCTTCTCACCCATACACTCTAATAGGGGTTTTGTATGTCTAGTATGAGCAAAGAATACTCCTTGTTTGTAGAGTCAAAGTCCATGCAATAGATACAAAGTCACCTTGGTTATTAGTACCACTGGTGCATAATATCTATTTGCTACATCAAATAGGATTGTACAAAATTGTGAAGCCTCTAAAAGTAAAGTGAAAGAAATACTCATCACTACTAACAACATCAAAATTTTTATCCATCATAATTTTTCTTCTAACATCCATCCTACATAGCAATATCATTAGTTGCATATCCATCCTACATCCATAGTGCCATCAATACATATCATGATGATAATAAACCAATAAAAACATCATGTATCATGAATGGGGAATACATCCATCATATATCATCTATATCAACACTGCATAAACATCATATATGATATATTGATCATCAATAATAAAAAATCATATAAAAAAAGTATGATTCATCCATCCACATCATATACATTCATCCCACATATGCATACATCATCATACATCATCATCATAAACATCACAAAGCTGAATTGAAGAAGGTATATCTCATATATCATCATAAAAAAAGGGAGTACATCATCATCAGTGAAACAAGTGTGATAGAGTAAATACAAAATCATAACATATATATGAGGCGTCAACTGGGATGATGAATATGCATATAAAACACATGTCTAAAATATGCCTCAAAGCAATGAACAACATAAAGATCAAGTACAAAAAAGTAAGATCCTGAAAAAAGAGAACATAACCCTATAAACCAAGTTGTGGGCCACTAAAAGGATTTTCTTGTCTCACAGACTGATCACTTGCCCCACCACCACCACCACCATCACTCACAATACTAGGCTCTCTAAACTGTGGACATCGAGTGGCCCTAGGAATAGTAGCATCATATAAGGTTTGATAATAAGTGGACATCTATATATGCCGATCTCGCTCAACTCGCATGCTATCATGCTCTACCCTGAGAGTATCTCTCTTCATTGTAACCACTTACACCTATGCCTCTGTAGCATGTCATCAACCACTCTCAATATCCCACTCAAATCTGAAAATATCTACCTTAGTCTCTGCATCCTATGACTACATTATCTCCATATCTTTGGTAGTTGTAATTTGATCTAACAATATGTCTCCATCCCTAGCAAGTGGAGGGGGAACCAAAACCTGTCTACGACCTTGCGTATAAGGCATGCTCTCATCTTGAACACCCTAGGCACCATCATGTTGGGCCCTATCCAACTATTCTGCAAGGACCTCAATGTGTTGTCTCTCTCCATGATGACCTATAATACCTAATCTACTTAAAGAGGGATCACCCCTATAATCCGCGAGTCTTAATGGTCTGCATCATGCCCACTACTCATCATAATCATGAGAGGTACCTAGATCTACTAAACCAACTAGGGAAAGGGCTTTGAACTCAACAAAAAAAATATCTATATCTGGCTAGATACCCCATACACAAACCTCCCTAGTAGTTTGACCAAAATGATCCTCATAAGTATTAGGAAATCAACCCTATCTCTCTCCAAACTAGCAACATACTCGGTCTGGCAAGTAATTCTCTAACATAGAATCAAAATGACCAATCAACCAATGGGTCTATCAATAGTAAACAAGATTATCTGAATCCTCTATCCAAGCCTCACAACCCATATAGGGTATCCACACAAAACCAGGCATCTCATCAAAAATCCGGTGCCAATAAGGAAGATCCCCAGGAAGGGTATAGTGTATGAAATCCCCATAATGATAAGAGTATGGATCATTAGGAAAATGATCTTGTATCCCATCCAATCGAGCAACAACAATATGCTCCATGCCCAAACATGCAAAAGTAAAACACTTGCAAACATGGATTTCTTGCCTTGATAAATGACCTCGTACATATCTCTGTATAGGTGAGCAAGAAGACATGCACCCCACACATACCACATCCCATGATCAAGAATACTCTTGATACACACACCCCAACCCATAGGGAACTATCAACCTCTCCTATTAGGGACAACAAGTCCTAAGATCAAAACACACAGAACAAGCACAATAGGATCAACACTATAAAAAATCATGGAGAAATCAATCTCTAACTATCACACCTCCAAGTGGCTAGTAGCTAACACCCACTACATGGTGCAAGTACCATGTTGAACATTATATGAAATTAGCTCACCATGAATGGGAAGGTGAAGTATCCACCAAATATCCTCAAGAGTAATAGTAGCCTCTCCTATCGGAAAATGAAACAAAGATGTCTCAAAATGCCACTACTCCACAAGTGTGGTCATTATCATAGTATGAGTCTTGATAGGAGGCATGTAGAAAATATAACATAGTCCAAAAACATCAAGAAATTCTTGTTCCAATGCACCAAAATAGGCAATAGGATCAAACAAGTGGCGAGGATGTATCTCCCTCAGTTGTAGTGGTTTGAGACTCACCTGCAATCATTGTAAACCAATATATTAGGGTTTCACTCTCAAAACATGTAAGGCCACAAAAAATAGCACAAGGCACAATGAAAAATTACATTTAGGATGAAAAACAACAACATGCTAAGGTCTGAAGAAAATGCTAAAAGAAAATATAGAAGGAAAATTCAAATGCAAGGTTTTTGAGAAAATGCTCATAAAACACCAAGAAAAAGTGAGCTTTTCAGTCAAATGTGAGCTTTTAGGTCAAACACGAGGAAACAAGGGCAGGCTTTTCAGTCAAGTGTGATATTTTAGGTAAAGTGTGAGGTTTTAGACTCTAGAGCAGGTAGAAGTGAAGTTTTAAGTCAAGGGTGAGCTTTTAGAGCAAGTGCATGAAATCGAAGCAAGGTTTCTAGTCAAGTGTGATGTTTTAAGTCAAGTGCAATATTTTAAGTGTCACGTGCAAGATTCTAACCTATTCAAAGGTGAGGAAACTAATGCAAGTGTGAGGGAATCATAAAAACTTTGTTATTGACTCAAGAAACTTTGTACATGCATAATGAGAATGAAACAAGACGAAAGTGAAAAGTGAGAAGGTACATACCGGGCCACCAATGCTTGAAGACCGTACAACCTCTTGAACAAGCTTAGAATAGTGTGGGGCTCCCTCAAATCTCAACATTTCTCCTGAACAACTAACAAAATGGGAGAAATAGAGACATGAATTAACTATAGAGTCCAAGCACAAATGAGCCAATTTGAAGCCTAAATTTCCTATATTAAACCTCAAGAAACCCTAATTTCATCTAGGAAACTCTAATTTCTACTTAGGTAAACTTCCTACTTTCATATTAGAAGCTCAGAGAAATATTATAATGAGGAACAAAATACTTATAGATCTAATTCTTCAGTCTCAACACATTAGAACTAAAACAAGACAATTCCATGAGCTTTTCCTTGAAACTAACCTTTTACCAACCAACCTCTCGAGGGAGAAACATTGAGTTCTACCATCATTTTGCTAAACACTATGGCATAGTGGGGCATAATTTTTTTTTTTTCCAAAAAAAAACTTGATCTTAAAGAATCTTTGAAACAAACCAACAAATACTTTGTATCAAAGAGGGGGAAAATTTTGACATGTAAAATTAACCTAACACCTATTACAAACCCTAAACAACATCAAACAACATCCCATATAAACTTGGAACATCTTGGAATCAACCCAAAACGTCTTGGAACATCTCTCTAGAATTAACCCAAAACATCTTAGAACATCTTAGAATCAACCTGGAATGTCTTGGAACATCTCATAATCAACTCAAAATGTCTCAGAACATCTCATAATCATCGTGAAACATCTCAAAATCATCTCACAATGCCCCGAAACATCTCAAAATCATCCTGAAACATCTCAGCATCATCCCATAATATTATTTGATTAATTCAATTTTTCATCATTTTCGACAAATTAAATAAATTTCATTTATTTAATGAAGTCTTGAAAACCCTAATTCTACTATTAATTGAACAATACGACATTATTTAATTAATTCACCATTTCATCATTTCAACAAATTAAATAAATTATATTTATTTAATAAAGTCCTAATCTAATTTATTTCATCTTGATTAGTCAAACAATGCCAATTATTTGATTACATCACTAATTCACCTTATTCCTCTAAATTAATTAAATTATTAAATCATAATAATTTAATTAACATAATTTCCCTCCAAAATTTGAATAATTAGATTAAACTATTCAAATCATTTATCAAAAATCAAATCAGACTAATGCAACTTTGTTTGCAAAAGTCAAACTTGATTTGCACGTTCAACTCCAAAAAGGAATTAATTACTTAAATCAATTAGTTCATAATTCCTCACCCACTTTATAATTGAGCAAATTATTCTTGCTAACTAAGCAATCCAATTTTCTAACTCAACCATCTAATTCCTAACTCAACCATCAATTTCCTAACTAAATCCTGACTAGAAAATCTATTCTTCAATCACACAAGTTGTGCAATATACTTTGTACAATCTTCTCATGTCTAAATCCTCTCAACACATTTCAACCATTGATCTTGATCCAACATTGTTGAATCATGATCGTTGATTTGAAATCTCATTTCCTATATAACAAACTTATCTCCTCACAATTAAGGATCGGAGAATCAACATACCTTATGCAACGAACTGTTGTCACAATCACCATAGATAGAGCTTCAACCTTTTTTTTTATCAACATCAAGCAATCATTCATCAATATTTGTATGAACTATGGAGGCTTCACGGTGATAAGAACAATCTAACATCAGGTGAATACACTCCACTATGAGATGGTAACAATTTGTTTGTTGTTTGCATTCATTTTGGTAATCATAGATTTCCTAATTATGTTTTAGATAGCTTAGTTTCATTTCATATGTGTATTATTAGATCTTAGATTGATGTGTTGGATCTTGGTTTATATTTTCTTTTCAAGCACCTTAAATATTTTTTAGCATTTGATGATTTTCCCCCTCACACACATATCTATGCCAAAATTACAAAATAATAACTCTAGATAGAGCTCACAAATCAGCCCAAATAAAAAATGAAAAAAATGATTAATATGGCCAATACATGGACCTTTGAAATTGGAGTGCCAAAATGAAACTATTGATGGAGAAGGTGTCTAATTCAAAGGGAAAATTGATTATGTTAGTTGATATAATTTTAGTGTCATAAATTATCACTACTAACAATTTCAAACTAGGTTTGCCACTCCCTTTTTAATGTATAGTTAATTATGTTCATAATATGGCCATTTCGTGGCTTGATTAAGGGAACCATGTTAAATCCCTTGACAACTAATATTTCAGGAATGGAAAATGCTAGGACATTAGAGAGGCATGCTAGTGTTTTGCATTTGAATTTTAAAAATTTTTAACTATGAATGTTAGTATTAGGTGCTTTAATCATTCTACCTTATTGACCTAGCTCAAAAAGGTCTTTGATGGGTGTATAGAAGTTGTAGAGTAGGGGGGGTTTTCACCCCCAAGGCTCCAAGTCATGAGAGATCCCCAAGTAATTAACTACCCTAAACTACCTCAGGTTGACTAATGAATTAGGAAAGGAAAGATGAGCTCTGTTTTGAGGTCTTCCTCAATCAAACCCTCGTTTTGGTGTTCTCACCTCCACAGGTAGCCAAATATGCAACAATATAGAGAAAAAGTGATAAAGGAGAGAATAGAAAAGACAAAATAAAGAAGAAAGAAATGACAACTTGAATGTTACTCTACAAGATGATAGGTGCAAAATGAAAACACACAATGTTACCTTCCCTACTATAAGCAGTCAAGGATGATAGAGGAAGGAGAAAGATGATACCACCATGCTGAGGTGATAGAGCTTCGTAAACCTATGAACGATGGTGTTGAAGCAAGAAGACATTATAGAGACCAAGTAGAAAGTTGGTAGTAATAAGATAGATCAATAGAGAAGCAACAATGATCAAGAAGTGAATAGAGAGTGTGGGAAAATGAGTTAAAGAATGTAAGAGAGTGAAAGAATGAGTGTTAATCAATAAAATTGATTCCCTTAAAGTTTTTTGTTAGTCAAGACCTAGAATACAATGTTACATTTTCTACCAACCAAGAAACATAACACTTATATGGATCCCAAAGGTAGGAATCTGTTAGGATGACAATGCAACACACAAACATCCACACAGTGCATGTGTATCCCTAAAAAAATATTCCTCCACTGATGAAAAAAGACAAGGACATATGGGAAGATTAGGAATATGATGATAGGTTTATGCATCATCGTACTTGTAATCCCAAAGTAAGGGTAAATAAATGGAGAATTTTCCTAGGGTGAAAATTTGCACCATTACATTTTTCCCCCACTTTAGTGATCATACGTGTTAGTGCATATGTGAGTTAAAGTAGAAAGAGGTTGAAGAGGATATACCAATTACATTGAGTAAGAAGATCTTCAATCTAGCATACCTAGATGTGAAAGAGGGAGCTCCACCAAGATGCAAGGATACACAGGTCCTTGATCTTATGAATCTAGCTATGATCTCACCACAAAAATGTTAGGTTGTAGTCAAAACATGATAGGAAAAAATTCCAATCATGAGACACACATTCATAAGACATGAGAAGACACAATCCAACACAATAAGAGATAGTCTAATAAGATAGACACAAGACAAACACTGATAAGATAGATAAGCATTTGGCTACTACAAACTACATTATAGGATAGTCACAGAAAAGATGAGTCTAGTCAAACTGCCACCAAGCTAGACACCAAGATATAATATGTATGACACCAAGAAATGAAACATCAAATATTAGATAAAAGGTACACATTAAAAGACATCAAAGAGATAATTTAAGAATAAAGCTTTCAAATTCAGTAGGGAACCTATCAAGACACCAAGAGGCCCATTCAAAAGAACACCCCAAATGAAAGACAACATTTTTTCAAGGTATTTTATCATCAAGGATCCTTTTGAAAAAAAATTCTTCCATGAATCTATTGGAAAGAATGTTCCTTTTTAAAGGAAAGTTTTTAGACTCTTTCAATTTAGAAAATGTGCTACTTTTTCAAAGGAGAGTTTTTAGACTCTTTCACATTTGAAATATTTTTGAAAATCAAATCTCATCTTGGAATCCTAAGAGAATACAACATTTTGGAAAATGAGGGATTCTAATAAGGGATTCTTTCATCAAGGAATTCATTTTAAATAAAATTTGACACCAAGGAATCCTTCTAAAATAATTTACCTTATTGAAAATTAGAACATAGTATCCCCCCCTTAAGATGGTGTGTGCTATGTGTAAGATAGGGGGACCACCACATGCAAGGCCCCATGTCACAGAGGGCCAAGATGCAGAAGACTTCCTTCACTTACCTCAACTTAGTGGGATGTTAGGATATGTGGGACAAGAATGATGAGGACTATGAGGTCCTTCGATCACTCTACAGACCCAAAATGAAAAATGGGGCTAAGCAAGACAATTTTTAGGTTCAACACTACGCCTCAAAGAACTCTTTTCCTGAGGATAGAAGCAAAGTCCTTGGATGACAATGCGGCGTACTGGCATCTCTAAAGTGTGCTAGCATGCATACAACCAGACAATAAAAGAGACAAGGTCAAACCTAATAAAACAGGCTAATGGACCAGCTAACTACTACTAAAGGGTCAAAATAATGCGATTAAGTAAATGAAATATCCTCTAATATGACAAAGTAAAAATACGAGGGTTAAGGTGGCAGGAAGGATCTCACAAAGAAACTCGTTTTACAACTAGCACCTCGAAAGCACATCCACCTACACACAAGAGAGAGAAAATTTTGGGTGGTTGTATAGGGGCATGCCTCAGTCAAACCGTTGTTTAGGTGTTTCCACCTTCATGGATAACCAAGAGAGTGAGATAAAGAAACAATGTACTAAAGAGCATAAAAGCACTATAAAATAGTAAAGGTGCTTACTCAACCAAGTGATATAGGAGTGGAAAGGAAAGCTTACCACCTCTACCAAGAGCACTCATGGCTGCTTGAGGGGAGAAAATAAGAGTACTCAAGCCTCTACTACAATGGTGTTTGTCCCCAACTTGCTCTATTGAAGTGATAGAGTGATGTACTTGCTACAATGGAGTGAAAAAATGTTGCTTGGAAGCTTAAGAGTGAGTGAAAGAGTATGAAGTTGAATTCTTGGAGTTGTGAAGAAGATGAAATGCTTGTTCAAGGAGTGAATTTGAAGGAGGGAGTGAAAGAAATGACCATATTTGTGTTAGCCATCTAAAGATGGCATTACAACTTGACTCCCAATGAGAAGTGTAATGCCTCTGCAGATTTAGCTACAAGAATCTGCTAGGGATGTAAGTGTGTCTTGCGGATGTCTACGTGCCACATGGGTGTCCCTGACAGAAATGCCTCCACTGAAACTCAAACAAGGTGCCAAGTGGGATGCAAGCAGCGGGCTTAGGTGGAATTAATCCTCCAAACTTGGTTTTATAAAGTGGAAAGGGGTAAAAGGGGAATTTTCATAAGGGGTGCAAATTCACTCCTATACATTTTTCCCCCACTTTAGTGAGCACGAATAGTGATGAGTGCTCGGTAAAGTAGATCAAGAAAGTAGAAAATTCATAAATGTATACCTGAACCATCGAGGAAGTAGACCACGATCTAGTGTGCCTAAAGATGTAGGGCAAGTGAAGGACTCCATAGCTACTCAAAACTATGAAGTTGAAGAAAGAAAGCACCTTATAGGCCCGTGGACTTGCAAGGAAGGTGTCCTTCAAAAACTCTAGCATGAAGGAAACCCAAAGGAAGTGTCCCCCAAGATCTCTCACATGGAAAAAGAAATTAAAGTGCCCTACAAGCTCTCAATACTATAGGGAATGTATTCTCCAAGATCTCTCACATGAAGAATACCCAAGTAAGCACCCTACAGGTCTGCAACTCTATAGGGAAGGTAACCCCCAAGATCTCTTGCATGGAGGAAACTCGATAAAGCATCCTACAAACTTTCAGACCTATAGGGGAGCTACCCCGAGATCTCTCACATGGAGGAAGCTCAAAGGAAATACCCTATAGGCTATCAGTCCTATAGGGAGGTATCCCCCAATATCTCTCACATGGAGGAAACCTAGGAAAGTGGACTCTGTAGAGTCAGGAAGTGACTACCTAGGAAAATAAGGAGACAATGACGAAGACCATTGATGATTTGGAAGTCTTTCAAAGGATTCCCTCGAGAACCCTTTGAAAGAAGAGGGGTCCACTCAAGGGACACACTATTTGAAAAGTGAGTAGTCAGGCTTCACCCAAGCTAGAGACGATAGGATTCATTTGAGATAAAAAAATTCAAAGGGGGTTCATTAGGAACCCATCGTGAAGAAGGGGATCCACTCAAGGGATGCACAGTTCAAAAGTGGATGTTCTCCTTCTCAAATCGATCCATCATCAAGGGATCCTTTCGAAATATGTTCACTTCATCAAGGAATTCAAAAGGAAGAACATTCCCCCATGTGAGGGGAAGGTCAAAGCTATTCCCACTTCGAAGGAAGGTTTTCAAGTCCTTTCTTTATGAATTTGTGATGAAGGAAACATGTTCCATTAGGGTCCCAAGTTGAAAATTAGATTTTGAAGAAAGGTTTGTGAGGATTTTCTAGAAAAGATTCATTAGCAATGAACGTGTTTTCTAAAAATCAAAATGTTAAAGAAAGAATGTTGTCACACATACGAGAGGGACAACTCAAGCAAAGAGGAAAGATAAAGAAAGAGAAAAACAAAAACAAAGGGCATAGGGGATCTAGTTTAGCAATGTTAGATCTATCCAAGCTCATACAAATGATAGGTAACCATGGTGCAAGGAAAAAGATCATCAATCCCCAACCAAATCAGGAACAATGTATAAAAAACAAAGTAAAAATTAAAAATTGGGTCATCATGGAAGGGAAGCCTAAATTCTCCCAACGATTTGCATCATCCCCAATTTATCAAAAATCAAACATGAACATGGAAGAATGATGATACAAATAGAAGAATGTTTACAAAACAAAAACCATTCTTGTATCCAAGCACTAACAAGGGTGATGAGGGTCATCCAGGCACACATAGCATGATCATGAGGGAACACATCACAAAACACACACACACACAAAAGATCAAGAATATTCCTCCTCCTAACACTGATTGACCAAGAGGTCATCTAATTTCCACTATAGGTCATCATAGGGGGAAGGAGGATGATCCTGCAATGGTGGGATGTTAAGAGGAGAAGCATCCACAAGGGCCAAGGAAGAAGGCCCTGCAAGGTCTTCTTCACTAAGCTCTTGTGGAGCTAAGGTTAGCAACTTCACAAAGATCGTTGACAAGGCCAAGACTTCATCCATAGAGTTAAACATGTACCCCATAGGATTGTCGTGTTTAACTTTAGTGGATAGGGTAGGCTATGCTTGAGATTCATTGCTAGCCTTGTCGAGTGACTCAAGAGTGGTGACAAACTCAAGGGAAGCTAGGATTGGTTTAGTCACCAAGACAGAACAAGTCAATGTGGGGCCACCTTGTGGAGAAGGTGGTCTCATCTTATGTCCTTCACTACTGGAAGGACCATGCTCCACATTTTTCTTCATCAGATGGGATGAAATCCCCATAGAAAAGGCTAGAGGTGCGAAGAAAGAAGAGGAAATAACCGCAATAGATACAACCAAGGTATTAATCATATCCACGAGTTTTGGTAAAGGATAGATATCTAGAATGGATATCAAGAAAGGTAGCTCCATTGAAGGAGCAATGAACACCTATACCCCCTTGTGATTAGGTGCATTTGTACTCACAATGGAAGTCAGGAGCAACGTGGGACTAGACTGAAGAGAGGTGGAAGGAAGGGAAGAGGGCGACATTGTAGGAGACCTTGAGACAAGGGTGATCATCTCTTCCTCCTTCCTTTGTGAGGTGGCGTACTCAGCTAAGAGAGGTTTTTGCTAGTGCTTTTATTCACATGCAAGGAAGTTTCTACGACTCTTTGAGTTGGAGGCCAGAGGCTGCAACGGAACAAAAAGCTCCTGCAAAGAATAGAAAAAGTTATTGAACCGTAAGGTTTGAGACACATACCATCATGCGTATGGATGGTTGATTTTTTTTCTTCATATTTTTCCCTTTGCAATGAATTTAACACTAATGTTTCTTCTATGCTAACTTTCACATGGCTCACAAGATCTACCAAGACTCCTATCACAATGTTACCATTGATGCGAGCAGGAATGTAGAGGGGCAAGGGTTTATTGTTTAAGGGAAGATCTTGTGATGTGAATGTGATGTTCGATGAATCGGGTGCGAGAAGAGCAGTAGACATCATTGTGACCATGTTAACATAGGCCTCGGGTTGAGTAATAGAATCAGTGGGATATACAATCATGTTAGCAGAGTGCAAAAAAAATGGGTCTATATATATCTGCAATTCACTATTAGCTTTCACTACTGACTTGTTAGCATTTTTTTTGCTACCATCTAGACAAATAGTACCATCCTCGATGCGATCCTGTATCTCATGATGCAAGCACATACATCATTTGGTATCATGTCCATTAACTCGATGGTACTGAAAATAAGTGATCCCATCATACCAACTAGGGTAAAGGCGGGTGCATGAAGTTGGGTAGAAATTTCATGGCCAATTTCTAGAAAAATTTAGAAAATGCTATAACACGAGTGTGTTATAATGTGAGCACATTATAACAAACTCACGTTATAGCATGTTAAAAGCAAAAAAAAAGTGAAATTGTTCATTTTCACTTTGAATTTTTTCTTCTTCTGCCCATGGGAAAAACCCCCAACTTTCATGCTCACATTCTAGGAGGAGGTATTGGGCAAAAATATTCAACAATATTTTATGTTTCTTTGCAAGGATGGTGCTACAACAATGAAGAGGTGGGAGAGGTAAATATTGTTTGTTGTTTGTTTTGAATTTCTTAGTTTTAGGTTATATTTGATATATAAATTTTTGAATTTGTAGGAGATGTAAATGAACCCACAAAATCCTCAACAAGAAGAGCAACCAAATCCTAAAGAACAAAATCCTCAACAAGAAAATCAACCTCAACAACAACCTCCTCCACCAATCCCTCAACACCCTCCTAACACTCAACAAAATTTAATGAGTGAGATTGAGAACAACAAAAACAAAATTGAGGATTTTATTAGTAGGTTGAGTGATCCAAATGGTTCAACCATAGAAAGAATGACCCTCACAAATTCATTGAAAGATATGTTAAAAATGTAGATTCAATTAGAAAATAAATAACTGGATGGTGAGATAGGAGGTAGGCAGCTATGGCATATTATGTAGATAAACTATCATATAAACAAGTAAAGGATTTAAAAATTAAAAAAGGTGATTTGTGCTCATTATTCACTGACTCATGCACAAATCAAAATCTTAGCCTCAATGCGAAGAGGTTTCCTATTCATTGGTGCCACCACCAAGAGATTAGGAACCATTTTTATGATAGGTAGTACATGGTCTTTGATGACCAACCATGCAACAATAGTGAAGTCCTCTAGTATTTTCTTAGGAAACTATACAATGAGTTCATATCAAACAAAATCCCAAATTATTTTAATATGAGGGACTTCCAGGGGAGAGGTTAGGGGTTGGCTCAGGATAGGCCTAGTGCACAACCGGATCCTACACGACAAGGGAGACGAGCTCTCGCTAGGCCACCTCGTGAGCAAGTTGTTATGCCTATTGTCATGAAGGAGAGTGCTGATGTAGAGACATTGCAGGTCATCAACACTTTGACCTAGAGTGCCATCCATCATACTATCCCTATTCTACAACACCATCCAGGGGAGTCTTCAAGTGGTGGCCTTCAAACCCATGTTTGTCAATCTTGCAAGGTAACTTGTTCATATGACCCCACTAGCACTTAGGAGGTTGTTGCGAAGGATCTGTATGCAGTTACGAAGATGGAGAGGGAAGATGTATTTTGCATGATGCATATGGAATTGATACTCAAGTAAAACTTAGCATGTTTATTGAATTTAATTTATTAAATTTTGATTTTGAAATGCAATATTAACTAATCTAGTTTTATGATTTTAATAAAAGTGCAGAGTCACAGTGTTGAGACTGGATACACCGGCCCTCCACCTACTTATTTTTGTAGTACACCTATCGGCATGGTATGTAACTAATAAACAATTATAAATTTATTATATTTTAATAGAATTATTTTACAAATGGTATTCTAATATGTGATTTTGGATGTTGAATAGGGTAATATTGGAGGTTTTGAGGGAAAATATCCTAGTGCTAGTGAATTTACTCAGACCTTCATGTAGGTAATAGAATAAAGAGTTTAATTAATGAATTGTACTTAATAGATTTGCATAGTTTATATTCATATCATTGGTTACATTGCATTTCACATCATCAAAACTCAAAGCATTACTTCACATTCCATAACTAATAACTAGATGTTGGTAGATGAAAACATTTCAACTACAATATAGTTGTTTAGAAAGTCAACATAAGCAGTGATGAAATTTATTCACATGGAGGCATGTGCTTACAATGGTGTGCCTATATGACAAACTATGGATGCTTGGAAAAAATTTATGAAACCATAATAGTATGAAATAGCATAGACAAGACAGTTAGTAGTTTCAAAAAATTCCTCAAAGAAATGTGGCCTCATGGTGATGGAATGGAATTCCATCACCATGATACCAAATTTCTTCGAGGAATTTCTTCAAAATGATCACCACCTTTTCTATGATACCACATTTTTCATACATGTGCACCAAAGAATTTTATCAAAATACTCGTGCTTCCTTGTTGCTATGGCTAAAAGCCTAAAATAGGTGCTTTCCAACAAACTATGGATGCTTGGAAAAATATCTATCAAAGCATAATAGTAAACAATAATACCATAGAGAAGGAAATGAAATTTTTGAAAAAATTCCTAAAATAAATGCGTTCTCTTGGTGATGGAATTTCATGACATGCATTTGTTTGTAATGGCATTCCATCACCACAAGGCCCCATTTCTTTTGAGGCATTTTTTCAAACAATTCACTTCCTTCTCTATTCCACCATAGTTATCGTACATGTGTATGAAAGCATTTAATCAAATGATTCAATGGCTTGCTGCTATGGTTAAAAACCTAAAAATGCATCCTTTCAAACAAGATATGAATAGGGAAAATAGTGAGTATGATAATAAAAAATATATAGTTTAATAAATACTCAAAATTTTGTTCATTAGATCTCATACACTATAAGTCATTACGTGGATCGCTATTGTAACTTTTTTGTGATTAAATAATTTGTTTTATTTTTAGATGTTGGTTGTGGAAACACCTCCAAATGTTACAAGGGCAATGGATATCAGTGTTTCATCTACTATAAAATCCTCAATGGCTCTAACAGGGGAGGTATAAGGCACATTACTAAATTTCAATTTACATTCGTTGTTATAGATGTTAGTTTGAGTGAAAAATCAAACCAAATTTGCATGGTTTATACAGGGCTTGAGCATGACTCAACATCGGTGTGCAAATATTTACCTCGTGGAGAGTGGTCGTGAGATGGCCGTAAGTGATTATTTTTTAAAATATATCATTTTTTATAATGTAATTTCTATATATTAATGTCATTACTTCTTATTGTAATAGTTAAAACTTCACCAAGAACTTAACAGTAGTAGGAGAAGTAGCAGGAGCACTCCTCAAGTGCAGTAGAAATGAGTGACAAACCTATCACCATCCGATCGACTAGCAAAGGGAAAGAGTTTATTTTGAGAGCCTAGAGAGCAATGACTTTTGATTCCAGAGCCCTTTGTTGTATGCCTACATGGTAGTTTTGTACATATTTTGTATTGGATATATTTGACATTGTATGCCTATATGGCATTCTCATAATCCTATATGGCTATTTTGTACCTATATTTTATACTTATATCAACATATATTGATGTATGCGTACATGGCTATTTGGTTAATACAAATCTTTTTTATTGATGGTGTCCATATTTTCATGTTATAAATTCATGGTTCAATATATATGAGTTATGTGTATTCAAGTGTATACTTACAACATACATGTATACTTTGTGACTTACATGTGTTCCAATGTATACTTTGCGACTTATGTGATTTCATGCGTATACCTTGTATTCATGCATATACTTTGTATTAAGTTGTGTTTACTATGTATTCGTTTGTATACTTCAAGGCATATGTGTTTGTGACTACTTGTGCTTCCCTTATTCACATGTACATACTTGACTTATTGACGTGTATACTTATTAATTGGTTAGCCATAGCATTGATCATTGTTGTCCTTCATGGTTTGTCTTGAATAAATTAATTGATTGATGGCAAAAAATTTTATCTAAAAACAAAAAACACATTTTCAATTGGTATTCTATGAAATGATTGATAAAAAGATTCTAATATATTTAATCCTTAGATTGGAACAACTCAATTAAGCAAAGGATACATAAGACTTTTCCTTTTAGATTAGCAATGCATGCAAGTTTCAAAAAGTATCCTTGATATTACAAAAAGATATGTGTTTATACACTTCAATTGTGCACTCACCCTTTGGTTCTTTGAAAGAAAAATCTACCTATGCCATTGTTACACTGCACAGGTAACCAAATTTTGTATTGTGGAGCTATATTAAGCTACCACTCTCAAGGCCAATGTAACAATGATACAAAATAATGTTTGAGACTGCAAGAAGACATCAAAATGGTTAGTGTACTAAAAAAATTCTTATGATTTATGAAGAATGTTGATAACTCTACTTAGTTGGCTTCTTTTTTCAAAATCATACAAATTGAACCCTAGCATCAATAGACTCTGTACATCAAGCTAACACAATTCAAGTTTCAATGATGAATATTTATCATGTATGTTTTAAAAGACATTCAAGTTTATGGTGGTTTTGTTGTTTATCTAATGTTATGTGATATTCTAATCCTAATGCATGCGTCTGGGCTGCATATATATTTATATTTTGTTTTTACATTATTTTTGTACCAACAAACCCAAAACAAACCAAACCCCCCTCCAAAAAAAATTGGCCTAACTGGCAAACTAAACCCCTGAACCTGAACCTGAACCTCAAAACCTATTCCAAAACTCTTTATTCTTCCTACACAAACTTAATTGACCACCAAATTATGTTGCCTCTTGACTTTACCCACTTTTACTCCCTCAAACATCTCCTTTTCATTCAAAACCCCTATTTTCCCAACTAGGGCATCATGCCATAACATACTTTTGACCTCCCCTATCCTTGTAGACCTCTTGAACACATCAAAATCCACAACCTCACTCTATTTCCAACCTATTCTAACTTATTTTCAAACAATTTCTTCTTTTCACCTCTTCTAGCCTTGCTTTTAAAGGGCCTTAATTTTGAATTTTGAACAGGGTGGCGTTAGTAATCTCTTCCAATGCCTTTACCAATGCTATTTTATTATTTGTACTCCCTATCCTACTTACATCAGTCCCATATCACTGAGACATAGTTTGAACAATAGGTAGAATGGCCTATTTCAACATATTACACTTGAACCCTTAAGGGATATTCTGGTTGAACATAGCTCAGAGTGATTCCGTGTGTTTGGGTGTGAAAGAGGACCATGCCTAGCATAAACATACCTATTCAAATGCATTGGAACAGTCTATTTGGTCACATGAGTTGCAGATTGAAATTTGCACCAATTTGCAACTTTCTAGTACTTGCATTTGACACTTTTTCAATCAACTAAAAACTAGACACCATGGGAAAACCACTTCGAGATAACAAAAACTAAGAGAGGTTATTGTAGAGGGGTACAATTCGATCCCATAGAATTAGATGAGAAGTTTCTAAGCATCACACTATCTAAGTAACATCATGTTGAAGTTTGCAGCCATTTTGCACTTTGGACCCTTTAGGGATCAATCTGGTTGAACGTAGTTCAAAGCGATTCTGCATGTTTGGGTGTGAAAGAGGACCATTCCTAGCATAAAAATACCCATTTAAATGCATTGGAATAGTTTGTTTGGTTGCATGAGCTGCATAACAAAAATTGCAGCACTTTGCAACTTTCCACTACTTGCATTTGACACTTTTTCCATCAACTAAAAATTGGACACCATAGGAAAACCACTTCAAGATAACAAAAACTAAGAGATTTTATTGTAGAGGGTCCCAACATAATCCCATAGGATTAGGTGAGAAGTTTTTAAGCATCATGGTATTCGAGTAATATCATGTTGAAGTTTGTAGCCATTTTGCACTTTAAACCCCTAAGGGATCGATCCGGTTGAGTGTAACTCAAAGTGATTCTGCATGTTTGGGTGTGAAAGAGGACCATTTTTAGCGTAAAAATACCTATTCAAACATATTGGAATAGTTTCTTTGGTCACACGATTTGCAGAACGAAAGTTGCACCACTTTTCAACTTTCCACTACTTCCATTTGACACTTTTTCTATCAACTGAAAACTAGACAGCATAGGAAAATCACTCTAAGATAACAAAAACTAAGAGAGGTTATTATAGAGGGGCCCAACGTAATCCCATAGGATTAGATGAAAAGTTTCTAAGCATCATGGTATCCAAGTAACAACATGTTGAAGTTTGCAGCCATTTTGCACTTTGGACCCTTAAGGGATTGATCTAGTTGAATGTAGCTCAGAGCAATTCCATGTATTTGAGTGTGAAAGAGGACCATTCCTAGCATGAAAATGCATATTCAGACATGTTAGAATAGTTTGTTTGGTCACATGAGTTGTAGAACGAAAGTTTCACCACTTTGCAACTTTCCACTGCTTGCATTTGACACTTTTTCCATCAACTGAAAACTGGACACCACAGGAAAACCACTTCGAGATAACAAAAACCAAGAGAGGTTATTGTAGAGGGAAGTAACATGATCCCATAGGATTAGATGATACTTTTCTAAGTGTCGCAGTATCTGAGTAACAACATGTTGAAGTTTGTAGCCAATTTGCACTTTGGACCCTTAAGGAGTCAATCTGGTTGAACATAGCTTAGAGCGATTCTGCATGTTTGGGTGTGTAAGAGGACCATGCCTAGCATAAAAATACCTACTTGGATGCATTGGAATATTTTTTTTGGTCACACGAGTTGCAAAACAAAAGATGCACCACTTTGCAACTTTCCACTACTTGCATTTGACACTTTTTCCATCAACTAAAAACTGGACACCACTAAAAAAATAGCTTGAGATAACAAAAACTAATAGATTTTATTGTAGAGGGGCCCAACATGATCCAATAGGATCATACAAGAAGTTTCTAAGCATCATGGTATCCGAGTAGCAGCATGCTGAAGTTTGTAGCCATTTTGTACTTTAGACCCTTAAGGGATCAATCTAGTTGAACGTAGCTTAGAGTGATTCCGCATATTTTGGTGTGAAAGAGGACCATTCCTAGCATAAAAATACCTATTTGGATGTGTTGGAACAATTCATTTGGTCACATGAGTTGCATAATGAAAATTGCACCACTTTACAACTTTCTACTACTTCCATTTGACAATTTTTCCATCAACTGAAAACTGGACACCACAGGAAAAACCACTCCAAGATAACAAAAATTGAGAGAGGTTATTGTAGAGGGGACCAACTATATCCCATAGGATTAGACAAAAATTTTCTAAGCATCATGGTATCCGAGTAGCAGTATGTTGAAGTTTTCAGCCATTTTGCACTTTGGACCCTTAAGGGATTGATCTGGTTGAATATAGCTTAGAGCAATTCCACATGTTTGGGTGTGAAAGAGGACCATTTCTAGTGTAAAAATACCTATTTAGACATGTTGAAACTTTCTGTTTGGTCACATGAGTTGGAGAATGAAAGTTGCACCGCTTTGCAACTTTCCACTACTTGCATTTGACACTTTTTCCATCAATTGAAAACTGGAAACCAAGGGAAAACCACTCTGATATAACAAAAATTGAGAAAGGTTATTTTATACGGCCCCAATGCGATCCCATAGGTTTAGATGGAGATTTCATAAGTTCCATGGTATCCAAGTAATACTCTGTCAAAAATTTCTACCCTTTTACACTTTGAGATTTGATGTTTCATTGAATTGTACGGTTCCGTATAGGGTGATTGTGCTATTTTTTTGATGAAATTCAATGGAAAGTAGACTTAACTCTGTTTTAGTTTTAGTTTGGTTGGATTTCAAGTGATTTTGTACATTTTAGAAGCCAATTACTCAGGGTTGGTTTGTATACCTTGTTTTAAGGGTTTTTAGTGCATTAAAATGTCATATTAAGCCTTTCATCCACTGTATGCTTCTTTAACTAGATGGAAATGCTTAGTTATGGTTATAAAACATATGTGCAAATTTTTGTGTGCAAGGGAGGAAAATAGAGGGTTTTTAGGTGATGCCCTAGATGTCAAATGGTTCATTTTTTAGTGGAAAATGGTGGTTTACTGCTACGGTTTGAAGAAATCTTTGGGGCTAGCGATATCTCTTGAAACTTTAAGCTTGTGCGGACCTTTTTGAAGGTTTTTTAGGCTTTGGTGGGCTGTGGGAAGGTTTCGAGTATGGGTTTTCAATAAACCCTTTCCTAACTTATAGTCTCCAAATCTCATCAAATGGGCTTATCTTTTAGAGGTCATCCAATGGCCAACCAAACATCAATCAAGCTTTAACACATACCCTAAGATAAATTCCCAAGAGATCATACCATGTTTCTTTGTACCATCTGTGTGAACCCCAATCCTAATACCTACAAAAGAATTAGAACAAACACATTAGATTAGAAATTGCAAGCAAGAACAAGGATTCCCCATGAAATTCATTCAAAAAACTCAAATTAGGAAAAGAAATAATGAAGAACACAATGAAAACAATAAAATAGATTGAATCCTAATTTAAATTAGCAAACTCATGATCCCATGGGGGAATTGGTGCCAACTTGATGTGAAAATTTTCCCTTTCCCAATTCCTATGATGCAAGCTTGATGTGTTGATGATGATTGATCCGCTTTGATGAAGGATGGTGAATGCTCCAAGCCAAAAACCTGCATAACCTAGCTAAGATTCAAGAATGATGGATAGAATTTGATAGATATTTGAGCATAGTAGCTTTGCATAATTTGTGGATGATCAAATGAGGAGAGGAGCTCTTCATTTATAGATGAGATTGAAGGACTAATGTCCAAAATTGAGCAATGTGGGACTAACATTCATCCAATGGCAAGATGCCACTTGTCAATCTATGAGTGGATGGAGGATGTCCAAGTTTTGAGGATTGTGCCAATAAATGCCTATTTTTGAATTTGAATTTTGTTGAAATGACTTGCAAGAGGGAAGAGAAAATGCATTAAATGCCACTTAGCTCAAGGCAAAGGACATGTAAGATGGAGTAAATTCCTTTCTAGATGTACATGTCAACTTGGATTTTTGAATCCAAACTTGGAGAATATTCCAAAGAGATGCCTTGTTGAGGAAAATAAAGATTTAATAAATCAATTAAATCTATTTTCATGTGCAAGTGGTAAATGTTGGAGGATGGGACATGAAATGAGATTAAATTAATCAATATTAATTAATTTAATCAAGGGGATTAGATGATGTGACAAATTTGACTTAGATTTGTGGATTTATTTAAATCAAATATGAGAGGAATGTGATAAGAGATTAATTAAATAAAGATTTTGATTTATTTAATTAAAATAGATGATGTTAGATTATACTAAATAAGGTTTTAATTTATTTAATTTAATAGATAGACTTTAGAGACTTAATTAAATTAAATAAATTATTTAATTAAATAGGGATAATTAGATCAGATTGGTTGATTTAATTCACAAAAGAGAGAGACTTAATTAGATAAAATGATTTATTTAATTAAGGGAAGGAAATTGATGAATTTAATCAAATAAGAAAACTTGATTAAATGGTTAGATCGAGGGATGATTTCGGATGAAACAATGTTAGTAGTCAGGATCTGATGCACAATGTCAATCGCTACATTTTACGTGTCTACATTTTTCCCCTCTTTGAAGCAATGCACTTGTTGCGTTGGTTCAAAGAATAAACGATCTCGATCAAAGCCAAAAAAAAATTCTTTTAAAAAATCTTGCCCCACTACTGCCTAGTGAGAGAAAACATGCCAATATATTTCCCACTTGAGAGATTGGACAAAAATTTTAGTTTTTTGGGTGATCTCGCGAAAAAAGAGGACAAGGTGCACGATAGGTTTGAAAAGGCTCCAGGAGGCCAAAAACGTGTCTAAACGCAATAAAATGATGTAAAACAGGCCTCAACTAGACAAAAACAGCTTCAAGGGTCCAAAACCCTAGCAGGACAGCCAATTAGGGTGAAAAAACCCTAATTTTCAAGCTTAAAAAGGCTCTGAGGGGTCACTTTCAATTCATTTTCACACACATCCATTAGCAACCTTGAGATTTGAGCTCTGACCTCTTGACAATATGGCACAACAACAACTTCCATTGCATATTTTTGATCGAGTTCAGACGTACTAGCAGCCACCCGACATTGGGGCACTGGTAAGTGATCTTTACTTGAGCTTCATTTTTTTTATTTTTAGCCTTCATTTAATGCATTTAAAGTCAGTCATTCTGCAACGACACTATATAGTACTTCTCAGAAATCAAACTACATCTCTTGGTGTCAAATTACGTCCTGGCGATGTAATTTGGAGCTTGAAAATAAATTCCAAACTATGACATTGAGCTCATGGCTGGTGAGGGGATTTACAAAATGCAACGTGGCGGTCTTATTTCTTTTCAAAGTACACCGCTAAGAAGGAAAGTACACCACGGAGGTGCACTTTTTCCCTTTTGTGCCCTAGCACTGGAGTTTGATTAAAAATCAAACTGCGATGCCTTCATGGATTGTGATGCTAGAGTGGTTTCTTGGACGCTTGGCAAAAGATTTTTCAATTTTTTTTAACATGATGACCCTTCCTAATGCAGAATGTGGTGAGTGAGCTCTACTCTCGAGAACACAAGTTGTGGGATTTGTTCAGTTACTTGTGGGACCTAAGTGATAAAGATTAGGACCGACTTTGCGACATGGGGCTATGGTATATTGCCTATGCAGCACCCGTTTGCACTCACCTAGGGATGTTATCAATGCTTCTGAGAGATCGCATAGCGAGACCTCTTTGTTTCAACTTCCCACCGACAAGCCCACCATCACCTTGGAAGACATTTGGCACATTTTGAGATTGTTGATTCATGGTTGGCGGGTCATTTTTGATATGGATGAGGGTCAGGATGCTTGCCACAGAGTCCTCACCACAGAGGACATCATTATTTGCTAGGGGCAGATCAAGCTCGAGCGACATAGGACCTTGGCACCTCCCTTTTGATTTGTCATTGTAGCTGTTATTTTGGGTCTCGTTGCCCCAGATAGACGAGGCCGCTACTTCAGTCCTGGCTGGGGACTTTGCTGGGAGCATATGGTTCATGACATGCTAGTTCGTTTTGCTTGGGGGTTAGTCCTTCTTGCATCTTTGTACAGGGATCTCCATGAGTACGTCTACCTCGATGAAAGAGCACTTAGAGCAGGTGTGACTCTTCTTCACATCTGGGCATGGGAGCACATTGTTGTTCTTTGGCCATAGATTGTTACAATTTTGATGATGCCAAATGATCCCCTAGTGTGGTGCTACATAGGCGATGTGTCCTTTACACACAAAAGCGAGCACGAGATCCCCTATTAGAGGAGGGTCTTGGACGAGATGCAGGTATTTATATGGAATTTGTACCTTGGTCGGCTAGGATGGGTCGGTTATGCAAATCAACTTTTCTTTGCCCGCTAGGACTGCTACATGCATGGGAACAAGCATACGATGATTGAGAGATATCTTCCCAGGTACATGTAGTGTTAGTTTGGTGAGCCCTAGGATTAGCCAGATGATGACTATGTGGCCATCTTTTCCCACACCATGACACAAGTTTCATGGGGTCAGTATATTCCTACCTCAGAGGCCATCGACAATTTCAAACAGTTGGTGGCTCGGCCATGGGCCTATGATCAGGGGCATACAGATCTAGGCATGACATAGGCATACAGGGATTGGTTTTGACCTCCGCTATGATTCACTATTCTAGGAGCAATCCCTAATCGATGGAGGGTGAGAGGTAGAGGGGGAGGATGAGGATGGAGGGTTGGGGCACGGTAGGATCAGCCAACCGTGTCTCTAGTTCAGCTAGATCCAGTCGACGTATAGATGCAGGATTAGCAAGAAGTGTCACCAAGTGTACCACCATGGGCTGAGGATCAACCTTAGGTATAGCCTCCACAAGCACAGCCATCAGTGCAGCCAGCAAGGTAGGTGGATGGCCGAGATACTTTGATTTCTCAATTGCAGGCCCAGGTGCAGACCTTGACAGGGGAGAGAGATCAGGCTAGAGCTGAGAGAGATTAGACCATACAACAGAGAGGATGCAAAGTTACAGTGTTCGTCTAGTCCTAAAGGGTTTCCGTCTGAAAGGCCGAGTACTATCAGATGCATTATCATGAGGCCGTACCCAGAGCAACACGGGTCCTAGAGTACTCGCAGCAGACCAGCCATAGACCAATAGAGGGTCACAGTGATAGGGGTGAGGGAAGCATACAGGGTGGTAGACCTTGATTGAGATGATATATTTTGTGCCTTATGGGCTCATTTTTGATATTCTGATGGGCCTTTTGTACTGATTGACATACATGTACAGTGATCTGATTATTTTGTACTATGATAGTTACATTATTGATGATATGTATATGAGCTGATGATGATTTGATGTGATGTGATGTGTATCATTTATTTATGCATGTATGGATGATTCTATTTCTATATGTTGTGCAATGATGTTTATGATGTTATATGATGCATTTATGGATGTATTTATTTCTGATGATATATGCATTATGCAATGATTATGACTAACACATCTATATTATGTTGACTTATGATATGCAAATGTATTTATGTGATGTGTAATGATGCAAAATGATATGATGATCTATTTATGTTGATGCAAATGGTGATGTGATATATGATATAGAATGTAATATTCAAAATTATATGTTATGTGAATTATGCTTATATATGAAATGATTATGGATGGATGTACACTTTGCATGTAATGATTTTTTTCTATTTATGCTTATGTGGAATGATTTATGAAATGAAATGAAAAAATGATTGTGATGTTATTTATGAGATGATATGGATGATTAGTGGGTGATATAATGCAATGTAAATGCAATGGTAATGTTTTATATAATAATGAGGTGGTCGTGTTTTATATGATATGATGCAATGATCGTGTTTTATGTAATGCAAATGAGATGGTTTTTTAAGATGCTTAGAATAACAAATATTATTATCCTAAACATATTAAAGTATGTAATGTATGTGATTCATTTTATGTGATGTACTATATGCAATAATATGATGATGTTTTATGCAAAATGAACATAATGTGTGAGATGACCTTATGATGTTATGCAAGTATGTATGTAGTGGATTATCTATAATGCTTATGTGCCTATTATGTATGATTATGTAGTATGTGGTAATGTGAAATGGTTATGAAATGTTTATGCAAATGAATGTTATGCAATAATTTATGTGATAAATGCAATGTTATGCAATGATTGATGTGATGAATGCAATGTTATGCAATGTAATGGATTTAATGTAATAAAATGGATGCGCTTTATCTATGAATAATTTCTATAATACTATGTGTATATGATGATGGAAATGCAATGCATACGTTTCCTATATGATATGCTTATGCAATATGCCAATAATTTGTGGATGCAGGATTGATGACGACGACAATGATGATGATCAACTGTCATAGTACCTTGTAAGCATGATGAGCAAGAAGGGATGAAAGAGTAGAAGTAATTTCAACAAGACACAAGATGATGAAAATGTAAATGATGATGATTACTTGTCAAGGAGTTGGGATTTTTAAAGGGCCAATTTCCTTATGTTTGAAAACACACGTGGTACAATACATCAAGGTATAGAAAACCAGGACGACGTTGTACCTAGTGTGATGGAATTTGACTTAACAAATAGATAGGAGTATCCTTGTTCACACTTGACATATGAAAACCTTGCTAGGATGCACTTTAGAAGTTTCAAACACCTCGGATCAAAACACGGAAAGGTATAACCTATCAATGCAATAGTCAACAAATTTCCCAAAACCTCCTCCATACATACCTAACAAAGAAAGTATTTGCCATGGTTATATTACAAGAACATCCAACAACCACAAAAAACAAAAGATAATGATCATTGCCCCATTCCTATTTCTCTAAATCCTCTATTCAGATATCATCGAGAAGTCCTTGGAATGAGCACAATAAGATTAGTCAAAAGATAAAGACAAAGTGAACAAACAAGTTGATGTTCTTCAATACCGCTTGTTGGAACTATAAAAATCTGATGACTTTTGCATTTCTTTCATTCCCCTGAGTCTCCATATGGGTCCTGCCTTAAGCACATTTTCCTCATTTCATGATGTTTTACCCATATTTTGGTTGTCTGACCCTGTAGAATCCATCGAGTTATGTATTTTTCATGTTGTGGTCCATATCGACATAAGTCTATCTAGGTCTCCCCTACCCACAATGCATTTTTGCTAACATATGTTTGTTGCAGGCATATCGGCATGACAATATCGGTGTCTTCCCGATTCATTATTCTACTTGTAAATGTCTATGTTGCCTATCGACAAGACATTTTCTGTGTCATAGCGATTGGAGTTTACTCACTGGCAGTTATTGGCATGACTTGTTCATTGTTATAGCGAGTGACATTCACCTATAGGATTCTATCGGCACGACATTCACGTGGTTTCTATGACCATGGAGGAACTTATTAGTAGGAGTTTGGTCTTCGGTATATTGTCTCACTGAGTGCCTTATGTCTCACTGACTGGTATATGGAGATGCGTCAGTGAGAGTCTTTCCTTTGATGAAGCGTCTTGGCAAACTCACCTAGTCTTGCCGATCGGTGGTGGAAAGATGCACGTATCAGCAAAAGTTGTTGCATTCGATATAAGGTCATAGCGACCCCTTTTGGTCTCACCAAATAGCATATGAGGGTTCATTTCGGCCGAATTAAGCGATATCGGTATATGGTCTCGGCAAGTGACCTTCGGTCTCGCTGACATCTCATTGGTGGTTTTTTGGTGAGAGAACTAATTTGTCTCAGTGACACCCATGACGGTTGATGGCTTTTGGTATGACTCAAGCGTTCTACGAGAGGTCTCCCTGATGTCACTATGTTATAGCAACTCACATAAGACAAAAGGATACATCGGCGAGAGAACCATTATGTTACAGCGACACACAGGATGAAGGGAGATTTTCGGTGAAACACAATATGCTCTGTGGGACCTCTCCCTGATATCATAAAGTCACAGTGACACGAAAAAGGTAAAAGAACTCTCGAGGAAACATAAGGTGATCTACAGGATATCAACCTGACTCAGATAAGTCACGGTGAAGGTGAGTAACACCAAGCAGAGTGATTAACGATTGAATTTCCTTTAGCATAGCTATACGATGTGTCTCGCTGACTGTTTCACTAATGAATAACAAAAATTCAAAAACTATGGCCGACATGTATATGTTTGAAAACTGTTGTTGGCCAACATGATTGGAGCCCGAATTCTATGGAAGGCCGACATGGATTTTTTAAATGATTTATTTTCTTGATATTGGTGTATAAATAGGCATTTTGTAATTGTAAAATCATCAGTTATTAGATATTTGATACATAGCAAGTAGGAATAGTTGAATAAAATTATCAGATCAGAGCCTATTGTTGCATGATTTCATAATGGAGGTATTTATGAAAATCATTTGATGTTGTTGCATTTCTCTGGTGTTAATTATTTGTTGAATCTAATGAAAATATTGCTAGGTTGTCTCCAACATTGAGAATTTCTAGTTGTTTGAATGGATATGACAAGTTTATATATAATTCATCAGTACACGTTTGTTGTATCTATGTAATTGATTGATTGGTACTTTCAAGCAAAGATTAAATCCTTTTAGTTGATCACAGTAATCAGAGAGAATCATCTGGATTGTTCAAGTAGAGCTTAGTAATCACATTTTTGCATGTTCATACAAGTTGTAAACATAATATGCTAGATAATTTGAGTTTTTCTAGAGAAGTGTTGCTCATCTTGGTCTCATTTGACTCCACATACCCAATAAGGCACTAGACTCTGCACTTCATCACTTGAATTCATTCAATTTATTTACATATGTCAGTTGAACATTTTAGGATTTATATCATAATGTTGCTACTACTTTCAAATATTGGTTTCATTTGTTCACCTCTATTTTCCATTGTGAACAAATTGTTGTAAGAGATATAAACATAAGTCTGCTTAATTTAGAGAGGTACACCCGCCCAAGGTTTAGTAGCACCTAAAGAGTAGAAGGTTGAGTTATCTTGACCTTATCTATTACCCTGAAGTGTATCATGAGATTGGCAGCCTCTTGAGGCATTCAGCCTGTGTTTTTTTAGAGCTAAGAAATTGGCGACTCTGCTGGGGATACATTCAGAATCAAAGCCTTAATCATAGAGTCAGGAACTTTATACAGACTCCACTGGGAATAAGAAGTATCAAATATTTTCTCATTTTTGACAAAAGTGAGTGGAGACTTTGACATAAATTTTACAGTATTACAAACATGAATGGAAGGTCTCAATACAGGGGAGGTCATACCGGAGCTCCTGCTGGCAGCAGTAAGTGGACACACAAAGATAACAAGGTTGATAAGGGGAAAGGAATAAGTGAGGAAATGTGTGTAATAGACAAAGACAAGGTACCAAAAGCACATTGTGAAACATATGATCGCTATGATACATGGAGAAACAATTCAAGTGCAGAGCCTTGTACTCCAGAAGATCAAAGAAATCCTTTCTTTTTTCTCGATCCTCAGAAACAGGCTGAGTTCAGAGCTGAACTGGAGGCTGAATGAATCAGAATTCAGCATGAATATGATCAAAAGATGGAAGGTAACCAAAATGACTCTATTGATCATGAGCTTCTTGAGGAGGTAAAAGCACAGTGTGAATCACAGAGGAACTAAGGGCTGCATTATTGAAAGCCCAAATTACTTCTCAGTCAGCTGATTGCCCCCCAAAGTATGTACCACCTCATAAGCAGGGTAATCATAGTGCATGGCCTTCTGATCCACTTGTGTCTCCTCAGCATCAGACAAGAAATCATTATAAACGGCCAAATCATCCCCCTCATATTCCCACACAACATACCAATATACATCCACCTCTTGGTCAGCATCATGTGCCACAACATAATGCACAATACAATAATCCTATGAACCAATATTAGTACCCACCTATTCCTCCCCCCCACCAGTATGTAGCAATGATCAGACAATTTGATTTAGCAGGGTTTCAGTTATATCCTTACCCTATGGATGGAAGTTGGAGAGGTCTAGTACTTAAGTTTACAGGAAGTAATGAAATTACTACTGAAGAACATTTAAAGAATTTCAATGTGTTCATCCAAGACATAGGTGTGCCATATGAAGATTTACATATGAGGCTATTTATGATGTCACTTCTTGAAGATGCTAGGGATTGGTTTAACAGCTTGCCAACATTCTCAATTAATTCTCTCCAAATATTCCAAGACAAATTCCTAGAGCAATATGGGAATCTAAATGCACCAGATGCAGCTCTTCATGAATTGATGCAAATTTAGAAAAATCATAATGATTCAATTTATGATTTCAATCAAAGATTCAACAAGTTGAAGACTAAAGTACCTCCTGGATCAAGGTTTCTAGACTCTATAACACTGAGTGTTTATTTAAATGCATTTGATCCTAAAATAGGGTATGAACTAAGAAGAGAGTCTCTAAGAGATCTAGATGAAGCTCAGAAGATAGCACTAACAATTGAAAACAACAGAAAGGCTGCAGGTATAGTTAATAAAAGAGATAACCCTAGGGCTCCTCAAAAAAGAAACAATTATTAGTACAAAGAGGAGAACACATACATAAATGAAAGGCCGAGGTTGCAAGACATGCCATATAATACAAACTGAAAGGATGGAAAACCTATAACAGTTAGGCCAAAAAACAAAGAGACTCCTGATCCATTGAGCAAGAAGGGAACCTATATGGTGAGTAACAATTAATTTTGTGAAGCCTGTGATAAGCCACATCCCCCAAACTATCGTGTTGTAGCTCAAAGGATGCAAGAGGAGGGAATGCTGATGGAAAATAATGGAGAAGATCTCAAAGTGTATTTGACTTGAAATACTTTTCATCATGCTAAGGAAAGGTATGCATCTTCAGAGGATGAAGGTTATGAGTATGATGTTTTAGATCAGAGATACAATGTCCATATGGCTAAACAGTAGGTTCTTTCTGATTCTAAAAAAGACTATATAGAGCCACATTCAGTTCAGGTGCCTACTCACTGTAGTATGAGGAGACTCACCAAAGAGGAGATAGAGAGACTAACTATTGCTGCAGTTGAGGAAGTAAGGAGTAAATACTGGTTGAGAAACAAAACAATAAATGAGAAGGAAGGAATTCCTAGGGGAATCTTTATGAAGGATCAGAAGGAAACACCAGAAATTATGAGAAAGCCAGAAAATAAATAGCCTGGTAAAAATGAAGAGAAGCCTGTCCAAAAGGAAGAAGTGAAGGAATTACACAAAGAGATACAAAAGCCTGATCAGCCTAGTAAAAGAGAGAAGGAAGAAAACAAAGGAGAAACATTGGAGCAGAAGAAGACTGTTAAGGTGGAGGGCTCCTCTTTTGACTTCACTCAGGTGTTATCCTAGGTAAAAATGTATGTCCCACTTCTTGAGATGATGAAAATTAAATAATATAGAGACATTGTTGTTCAATTGATAACAAGTGGGAATCAAAACAAATTAGCTGTTAAAATAGTCAATAGATAGGAAAAAATAAATAATTCAGAAGTCTCTTTGGGTGATGCATTAACAACTCCCTCTCAAGTGGATCCTTTTTTCACTACATTGCTTATAAACAACAAACTGCTGAGAAATTGCATGATAGACTTTGGTGCTGCTATAAATATCATACCAGTAGGAGTTATGAAGTAGCTTGCCATGTGGGTTGATACATGTGAAGGGAAGTGCTATGCAATGGATAACAAACCTATACCTATGCTAAGCATTATGAGAGGTGTTGAATTCAAATTGACTACTTATCCACAGGTATAATATAGATATAATAGTCATTGATACTCGTCCTTAGTTCGGGATGCTTCTGTCAAGACAATGGACAACAGCAGTTGGAGAAAATGTCCAGTTTGATTTATCTTATGCTACTATTCCAGTGAATGGTCAAGAAGTGAGATTGTATAGGGAGCCAAGAATGAACCAGCTTGTTGACTGTGGACCTCAAGATCAGATCAATTATTTTTGTGATGTTGATCTTGGAAGTTTTAAGATTGAATCAGCCCAGCCAGAATTAACCGATAGTGATCCAATTGAAAAGCATGTGGCACAAAGTTGCAATGAAGTATGGAAGATGTATTTTGATGGAGCATGCAACCAATAAGGTAATGGCGCTGGGATTGTTTTTGTTTCACCTGAAGGTATTACATTTAAATATTTGTTTCTGTTAGCATTTGAATGTACAAACAATGTGGTGAAGTATGAAGCTTTGTTGACAGGTTTGAACATAGCTGTGAAACACAAGATTAAGTTGTTGACTATTTTTGGTGATTCTGAGTTGGTTGTTTCACAAATTAAATCCAAGTATGCTGCAAAGAACAAAAGATTAAAGCAATATAGGAATGTTGTATGGGACACAATTGAGTTGTTTGATGCATTTTCAATTGAGTGGATTGACAGATCAAATAACATAATGGCTGATTTTTTAGCAAATGTGGCGTTGAAAAGAGATGATATCACATTGGTTGGGGTATCACAGATTGAATTCAAGACAAGGCCTACTGTTCTTGATAACATTTATAGTTGGTAGGTCTTCAATGATGATACTAATCTTTTGAAATTCCTCAATTGTATAGATCAGTATGAAGCCCAGGAAATTAACTTCAATGCTTTTTGTTAAGGAAGTGGATGGGAAGCAAACAATGTTTGGAAAGGAGATCTTGTAGCTCAAAAAAAAAAAAAGCTTCCTAAGGGCTTAGTGGCATTGGAGAGGCTGTATGATGGAAATGATCGGTCCCTCATAAAGAAAACACCAGTCAGAAGAGAAGATGTTGAAGAGATTAACTTGGGGACTGAGATAGCACCAAGAAAGGTGTACATAGGAAAGAAGATAAGCCCTACAATTAGAAGAATGTTGATAGAGTTGCTGAGAAAGTATAAGCATTTCTTTTCTTGGTCTTATGAAGATCTAAAAGCATACAGGGAAGATTTGTTTCAGCATGAAATACCATTGAAACCTAGTGCCAAACCATTCAGATAGAAGCAAAGACCCATAAATCCAACATTGGAGCCTAAGATGCAAGAGGATTTGACAAAGCTCAGAGATGGGGGAATTATCAAACCAATCAGGCACTCAACATGGGTCTCAAATTTGGTCCCTGTGAGGAAGAAAAATGGAGACATCAAATTATGTGTGGAGTTCAAAAATCTGAATATGGCATCTCTAAAGGACAATTATCCTTTACCTAATATGGAGGCTATATTGCATAAGGTGACAGGGTGTGAGCTGTTGTCAATGATGGATGGGTTTTCAGGGTACAACCAGGTCAAGGTCAAAGATTTTGAGCAATATAAGACAACATTTACAACTCCTTGGGGAATGTATGTATACATAAGAATGCCATTTGGTCTCACTAATGTAGGAGTGACCTTCCAAAGAGCTATGGACATGGAATTTGCAGATTTGATCAATGCTATCATGGTGGTGTACCAGGATGACTTGACTACTTATTCAAAGAAGGCTGAAGATCATGTAAAACATCTAGAAAAGGTATTTATTAAAGCCCTAGAATATGGTATCAACTTAAATCCTAAGAAGTGTCATTTTGTAGTCACAGAAGGTAAGCTCTTGGGACATATTTTTTCAAAAGAGGGAGTTAGAATAGATCCTAAGAGGGTTGAGGCCATTGATAAAATTCATGTCCCTAAAACTATTAAGGATATATAGTCATTCTTTGGACATATTAATTTTGTTAGGAGATTTGTTTCTAACTTTGCTGAGATCATTAAGCCCATATCAAAAATGTTGAAGAAAGGAAAAAAAATGGAATGGACTGCAGAGGCCTTGGAAGCTTTTATATCTATAAAAAGGGCCATCAAGGAATCTCTTGTCCTTAAATCTCTAGACTTTACAAAACCTTTTCAGATATTTTCATTTGCTTCAATGCATACTATTGCTGTTGTTATGTTACAAAAGAATGAAGATGGTCATGAACAACTGATGTCTTTCTTTAGTAAGTCATTACAAGGGTCTGAATTGAAGTATGATATAATGGAAAAGCATGCATTTGTATTGGTGAAGGCTACAAAAGCATTTAGGCCATATCTTGTTGGAGAAAAGGTGATTGCTTATGTCCCTCATGCTGCTTGCAAAAACATTCTTACACAATCTAAAGTAATAGGGAAGAGATGCAAATGGATTAACAAAATCCAAGAGTCTGACATGGAAATACAGATCACTAAGATAGTGAGAGGTCAAGGTTTGGCTAGATTGATGGAAAAATAAAATATTGAAGCTAATCAGGTTTGAAATATAGATGAAGGGACTGCAGTTGCAAGCATCGAGCACACTCCTTGGTATACTGATATCATGCATTACCTTAAGTACACAAATTGTCTAGAAGGATTGAGTGATAGCCAAAGGAGAACTTTGAAGTTGCAAGCATCAAAATATGTTTTCATGGATGGAGATTTGTTTTAGAAGAATAGGGATGGTATATTGTTGTTGTGTTTGGATGAGTCTTAGGCCAAGAATGTTTTGAGTGAAATGCATGAAGGAGTTTGTGGAGGACATTATTCAGCAAAAACAACTACACACAAAATTATCAGGGCAGGTGACTACTAGCCAAAGGTTTTTAATGATTCTTTTACACATGTAAGAAAATGTGAGGCTTGCCAAAAGTTCTCTAGAAAGCTGAAATATCAAGGAGTTTTGCCACTTCGACCCTTGCAGGCTGATGCTCCTTTTCATCAGTGGGGAATTGATTTCATTGGAGAGATACAGGAAAAATCAAGTGGAGGATACAAGTGGATACTGGTTGCCACTGATTATTTTACTGAATGGGTAGAAGCAATCCCAACTAAATAGGCTACAAGCAAAGTGGTGACAAATTTCTTGATGGACAACATTATCACTAGATTTAGTACACCACTGAAGTTAATCACAGACAATGGAATGTGTTTCAGATCAGATGAGTTCAAAATATTTTGTGCCACATATGGCATTACTATTTCTTATACAGCTCCTTACCATCCACAAGCTAATGGTCAAGCTGAATCTAGCAATAAGAGTCTCTTGAAGATTATAAGGAGGATGTTAAGTCAGAACAAGAAGGCTTGGGATTCAAAATTAAAACTCGTTGTGTGGGTTGATAGGATTACTGTTAAGAAGGCAATTGGAAAATCCCCATTTGAATTGGTGTATGTAGCACAAGCCAGGATGCCTTTGCAGAATTTGTTGCTAGTCTACAGGTTTGTCCTTTAGGAAGATTTGGATGTTCCTAAACCTATGGAAGAAAGAATGGAGCAACTAGTTGAGCCTGATGAAATAAGAAGAGTTGCCCAAAGCCAAAACATGAAGTTACAAACACTGATGAAGTACCTATTTGATAAGAAGGCAAAGGATAGAAAATTTGAAGAGAATGATTTGGTGTTGATGTGGAATGCAAGGTGTCAGGAGAAGGGCTCTGTGGGACCTCTCCCCGATATCATAAAGTCATAGCAACACGCGAAAGGTAAAAGAACTCTCGAGGAAACATAAGGTGATCTACATGATATCTCCCTGACTCAGATAAGTCACGGCGAAGGTGTGTAACACCAAGCAAAGCGATTAAATTTTGAATTGCCTTCAGCATAGCTATACGATGTGTCTCGTCGACTGTTTCACTGATGAATAACAAAAATTCAAATACTATGGCCCACATGTATATGTTTGAAAACTGTTGTTGGCCGACATGATTGGAGCCCAAATTTTGTGGAAGGCTGACATGGATTTTTTAAATGATTTATTTTCTTGGTGCTAGTGTATAAATAGGCATTTTGTAATTGTAAAATCATCAGTTATTAGATATTTGATACACAACAAGTAGGAACAGCTGAATAAAATTATCAAATTAGAGACTATTGTTGCATGATTTTAGAATGGAGGTATTTATGAAAATCAGTTGATGTTGTTGCATTTCTCTGGTGTCAATTATTTGTTGAATCTAATGAAAATATTGCTAAGTTGTCTCCAAGATTGAGGCTTTCTGGTTGTTTGAATTGATATGACAAGTTTATATATAATTCATTAGTACACATTTGTTGTATTTGTGTAATTGATTGATTGGTTCTTTCAAGCAAAGATTAAATCCTTTTAGTTGATCATAGTAATCAGAGAGAATCATCTAGATTGTTCAAGTAGAGCTTAGTAATCACATTTTTGTATATTCATACAAGTTGTAAACATAATATGCCAGATAATTTGAGTTTTTCCAGAGAAGTGTTGCTCATCTTGGACTCATTTGACTCCGCATACACGATAAGGCAGTAGTCTCTGCACTTCATCACTTGAATTCATTCAATTTATTTACATATGTTAGTTGAACATTTGAGGATTTATATCATAATATTGCTACTACTTTCGAATATTGGTTTCATTTGTTCACCTCTATTTTCCATTGTGAACAAATTGTTGTAAGAGATATAAACATAAGTCTACTTAATTCAGAGAGGTACACTTGCCCAAGGTTTAGCAGCACCTAAAGAGTAGAAGGTTGAGTTCTCTTGACCTTATCTATTACCTAGAAGCATATCATGAGATTGGTAGCCTCTTGAGGCATTCAACCTACGTTTTTGAGAGCTAACACTGCTAACCAAAAGAGGATGTGTTTTCTAAGGATAAGAACCGAAACTATTTCCAAAAGATAATGCCCATTGTAGGAAGGATGCATCCTAGGACATGTTAGTGGATGGCGGCACATCATTTTGTTTATCCAAATTGTTCTAAATTATGATTGATATGGGACCAATTGGATGATGAATTATTGACACAAAGAGTTGACCAACTTGTTTACGCACTGACTTAGACCTAAGACTTGATGTTTTGAGTTTTCACTTTTGAACAACTAGACTTGTTTTTGATTGTCTTACCAAAGATTGAGGATAATGATCGTTTATTATGAGTGATGTTATTGCAGGTGCAAGAGAGATGAGAAATATGTATTTTTTCAAATATTTGGATGTTTTTTATCTTTTTGAGATGTTTTGAGGCTATTTTTGGTATTTTTTGAAATTTTACAAATGTTTTGATTTTTGATTTTTCAAATTTTTGGGGTTTTTTGATATTTTGATGAAGATACTAACCTAAATACCTATCCTAGGGGCATCAGGGGATGATCAACATATTACCCTTTCCTACATTATACACGCAGAGACCACGTAGTTCGACTGACAAGTTGACTGATTTACAGATGATGATATAGATGATGAGATGTCAGTTTATTGTGACAGACTCCTAAAGGACTGAACTAAATGTCTCGGTGGATGATCAAAGATCAACCTTGCCTAGGTTAAAAGCTTAGAGATGACGTATTTCAACAAGACGACTTTTTTTTTAACTTTTTTGACCAAAATTTTTGACCTGTTTTGAGATTTTGATGATTTTTTGATGTTTTTGGATTTTCTGATATTTGAGGATTTTAAGAACATACATGAATCCAATCTAGTGATAGAATGCCCCCAGGGTGTGCAAAATACTACTTCGATAAAGGTAGGACAAACTAACCTTGAGGATGGGCTGAGTAGTACTAGGAGGGATCATGATACAAAAACAAGACCAAGCTATGGTGCGGATGTGGGTGGATGATGTGATGGATGATGGAAACGTGATGGATGGATGATGCAGAACAAACAGTAAAGATCCTGGTGGATGGATGGAAAATGCTTATTTACACAAGGCACCTGTTTGCCAGGTTTTCACCAAGGTACTTATCAAAGTGCCCTTGAAGTGGTTTTCACTAGAGGACAATTTTTTTCTTTACTATTTTCAATCCTTTTTCGATTTTTTTTTGTATTTTTTTTCTTTTTTTTGTTGTTACCAAGACGCCTGTTTGCTAGGTTTTCACTGAAGTAACCATTTTTTCAGGACATTTTCTGATTTTTTTTTATTTTTTGGTTCTATACCTTGAAATATTTAGGCATAAAACTTTTTGAGATGAGAGTTATTCATGGGCTCTTGCAGAGGTTCCCCTTCAGGTGTTGATAATTGATATGACCCTGACTTGTAACTTGTGATAACGAATGGTCCCAACCAATTAGGTTCAAATTTTCCTTTTCTGCTTGGGTTTGGAACATTCTTCTGATTCTCCTTTAATACCAATTCTCTGAATTGGAAAGTCCTGCGTCTGATTTTCTTATTATAGCTCCTTTTGAGTCTATTTTGATAGACTTGCGAATGATTCAAAGCATCTATACATTGCTCATCTAGTAGCTTCAACTCATTTAGTCTTGATACCCGATACTCTTCATCTGTGATGAGGTTTTGCAGTGAAGTCCTGAGTGATGGGAGCTCGATGTCAATGGGGAGTACTGCTTCTGATCCATAGACTAGGGAGAAGGAGGTGGCACCAGTGGGTGTGTAGATGCTGGTTCGATAGGCCCAAAGGGTGGGGTTAAGCTGTAAATGCTAGTCATGACTTGCGTCATTGACTATTTTCTTGAGGATTTTTAGAATGGTTTTATTTGTAGCTTCTGCTTGGCCATTTCCTTGGGGATAGTATGGGGTGGAGAAGTGATGTTGGATTTTGAATTTTTCGCATAAGTCATGGACCTCCTGATTCTTAAATGGTGTTCCATTATCTAAGATAATGGCTTGTGGAACACCATATCAGCAAATGAGATAGTTCAGGATGAACCTAGAAATCTACTTTCTAGTTATATTCGTCAGCGGCATGGCTTCCACCCACTTAGTAAAGTAATCTATTGCGGTTATGATAAATTTTTGGCTGATAGATGAGGTGGGTGTGATTTTTACAATGAGATCAAGTCCCCACTGTGAAAAGGGCCATGGTGTGATGATAGGATGAAGCTCTTGAGCCAGAGCATGGATGAGGTCCCCATGTTGTTGACATTGTAGACACTTTCTAGCATAATCATGTGCTTCTCTTTCCATTGTGGGCCAATAATACCCCATCCTCAATAGTTTCTTGGCTATGGTCATTCCACTCGAGTGAACCATAGATATCGTTATGTACTTCAGTTAGAGCGGTTAATGCCTCCTCAACGTTTAAGTAGCGCAGTAAGGTTCCTTCTATGCTTCTATGATATAGGGTATCTACTAGGATGAAAAATATGGATTCCTTTTTTACAAAGGTGCATTTTAGGTTTGATGGTAAGTCAGCAGGTATGATTCTTATTCGAAGGTATGTGTAAATGTCGTGGTACCAAGGATCACCAAGAACAACGATTTCACACACGAATTCTGATTCTAGTACCTCGAATGCAAGCAAAAGAAGCTATTGTATCAAGAATTCATATTTTGGAACATTGTGGGGGATGTCGAGCAAGGATCCAATTGTTTCCATGGCGTCTGCTCCTCTATTGTTGGTTATGGGAATTTGCTCAAATGTAATTTCGATGATGGATTCTTTGAGAGTCTCCACCAATTTCTTGTATGGAGTGAGCTTATCATCCTTGGTCTAGTATTCATCATTCACTTGATTTGTTATCAATTGGGAGTCTCTGTATACTTTGAGAGCTATAATGTTCCACTGCACTGCTATTCTGAGACCTATGGTTAAAGCCTCATATTCTACAATGTTATTGGTGTAGGGAAATTCCAGTTTGTAGGACCTTGGTATGCAATCCCCTTGCGGGGTGATACAAAAGACATCGGCTCCTGATCCATGTTGTGTGTATGAGTCATTGAAGTACAGTTTCCAGTGGTTAGCTACATTGAGATTAAAAATAGATTCATCTAGAAACTCCGAGATGAGAGGATTCTTTGAATAGATTGGTGCTTCTACAAGATGGTATGCGATGACTTGGCCTTTGATTGATTTTCGTTCCACATATTCAATGTCGTATTCTAACAGTATCATCACCCATTTGGCCATTCTTCCTGTGAGCATTTCCTTTGACAATAAGTATTTGAGAGGGTCGATTTTGGCGATGAGTTTTACTTTGTGTTCAACCATATAATGTCCAAATTTATGTGATGCAATTACTACTGCAAGGCATGCTTTCTTGATGAATGAATAGTTTATCTCATTCCCAACCATTTTTTTATTGATGTAATAGATAGCCCATTTTGTTCCATTTTCATCATGCTGAGCTAAGAGAGCTCCAAGGGCTGCGACTATTGTTGATACGTAGAGAATCAATGGTTTTCTTAGGATTGGTGGCATTAAGTCTGGTGGTGTTACTAGATATTCTTTGATTTTATTGAATTTCTCTTCACACTTGGTATCCCATTTGTACGCTACTCCCTTGTGGAGTAGGTGAGAGTATGGGTTATGTTTGTCTGCAAATTGTGCTATGAATCTTTGAATGGATTGGAGCCTTCCTTGGAGACCTCTCAATTGCTTTAATGTTTTTGGTGCCTCCATTTTGAGGATTTATTTTACCTTTGTTGGATCCACCTCAATACCCCTCATTAACACTATATATCCTAGCAATTTTCTTGATTGTACGCCGAAGACGCACTTCTTTGGGTTTAATCTAACCTTGTACTCTTCCAGCCTATCAAAAATGGCACTTAAGGTTGCTATGTGATCTTTTCTCTTTTTGGACTTGGCTAGAATATCATCAACATAGTCTTCGACCGTCTTATGGATCATATCATCGAATATCAATGTCATGGCCCTTTGGTATGTTGCTCCTATGTTCTTTAAGCCGAATGGCATCATATTCTAGCAATAGGTCCCCCATGGACAAGTGAAAGTTGTTTTATGTTGGTCTTCTTTAGCTATCATGATCTGATTGTACCCTGAGAATCCATCCATTAGTGACAACATTTCATGTTTAGCTATCATATCAACAATCATATCAATGTTTGGAAGTGGGAAGTCATCTTTCAGATGTGCTTTATTCAAGTCTCTGAAGTTTGTACAGATTCTAATGTTTCCATCAGGTTTTGAAATAGGTACCAAGTTTGACACCCATTATGGATAATCTATCGGTCAGATGAATCATGCATCTAATAGCTTTTTTATCTCCATTTTGACTAATAGGGTGATCTGAGGGTGCATTTTTCAAAGTTTTTGTTTAACAGGCTTTGCTTCTGGATATACTGCTAAGTGGTGAACCACAGTCTTTGGATCAAGTCCTAGCATGTCAGCATAACTCCATGTGAAGTTTATCTATCTCTCTTAGGAAGGCTGCTAGGAGCTCTTGTTCCTCTAATAGTAATGACTCCGCATAGAATGTAATGTGTGGGGTTGCCTCTATTCCTAGGTTGACCGGATTGCATTTTTTTGCTAGGACTGCTAATTTTTCTTGATGAAGAGCTCTAAAAGGAAGATTGAATCCCCCATCCTCGGGTGCCTCGGAGAGGTTTTCACCGTTGGATATGTCCTTTCTTTTTACTTTTTTCTAGTCGAAGAGTGCCACAGTGTGGTTCTCACTCAAGGACTTGGATATTATTCATAATTTTTCACTTTTGTGAATGAGGGATTCAATCGTTTCCCCATAATAGGGATGTGTATCTAGATCGATTATGAACCCTGCTTTATGATCCCCACCTGGAATGTTATCTCGTAGTCCCATGAATTTTGAGAGTGCCTCATCATTTTCAAATGTATCAAGAATTGGTTGTCCTCATTGGCCGTAGTCGATGAGTTGGGGATATACTAGGCAGATTTCATGATTTTGATGGTCTGTTTCAAAAGATAGGGTGCTAATCATGCAAAGAGTGGTATCCTCAAATAGCCTAGGTAAGTTGGTCATTGTATCCTTGTCATCACTACTACTACAGACATTGGTTATATCAAATGTAAAGTTATCTATGGTGCGACCTATAGATATTGGTAAGTGTAGTTTTGCTACGATTGGCTGAGGAGGATTATTAACCATTCTAGCCGGAGGACTTCGGCCACGTATGGTTATACTTGGAGGGGTACATCCAAGGCCAAGATTTTTTATTGCTCGCGTCTCCGGCATGATAGGTATTATAAGCCCATTGTCGTTTCTCCCAAGTCTTTGGTTTCTGTCATAGCCCATTGCGAGCATCATTTTTAGACCCTTGCTTCTATCATCCATTGGTAAATCAAATATTAGTCTTTCATCTTGACATAGCATATGAGATGGATCTACCTCAATAGCTTCTCGGCCAAGATCTCCCCAACTTGTAAAGTTAGGATAGTCCTCAGAAGATGTCTAGGATGTGGAGGCTTCATTTATTTGTAGAAGTCCCCGTGATCTAGGAGATTGTGGTAACTCTCCTACCACAAAAAAATTATTAGGGAGCTTGTAGTTTCCACAACCATTATATTGGATGATGACCTTAATGTCAGAGATGGTGGGGATGGTGGGAGTGGTGGTTGTCTCTATCGTAGAAGTGGATGCAAGAGTGGCAGAATCGATGTATGGTGTAGATGGACCCTCATCATTTTTTGGTACTTGGGGGATTTTATAGTACTTTGCTTCAAAGATTTTGCAATAGGAGAAGGGTTCAGGATCTCCATGGATGGTAACTTCTTGTCCTTCATGTGTGAATTTCACACATTGATGGAAATTTGATGCTATTACTTTCATTGCATGAGTCCATGGGCATCCTAGGAGGATGTTATACGACAAGTCGAGGTCCAAGACCTGACAAGTGGTTTCCATGATAGCAGGCCCTACTTGAATAGGGAGTTTGATTGTGCCCTAAGACACTCTTTCTTGATTGTCATATGATCTTATTGTGATACCCTTTCCTTTGTTGATAGAATCCTCTAAGATTTTCAATTGTTTGATGAGGTTGAGAGAACATATATTCAAGCCCGCTCCTCCATCCACCAAGACCCTTTTGACCTTGCTCCTGTGTACTATTGCTTCTAGGTGGAGCACATGGTTGTGAGATGGTTGAGTGGGGAAATCCTAGTCGAAGAATGTGAGGAGATTTGGCGTAATGATATTTTTGACCATAGCTTGGAATTGCTCTGCATCAAGATCTGCGGGGATAGTGGATGAAACCAACACTTCTTCAAGGATTTTCCTATGGGTAGATGATATTTTTAGCAACTCCATGACGGAGATTTGCACTAGCGTTCTTTTGAGCTGATCTAGGACATTGTAGCCATTAGGAACGGATCTAGATGTGGGGATTTTGTTTGGCTAGGATGATCCTACAATGGTAACTTTTCTGCCTCTTGTGATGACTCCATAATCGGCATGGGCACCTTTGATGGTGATGACCATGTAGTTTCATCTAGGGAGGTGACTACTATTTCATACACATGATTCACGTTTGTGTGGGTGCCTTTCCCCTTATCATTATTATTATTATTCCATTTATTGCCATGATTAGGCATAAAATTCATGTAAATCTTAATATCTTGCTTCCCTGTTGGTTGTTCCACATTTATAATTCTTTTATCGATGAGATCTTGAATTATGTTTTTTAATCTCATGCAACTATTTGTGGTATGGCCTTTGATTTTATGGAATTCATAGAGTTGATTCTCATTATACCAAGGAGGTTTCACATCCGGTTTTTGGTAATTCTCAAAGGTACGAGCCTTGATGAGTTTTTCGTTTATCAGCTTCTTCATTATGACTTCAAGTGGCTCCCCCAAAGAAATGTACTTTCTCTTGGGATAACTCTTGTTGCATTGGGGTGGTCCCCTTTCATCATTGATATTGTTGATTGTCGGATTTTTGTTTGGTTGTTGTATTGTGTGATGATTTTTTTGGTGTTGGATTTGGATTTGTGGTGCATGTGTATTTTGGTGAGGGGCACTAATGACCACCTTGGCATCAACAACACCATCATTAGTAACATTTTTTTTCCTTTCCCACGTGCGAGGTTTATCATTGTAATTGGAGGGTGGGCGGTTGTTTTTTTGTTCGCGGTATGAAGTTGATCCCGCAGGTTGAGTCATAAGGGCTCGTTCTATACTGAGGGCCTTGGAGATCAACTGATCATATGTGGTGATCCCTTGTACCTTGAGATGAAATTCCAAGAGGCTGTCAAGGTTGGATATAATGGTGCAAACTTGTTGTTCTTCAGGTATGGTCCACTTGCTATGATTGGCCTTGGACCACCATCATTGTAGGAATGAAGTGAATGATTCACCCTTACCTTGTTTTAGAGCTAAGAGTTCTTCTAGACTGACATCCATTGCAATATTGCATATGTTGCTTTTAATGAATGCATCTATAATTTCTTGGAATGTTCTAATTCCTGTTGGTAGGCGAGAGAACCATTCCATATCGTGGCCATCCAAACTCCTACGAAATAGCCGCATCAAATAAGTATCGTCATATGTGACTTCCATGCAATGAACCTGGAATTCCCTGATGTGATCTTTAGGGTTTCTCATCCCACGATATTTGTCAAACTTGGGGATCTCAAATCCCTTGGGGAATGGTTTCATCACTAGGCTCCTGTCAAATGGATAGGGGCACAAGTTGCTTGGTGTTTTTGTTGTTCACCCTAATTGAAGATTGAGCACTTGTTGCAAGAGCAACCTAATTTGTGTTGTTATGTCATTTTGCGGATCAGGGGTGGGATGAAGGTGTTTTGGGGGATTTCGATTGTCGGTAGGATGGGTGGATTGTTTGGTCTATTATTTGATGGTATTTGCACATTTTTGTGAGCTAGGCATGCTTTCACTTGCTGCTGTATGAACAATGCTTGTTGTTGTTCTTGTTGTTGCGCTTGTTTTTGTGCTTGTTGTTGTTCCAACAATGCTTGGTTGTTGGGCTGCCAATTGGGCTACTTCTTGCCACTCTTGATATTGTTTTATTGCTTGTTGATATGCTTACAGTTGTGTTGCTTGTTTTTGTGCAAGAAGTTGTGCCTGTGCTTGTGCTTATTGTGCTTGATATTGGGCATTTGCCTGAGCTTGAACTTGTGATTGCGCTACTTTTTGTTGCAATAGAATTTGTGCTTGAGCATCATTTTGTTCTTGTAATGCGGCTTGGGCTGCTTGAGCGGCTTGTTGTTGTTATTGTTGCAATAAAGCTTGGGCTTGTGTGGCCTGTTGTGCTTGTAATGCAGCTTGGGCTGCTTGCACAGCTTGAGCGGCTTGCTAAGAAACTAGTTGTGTGGCTTTTTGTTTTTTCACTTGTAAGAATCCCCTTTGAAAAGTGGCTTGCTGAGCCGCTTGTAATGCCATGTTGTATTGGTTTGATATGTTGGAAGTTGGTGGTGGTGGTGGTGGTGGATGGTGTTGTTGATGTGATTGGTCCTTGAGAGACCATGCTTTGCGATGTTAGGGGGTTGTTGATGACATCATGATCTCTTGTGTAGTTTTCATCTGTTGTTGCAATATCGATGACAAGTTTTGCGTGATGTTTTGATTGATATTCAGGATGTTGGTTTGATTGATACTTGGTAAAGGGGGAATCCCTAAGCCAAGGAGTGGTGTGAATCATGATGGGAATGGTGGAAGAGGTTAAAATGTGAAGGGTGTGAGTTCTTATGAAAATGTTGTGGTGTCAAAAATTCCCCTAGGTCTGAACATGTCACCTTCCTCTTGCGGATTTGTGAGGAGAGCATTTTGAGGTGTTGCGTGGAAGGATGATGATGATGGATCATTATGGAAAGTGAGAAGAACATACTTATGTAATTGATTTTTGGGTATTTTTTGTTCCAATATGGTGTTTGCATCCAAGTCTTGATTATTAACAAGGGGGAATGTTTGAATAGCATTAAGAAATGCATTTCCCTTACTGACATTAGGTTGAGTTGGAGCAAAAGATGTCATCATTTGCGGAATGTTTTGAGTGATGCTTTGGGATGGGGGTGTAGATGAGATGGGGATGGTGGATGAGATTGGAGGTAAAGATGTCTGCACTATAGTACTTGTGTCGAAATCAGAAGGTAATTTGGCCCCTTGTTTTGCTAGTTCAAGCATGTATAGTGAAGGGTTAAGCCTCATTGTGATGTTGATGATTTTATGATTTTCTAGATTTTGGAGCATTTTGGTTATTTCTTCATGTGACATCTCAAAGGTAACATCTTCTCCTTGGTTTTCCTCTTGTGGGTTTTGTGATGATGAGATAGTCAAAGGATTGCTCGATTCGACGGGATTCATTTCAATGTTTGTTTAGCTTAGGTCACTTGAAGCAGGTGTTTCTTTGTTGGCTTCCATGCTCTTCTTGTATTGAGATATAGTTTGAACCATAAAACAAGGATCAATTTTCAAGAATATGGGAGATGAATCTCTTGATTCTTTGGATTGATCTTTACTTTATGCACAAAAGAGAAAATTTTAGGATATCTTAAGGATCAAAAGGTGATATGATGATGATGAAAGAGATGGATGATGTGGATGTTTTTATCTTTTGATAAATCTTGAGGAGAATGCTAGACTTTTGGGATTTTCGGATATGTTTCAGATTTTGATCTTGATTTTCTTGGATTGTCCTTGATTTGATTGATTTTGATTTGTTTTGATTTTGAACAAATAGACCCTAAGATGTTTGATGATTATCTAAGGGATAGATTTTCTCAAAGGATGATAATTTGAATATGTGTAGGGAGAAGGATGCATCTACCCACACCTATTCAAACAAGATGATAGTTTAACCAAGCATATGAAGAAGGATGCATCTACATATACCTAGCTAAACAAGATGGTTTTGATAACTTTGACTAAGTATATGAAAAAGGATGTGTCTACACATACCTAGCCAATGATGATTTTGATAAAGATTTCAAGGATTTTGTCTCAAGGATTTGATGATTTTGATTTTTGCGAAAAAGCCTAGCATTAAGGATGATTTCAAGATTTCTCAAAAGGTGATGGTGAGATGATTTTTGGTTTGATGTTTGAAGGATGGATGAAAAAATATTTTTATTTCTTTTGATCCTAAGATGAACCTAAAAAAGACACTTTTTTTACCGAAAACCTTTATTATTGGAGAACAAGCAATGATTCTATTGACCTTTATAACCAAAAAGTGATTAAATTTGAACATACATTTCTGGATTTTGAACCAATGACTTCGTTTTAGGATTTTTCTTCTTGAAAATCATGAGGTTTCAACACATGTGAGAATTCATTTTGTTTAGTTTTGCTTAGTGGATTTATTTTAACAAAAACACTTCTTTGATTAGGTTTTTCAAGCTAGATGTCCAATGTCTTAATTTCTTCGAATCCCACAAAGTATGTTATGTGGAAATTTGATGAATTCAAGGAAAGGGTTACCTATTGTTTAACTTTAATAGAAAAATTGAAATGTAATCCAAATGTTTAGAAACATCTAAGGATGTGAATCCCAAGGGCAAGCAATAACACGTGAATTGAGTCAATTATATATGTCTGCTAAAGGGTTTGAAATTTTGATGATGATGTTTAAGTGTTTGTTTTCAAGATGTTTTCGAACAAGAAAAACATTTTGAAACCATGAATAAGTACAACCATATGGATGTGGAAGTCAATATTTGTTGGATTCCCACTTGGACAAGTCCAACTACGCTTATCTTTAGTGAATGGTTAGATGCTTGACCCCACAGGATCCCCTCCACAGCTCGTTAACATCAATCACAGCCAAGCATCAACACCAATGAAACTCCCATGGCATGTTTTACATTTCTACTAAAAGACCATAAAAGTGTGGGGTGAATTCTAAAACATGGGTTTTAGTTAGGACTTTCTATTCGTGGAGATTGACCCATACGGTGAGAGTCCCCTTTTGGATCCATCTCGTTAGAGCCAACCGCGTGATATCGACATTTATTCCAATACCCACATTTATATCTTGGTTGGAAATACTCTTGGCTTTAGAGTGTTATCGGTTGAGTCGTTCCCTTGGGTGAGTACTTTTTCCCCAAGACAGTCCCTTTAAGATAAACAAAAGCGAGTAAAAAAAATACCTATAACTCGATCAATCTTTGTTTGCGACAAAGAGAGAGAATGTACGCAATAATGCTCCACTCACACTCACACAAGATTTTGTTCAATTGTAAACCCAAAATGAAGTGTGGAGGTGATTGCTTTATCTTAACCTAAAATCACAAAAAAAACCTTTTGATTCTCAAGATTGCTATAAAGAGTGAGAGAAGCGCATATGTCCTTTTTCAATGAAGTTAGTTCAAGTAAACCCTCACAAAACAAAATAGCACATGTTCATTTTAGATCCCCAAAGCAATTATGAATTCTTTTTAAAGCACCAAAGGACAAATGAGAGTTGTTTTGTTCAATTGTTAACCAAAAAAAGAAAATCTAGTAAGTTGTAGTCCTAATGTTCATTTTAAAATTTTGCAAAAAATTGAAAAGATTCTTTTTAAAACCTAAACGAAATTAGTGTCCTAAGCAAAAAGAGATGACAATTCCTAAGAGTGTTAAGCAAACACTAAAGTGTTTAAAAGCACTTTGATTTTGTAAGATACCATCATCATGCTTCTCCTTCAATTGATCCAACCTAAAGGAAAGAAAACCAGTTAGATTCTACAAAACACAGAGGTCAAAAAGTTGAAAACAGAAGATAAATTAATCATATGACAAAATGCACATGCTAAAATTAAATTTCAATTTTTTACTCCCTATCAGTGGTGCAACCTGTGACTATGTCAGAGTTTGATTTCTCAGCGGTGTTGTACAGTGCCGCTTACCAGTCAGTGTCACTCTGTGTCCAAACTAGTGAGCTCAACTACGTCGCACTTTTGCCCAGCGTCACTATTTGATTTTTTTGAAAATTCTAGTGGGTCAGATTGGTCAAGCATCATAGTTTGAAATTCAAATTCTTGGGCAGGAAGACTTCAGTGTCACAATTTGAATTTCCAGTGGTGTTGTTTGGCGACGCTGGAGAGTCAGCAGTGCTATATGGTGACGCTGAGCTTCCAACATTGGAATTTTTCTGTGTATAAACAAAAATGCAGAATTTTGTGAGAAAAGTGATTAAAAATGAGATTTATCCCTCCTTCTAGCGCCAAATGTGTGAACCCCAATCCTAATACTTGCAAAACAATCAGAGCAAACACATTAGATTAGAAATTGCAAGCAAGAACAAGGATTCCCATGAAATCCATTCACAAAACTCAAATTAGGAAAAGAAATAATGAAGAACACAATGAAAACAACAAAATAGATTGAATCCTAATTTAAACTAGAAAACTCATGATCCCATGGGGGAATTGGTACCAATTTGATGTGAAAATTGGCCCTTTCCCAATTCCTATGATGCAAGCTTGATGTTTTGATGATGATTGATCCACTTTGATGAAGGATGGTGAATGCTCCAAGCCAAAAACCTGCATAACCTAGCTAAGATTCAAGAATGATGGACGAAATTTGATACATATTTGAGCATGGTAACTTTGCATAATGTGTGGATGATCAAATGAGGAGAGGAGCTCTTCATTTATAGATGAGATTGAAGGATGAATGTCCAAAATTGAGCAATGTGGGACTAACATTCATCTAATGGAAAGATGCCACTTGTAAATCTATGAGTGGAAGGAGGATGTGCAAGTTTTGAGGATTGTGCTAATAAATGCCTATTTTTGAATTTGAATTTCGTTGAAATGACTTGCAAGAGGGAAGGGAAAATGCATTAAATGCGACTTGGCTCAAGGAAAAAGACATGTAAGATGGAGTAAATGCCTTGTTGGATGTACATGTCAACTTGGATTTTTGAATTCAAACTTGGAGAATATTCCAAAGAGATGCCTTGTTGAGGAAAATAGGGATTTAATAAATCAATTAAATCTATTTTCATGTGCAAGTGGTAAATGCTCGAGGATGGGACATGAAATGAGATTAAATTAATCAAGGTTAATTAATTTAATCAAGGGGATTAGATGATGTGACAAATTTGACTTAGATTTGTGGATTTATTTAAATCAGATTTGAGAGGAATGTGATAAGAGATTAATTAAATAAAGATTTTGATTTATTTAATTAAAAGAGATGATGTTAGATTATACTAAATAAGGTTTTAATTTATTTAATTTAATAGATAAACTCTAGAGACTTAATTAAATAAAATAAATTATTTAATTAAATGGGGATAATTAGATTAGATTGGTTGATTTAATTAACAAAAGAGAGACTTAATTAGATAAAATGATTTATTTAATTAAGGGAAGGAAATTGATGAATTTAATCAAATAAGGAAACTTGATTAAATGGTTAGACCAAGGGATGATTCAGGATGAAACGATGTTAGTAGTCAGGATCTGATGCACAATGTCAATTGGTACATTTTACGTGTCGACAGCATCATTAAGATCCAATAGACCACTTTGCATAAAGGCTACTAAATTAGCCCTATTTACAAAGATATGACCTTTTAAATGCTATATCTTCACTCAAACTCCTCAAACAATAGTATGTTATGTGTCAAAACCTCCAGTTCCATGATTGGTTTCTAGGTCCAAGACCTCTAGACCCCTAATACACCAAACCCTCTATTTCAAGCAAAATACTTGGGGTTTTAATGAAAATCATATCTCTTGTACCTTCCATACCCAAAAAAAGCACAAAAAAACTTACCAGACCCTACACATGGTGAATAATACATTACATGGACAATCCTTTCCATATTTTATCAAAACACCACTTGAAACCCTCATTTTCATCATGAAAATACCCTGTTATAGCCCTAGAACATCATCCCAAACACCCAACCTTGACTCCACATTATTCTAAATAGGTTAGGAATTTATTTTACAAGTTAGAGGACCCATTCCTCAAGTTATAGTATGCACAAAATTTGGAATGGGTTGAATTATATCATGAAACCCTTCAATCCAAGAACACTGTGAAAGTAGGTAGTGGCAATAAAAATGAGATAACTTTCACTATACAAATAGTTAGAACCTATAAATAGGTGTAAATGAAACATAATTCATTAATATATAACATCCAATAGGTTTTAGATCATCTTAGTGTTCGTACAGGTTGTACAATAACAAGAAAACTAAGAAAAACTAGTAAATTTCTAGAAAATAACTTTCTTCTTGATCAAAAATGGGTTACAAATCAACCAACAACCTCTCCTTCGAGGAATTGAAGGTTATTATACATTTTTACCATAGGAACAATAAAAGTAGAGGATTTGAAAGGAACTTCATGAAAACCAAGCTCTTTAAATGGTATATCAAACTCTAGTTCAAAATCTTTTAGATGAGGTTGCTCCCATAGCTCTCTTACTCGATTGACAAATCCTTGAAACTCTGTATTGATTTTATTTTTCCTATCCCTCTCTTGCTATTCTTCGTCAATTTCATTAGCATCATACATTGTCCTTCTTACCCCTCCTAAATTTTGGACCACATCCATTACCTCCACATAAAACTTGACATCCTTGGTCTTCTTGGTTCCCATGCCTTGATATGGTTATGCAAATTAAAATGAAGCAAAGTAATCATCTCCTTCTCTGTTGGCTGGAAGAATGCATGCTTAATTTTTTGATACATGATATTAGCTCTCTCTTCTACTCTCATGGTTGAATATAGAAATCCAGTATGGTGGGCCTCCAGAGTTCTAGTCATCTTTCTTCCTCTTCCACCAAATGTTGGCTTGATCCACATGTTTGCCAGCCTAATTGGCTTTGTTTTTGAAAGCTGAAGTTTCTCCTAAGTCACCAATGTAGCTCTCTCTTCCTTTTTATACTCTTTCATTGCTACAAATCATCTCTAGGATTTAATCATTTGTACCACATGGTTGATGTGCTTTGAATCCTTGCATCTAAAGGAAATTTTCTTTACATAAATACTCCTAGGGAATTTCAATGTTGCCATTGTAGTTGGTATTAAAGTTGGTACCTACAACATGAAGAGTGATTCTGATTCCTCTTCTACATTAGAGGGTTCATATCCTTTATCTGACTCTTTTGAATTATCAGAATCATAATCACTAGCTTCCATATTCAAAAAATCCCAACCAACATCTTCAATAAATTTATTTGGATCACCAGTAATAGTCTTCAAAATTAGCCACTAGTACAAGTTCATTATGCTTTCATAATACTTTATAACCATGGAGTTCACCCATTCCTTGATGCCATCAAGTGAAGATTGAGGAATGGCGTAAATGTGGAGTACATCCCACTTGAAGTCTTTGAAAGAAATAGCCATATCAAGTTCCTTTTGCCCAAGTCCTACTCTCTCAAGGTTTACAACCTCAATCTCACTAATAGCGATTACTAAGAAAGGTAATTCCACCAACTCTACCAAAAAATTTACCATAGGAGCAATAAAAGTAGAGGCTTTGAAAGGAACTCCATGAAAACCAAGCTCTCTAAGTGGTATATCAAACTCTAGTTCAAAATATTTTAGATGAGGCTGCTCCCATAGCTCTCTTACTCACTTGATAAATCCTTGAAACTTTATATTGATTTTATTTTTCCTATCCCTCTCTTGTTGTTCTTCCTCAATTTCATCAAGATCATACATTGACCTTATTTCCCCTCCTAAATTTTGGACCACATCCATTACCTCCACATAAAACTCGACATACTTGATCTTCTTGGTTCCCACACCTTGATATGGTTATGCAAATGAAATTGAAGCAAAGTAATCATCTCCTTCTCTGCTGGTTGGAAGAATGCATGCTTAATGTTTTGATACATGATATCAACTCTTTCTTCTACTGTCATGGTTGAATACCGAAATCTAGTATGGTGGGCCTCCAAAGTTCTAGTCATCTTTCTTCCTCTTCCACCAAATGTTGGCCCGATCCACACATCTACCAGCCTAATTGGCTTTGTTTTTGAAAGCTAAAGTTTCTCCTGAGTCACTAGTGTAGCTCTCTCTTCCTTTTTAGACTCTTTCATTGCTACAGATCATCTTTAGGATTTAATCATTTGTACCACATGGTTTATGTGCTTTGAATCCTTGCATCTAAAGGAAATTTCATCAACATAAATACTGCTAGGGAATTTCAATATTGCCATTGTAGTTGGTATTAAAGCCAGTACTTGCAACATTGAAAATTATCCTAATATAAGAATTCCCTCCATCTTGTTGGCTTGTAACACTCTTGATGGTGGCTACATGAAATATGATTCTAATTCCTCTTCTACATCAAAGGGTTCATATCCCTGATCTGACTCTTTTAAATTATCAGAATCAAAATCACTAGCTTCCATATTCAAAAATCCCAACCAACATCTTCAATAAATTTATTTGGATCACCAATAATAATCTTCAAAATTTTCCGCTAGTAGAATTTCATTCTTCTTTCACGATACTTTATAACCATGGAGTTCAGCCATTCCTTGATGCCATCAAGTGGAGATTGAGGAATGGCGTCAATGCGGAGTACATCCCACTTGAAGTCTTTGAAAATAATAGCCATATCAAATTCATTTTTCCGAAGTCCTACTCTCTGAAGGTTAACAATCTCAATCTCTCTATTAGTGATTACTAAGAAAGGTAATTCCACCAACTCTATCAAACATTTTACTATAGGAACAATAAAAGTAGAGGCTTTGAAAGGAACCCCATGAAAACCAAGCTCTCTAAATGGTATATAAAACTCTTAGACCTCATTCTTGCACATTTACAACCATATTCAAATATTTTCCTTCAAAAGGCTACAAATTCAAATATTGACTTAAATAACCTTCAAGAGGCTTTAAATAGCCCTTACAAATGATTCTACATCTTTCCAATCATGCCTAACTATTGGTTTTGTAACTAACATGACTTATTACATTATAAATCAATTGTGGATGTGTTATGACCTTATTCAATTGAAAAAAATAAAAACACAAAACTATCTTAAAAGACTTCTATGAACCAAATTTTCTCAATAACCTTGGTGCCCCTACAACAAATTTCAATATTTCATTAAATTTCATCACAAGTAAATCTCATTGCAATGCCTTAGGTACATTTTTCTCATAGATATTTTACAATGTCACTCATACATTTGAGATTCTCTTATAATTTCTACATCATAGGTTCTCATTTAGAGGTTAACTTCAAATGAGTAACTTGATATTCCCTCGCAAAGCTTCACACACTCTTTTATAATGGCTTCATATCAGAATTGAGATTTTTCAAGATCATCAAAATAATGATGTTGCATTGATTTTTTGGCTAAGATTCTCTTCGACGGCTCAAAAATCAGCATTTTCTGTAAGGAGAGACCAATCAATTTTTACTAGTTTAGTTACATATATGTAAAGTAAAAGAATAAAAAGAAATAACTCATCCAAAATGGAAATGAAATGAAAATAGATGGAAGGAACTTACAGATAGGAATGGCAATCTCTCAACTTAGTCACTTCTAGCCATACATATTCATTGGGAGTTCCAAGATACCTATTGCACACAACACCTCTCATGAATAGAATATCTTGAAATTTGAGATGCTCTTATAATGTCTACATCATAGGTGCTCATGATAAGGTTAAATTCAAATGAATAAGTTGAAATTACCTCACCAAGCTTCGCATACACTTTTGTAATGGCTTATTTAATCATAATTTAGATTTGTCAAGATCATCAAAATAGGGATGTTGCATTGCTTTTATGCCCGAGATTCTTTTGGATGGCTCATAAATCTGCATTTTCTACAAGGGGACACCAATCAATGTTTACCGGGTTACTTACAGATATGCAAAGTAAAATAAGATGATAGCATTGACATCAAGCAAATTAATGTGGATAAAAATATAAAGTAATAATAACCCTTGTGCATATACTTACAAATTAATCCAATGAACCATCGAGGTCTGCTCTACTCTTTATTGTGTTAAGTATTTCCTCATGGTCAGACTCACAAACCTTCCACAAGGTCTTGTTCAAAGGTCTACCCCCATATTTGGTCAAACGAACATTGGCTGCCACAACAAGGTTTGAGTAATGAAGAATCTTATGATGCATGTCGAAGTCTTGAAACAACCAATGTTTAACACTCTTATGTGGGTACCTTCTAAGCCACATTTCAATAACAAAAACTAAGCCTATAGGGTATTCGATGTTTTCTCCATCTATAACTGGGCCTTCCAATTTCTTTTTGGCCTCAACACAATGGCACAAGTAATATTATGTTCCCTTTTCATTCTCTTCATCTGCAATAACCGCATAAATATACCCTACATTGATATGTGTGGCATATCTCTTGAAATTAGTCAACATTATGAATACAGTACAAAGTAAGATAACAATATGGAATTTCAAAAACTAAGCAAGTAGATATATTAACTGGTTGAACTAGATCTGATACATGGTCAAAGTTGACCGATGATTCCATCTGTGTTAGTTCCAATGTCATTAGAGGATGATACATGTGAAGTGGGCTAAGATAACTTGTCAACCATTTGTCAACCCACTCCCCTGACTCACAATCATTCCAGGCTTGCATTGAACATGAAGAACATAATCATGGTATCTTACGTGTATCGATACTCCATGAACCTACATTTGAGCTAAGGAAAGAGTGTAGCTCACTCGATCCTATTAGTGTACAACAATCCTCATTTGGTACAATGTTAGTATCATCCATCAACCAAAAAAATATACAAATTGAAGATGTACCTTCATTACCTGGACCCATCGAAGCATTACACCACTTGATGATTGATCTTGCATATGTCAAATTTGCAATGGAGAACATCTAGAAGAAACCTTGCACGAACTCTAGAGAATGTGTGCGATCATCACTAATATAAAAGTAATACTCCCTCAATACCTTCCTTTGGTCCTTTGTACTATCAACTACATGAATGAATGCTATGTGCACAAATATCAAAACCTGTGTGGAGTTGTAATACTATGATTGCACCTCACACTGTGGCTATAGAGTGTAGTTCTCTACAAACTCAACCAATGATACTATGCTGCCAACTGGAAAGGTTCCCTTTCATAGCTTGAATTGTGTGTCCAGCCATCGAGCTCTATGGGTATTCCTTGCATACTCATACACTAGATTCTCATGAAACATGGACATAAAATGATACACTGGAATCTTCTCAATAACCAAATCACACCTTTTTGCTTAAGAACCATCTTTTGTAGCGTATGCCACTATTTTATACTTCCCGAACTCTACTAGTTTCTATCCCACCTCATTTGTGCTTTCTATATGTTGACATACTAGCATTTGTTGCAAGCCACAAAAACCCTCACATGAACCATCCAAGCATGTTGTCTTGTAGAATATTTGGCCATCCTCTATTTGGCACAAAATTTTTGATAATAAATCTCTTGAATATTTTGGTGGGGCTTCTATGCCACAATCCTGCAAAGCATCGTTAGTATGCAAATCTAAACATATAGAACGATAAACATCATAATGGTTAGAGAATTCAATATGTAGTCTATAGCAACAAGTTGTGCGTGTGTGATTTATCTTGGCATAAAAAGGTTTAAGAATTTCAAAAAATCTTTGAGAAATACTAATTTGAGTATAATCATTTTGAAATTTATGAAAAAATTGGGTTTGAGTCATATCCAAAAAATGCTTTGGATGTGGCTCATAGTTTTGACTACCGATTCTCCTTCTTATGACATCCCTTTGATTCGGAGATGGCCTTGTATTATTCTACCAATACTCTTCAATTAGTGTTCTCAATGCTTCAACAAATTTTTTATCTTTATGTGGCAGTCTTCTCGAGAATTCCCATAATTCATTTGAATCGGTTCCCTCAATTCTTTGCTACCTTTGAATGAATTTTGATAAAGTTTTTCTACTAATTCCCATTTTTTCACTTGTCTTTTTAATGAGACGATATCTCTTTGTTTGATAGCTTACCAAAGTCGATGTAATGACATGTCAGGTGACATTACTATCCTTTGAGCGTGAGGTCTTACCCACACTCTCATAAGCATCCATTAGATTCTTCACAATAGTGTTTTCACTTGATGCATTTGATGTTCTCAACCCAAGAGTCTTCATGATGTTTCTATACTTTAAATCCTGCATCATTTGAACAAATAGTTGACATATTGCAGTCTCATATAGCCTTTCAAAGAAGATTTTCCAAATCTTATCAACATATCTTCTACAAGTGCGTTTTGGAATCTTACCTTCCATGTGTTGCAAAATATCCTCATCAATATTAATCAAAAATTTTGGCTTTCTACGCAAAATTCTAGGTGGTGTTCTCCTAGGTACATACATCTCAACATTAGAAATTTCATCAATATTTAATTGCGGTGGGCTAGATTGTGTACCTTCAATTGAGGGTGGAGTAGAAGACATACATTGATCTTCACGTGGGGATGATGGCATACCTTCATCAAATTTGAGTGATGATGTACTCTCAACTTGAGATGAGATGGATGGTGTCCAATCATATTCACTTGTGGTAGATGGTGTCCCTCCATATTCACTTGTGCTTAATGGTGTCCCTTCATATTCACTTGCAGTAAAGGGTGTGTCTCCAACTATAGTATCTACATCTTTCCTAGCATGACTCTTTCACATTTGTTCCCTTTGTGCTGCCAATTTCTTTTCTCTTTTTAACAGTTGAGGTTCCTCTTCAATTGGCTTGTTTTTGTCAATCATTTCCAATTTATTCTTTTCATGATATGCTGCAACCCATTCTCTCTCTTTTTCTTTGAAGGTTTCATACTCTTCCTCTATTAGTTTCTTGTTCTTTTCTTCGGCATGGTGGATAATTTTACTTGTAGGATGGTAATGAGACAAATATTAGTTCCTCAAAAATGTATCCATTAAAATAAATGAAATATATATGTCATTAAAGGATTCATAAATAGAAAAAATAGGTGATGAGGTAGCTTTACTGATGAGGTAATTTAGAAATAGAGATGAAAACCAAAATAGTTTAAATAGGTAGTAGAATTTTCAAAATGTGCAAAAAGTGCTAAGTTGTGAAATTAACAAATACTGAAGGGTTTGATGTAGACCTGGGAGACTCAATCACAACCAATTTGACAACATTCCTTTAAGAGTCATCTAAAAAAATTAAGATGACCTATTTGAACAAACAAAACAACCCTCAAAGTTTTTCAATCATCAGAAGTTAGATTTCACACTTTCACCCCTTGAACCCTAGTAGTAGTGGAAACTCAGTTTTTTCTCAATAACTCAAATGTTCTCCAAAACACTAGAAAAAATCTTGATGGTTTTAGACACCCATTTTAGATTTATTACACATATCTCAATGTTAGGTACAATTCCTTTGGACCAAATCCCCAAAAACACCCCTTCTAGGCTGACCTAATTAGGTTAAATATGCCTAATTTGCAAAGCAACATGCCCTCAAACTTATCACAAGACCTTGAAACCTTGAGGCAGCATTTCTTAGGTTACCAAACCTCCAAAACCACAACTATATTCCTCTGGTACGGAAAAACTCATGCCAAACCTGAAAACCCTTGTTTTATGCATTATTCAAGAGGGTTTATTGAATATGCTACTTCCAAAACCTCCCAAACTCTAAAACCAACTTGAACAAAGGAAATTAACCCTACACATGCCTAAAATTTCAAAACATCATGACCTCCCATAGAGGTTCTTCCAAACCCTAGGCCTAAGCCCTCATTCACATGCATTTTTGTTCACAAAACTCACTGTAGCAGCATGTTTATTACTCCTATTTCTTTCCTATCACTCAAATCATGCATCCTACACTTAAATCATACATCATAGGATCCCTTACATGAGTTATAGGTTAGGAAAAACATGAAAACACAGAAAATTGCTACTAAACTTGAGATTTCAATGTATTTTCTTGTCAAAAACTCTAAATCAAACTTACATTCTATGTGTACATGCCATTTAAAGGCTTATTCTTCACATCCCACCTACCAACTACCTTGCAACTGAATTTGAAACCCGTAGTGACCGTTGAAGGCCAAGTTTACATCATTTACACATGATATAACAACAATATTACTCATTATAAGTTTTCACCCCTAACACCTATAACTCACTAAAACCACACCAATGGCTTGAAATGATCCTTATTAAAACTAAAAAACACTAATATTGCATACTTTACATGTAAATTCAAAAACTTTCCTTCAAAGGCTACAAAGATACTTTAGTGCAAGATCACCATTTTTCACATTTTAACACCTAAACTCAAAAACTCAACCTAAGACATGCTTAGTGGTCTTGATTGACCTTATTAAAAAAAAAAAATCTCAAAGACTCATCCAACAACCTATTAACCTCCTAATTACCATCAAATGATCAAATAAGGAGGATGAGGTGTAGGTGCTCTTGCACTAGGGATGTAAAAGTGTATTAAAGTGGGAGACCTGCGCTCACCTCTTTCAAATGTTAGTTTTGGAAGTTGAAGTGGTTTGTTTTAGGAGGGAAACATTATCAAAGTCCATGAGAAACTTGAATGGAGGATGATCCTTGGATTGGTCATCAAACCAAATGAGGAAATGTTGAGATTTCCTTAAGAAAAATGAGGTTTTGGTGAGTGAAATTGAGTTTCTGAGTTGGGAAACATTATTTTATGTTAGATTGAGCATAAGCAAGGTATTTTAGACTTGTTTGAATATTTGTCAAGTTTTGGAGTGTTTGGAAAATGCTACTTTCAATAAAACCTAGAGTTTTTAAGCCTAGGTAGAGGGTTTTATTGTTTGGGTGGTAAATGATTGAATGCCTATAATCTAACTTTGTAATTTAAAGTTTTGACAGATATAAAGTGCTGCCCCAAGGTTTTAGGGGATTTGGACAAGTTTTGAAAGTGGTCCCTTTGTAAAAGTGGGCTAATTTGTGTAGTTTGGTATGAAAAAAGCATTGGTGATTGTTGGATATGTTGAAAGGATCTATAATGGGTCCCTGATGTGTGTTGTGTTATGAGTTGAAAGGTTGTGTGAGTAGAATTATACCCGATTGAGTTACTTTGATATACTATAAGGAACAATGTGAATATGCTGAATGAAGAGGTCCTGATGAAAATGTAAATTGAAAATTGTGTTTGCAGATTGGAGTTGTGCTTGTGTGCTATAGGCCTCCCCTACTACATTAGGAGTATATTCCAATTTTTTAGAGACATGTATGGAAAGTTTGGTAGCATAGACAAGACAATCAACTAGTTTGTATAACTGTTTGACAAAATACCTCAATGAAAGCTTTGGAAGCATACACAAAGTAAGTCAATTGTTAAATAACAAAATTCCTCAAAGAGATGTGGTTTAAAAATGTAATTGGAAAGTGTATAGAATTGTGTAATTTAAAATTTCCATTAACAACCTAAGGTTGTAAGTGTCGAACCCCAATCCTAATACCTACAAAACAACATAAAGAAACAAATTAGATTGTGAAATACAAGCAAGAACAAGAATTCCCCATGATATCCATTTACAAAGTTCAAATTAGGAAAAGTAATGAAGAATACAATGAGATAACAATAAAAGAGATTGAATCCTAATTAAACTAGCAAACTCATGATCCCATGGGGGAATTGGTGTCAATTTGATGTGAAAATTGGCCCTTTCCCAATTCCTATGATGCAAGATTGATGTGTGATAATAATTGATCCACTTTGTTGATGCTTGATGAGTGCTCCAATGGAAAAATCTGCATAACCTAGCTAAGATTCAATGATAATGGATGGAATTTGCTAATGATTTGAGCATAGTAAGTTTACTCAAATTGTGGATGCCAAAATTGTTGGAAATATGTGCCTCAATCCCACAGGCTGAAACCTCTAAGAGAGCTAAGTCGGTGTGACATGCTTTGTGTCTGGTCAACTAGCAGTTGAAACCTTGGTGAACAGTTCTAGTTACTGTGACCTTGCTTCAGTCATGCCAAATGTATCTATCGTTATGAAATTATGATCGCTATGACAATTTATATCTCACTGCACCCGAGTTGATCTCTTGCCGATGGGTTAGTGTAAATTGGTGGTCGGGGAGACTCATGGCAATTGGAGTCTTTAGGGTAACCAGCGGTTTCGCTATGAACTCTCAGTGATGAAGGAAAGTCTCACTGACAGTATACACTTGAAGTAACATATGGTGGCTCGATATGAAGTCTTACCGATATGAATATCTCTGGCCGACAGGCCACTCCTATCGAATATTAGGGAGACTCTGGGTGACAAGCGGAGGCATTGGGGTAACACTAAGGGTTCACTAAGAACTCTTAGCGATGGAGAGAAGTCTTGCCAACTGTTGTTTGGTGCTTGGTATGAATTAAGACTTCAGAGTAACATCTCAGTGATAGTGATAAGTCTTGGTGATAGATGAATACTTTGGGATAACTCGTGAACCTCAGTATGATCTCCTAGAAAAAGTGATAAGTCTTGCCGACTGTTGAACATTTCGGTATAACATAAAAGCTCGGTATGATCTCTCAGCAAAAGCGATAAGTCTTAGTGATAGTGATACAAGTGATGATCATTGGTATGAGGTCTTGGAGACATGGCGAAGTCTTAGCGATAACTCTCTGGACTCGATGTAACATGTTGCTGATAGTATGGACTCTTGGCAACATCGAATGCTAACTTCATGGCATCGGGGAGACATGGTTAGTGTCTCACCGACATGCCAACAGAGGTTGAATGCCTTTGACCGAGTGAACACTATCCTACATGGCTTGTATTCAACCAATTAGAGAAGCCGAATGGGAACCACTAACAGTTGGATTTTTGTGGCTGTTACTAAGAGGAAGATCAACAGACCATGGGCATCATGGATATACTCAGGAATTGCAGATTGTGATTGGTTCAATGGTTGCATGAACATTTGGATGTATAGTTCGATGAATGATTAGAGTGAATTGAATTCTGAGTGTATTTTAACTTGAGTGTTTTGTAGCAAGGTTGATCATTGTGAAATCTGTTGTAATTTGACATCAAAGAGTCAAGCTCATACTCTATATGTAATTTCATTACTGTAATACAAAGGGTTTTTTCTTGGTGTGGTGGGTTTTTCTCCCGTAAGGGTTTACCCACGTATATCTAGTGTTCATATGTGTATGTTTAATTCTCTATTTCTATTATCTCTTTCAAGTGCATCTTAATTGGACTGTAATTGTAAAATTTAAAAGCTATCTCTGCATTCTTCCTTGAGGTTTTGGTGTTAGGAGAGTTGTTCTGCACCTTAGCTCTCCGTGCAAGAGTACGTTGGGTTTTTTGTGTCATTTCTGTTCAGTGGGAGTCTTGTAGAAGTTTTCCAAATTCAAATTATAGATTGAGATGGAAAGCACATCAAAAAAGATTGAAATAGAGAAATTCAATGGCAGCAATTTTGAGGTGTGGAAACTTAAAATGGAAAATCTGTTGGTTGATCATGATCTTTGGATTGTTGTGTCTAGAATGAAACCTACAGGCATGAAGCAAGAAGATTGGGACCTTGCAGATAGAAAGTCTAAGGGGCTGATAAGGCTCTGTTTGGTAGAGTCCGTTCTTCTCAATGTGCATGAAGAGAAGACTGCATCTTCCTTGTGGATGAGACTAGCATCTATTTATCAGGGGAAGTCCTTAGTGAATAAATTGTTCTTGAGGAAGAAGTTGTACACTTTGAGAATGCAGGAAGGAGGGTCTATAGCTGATCATTTGAACACATTTAACATACTGATTGCATAGTTAACATCTATTGGTGTGAAGATAGATGAAGAGGATCATTGTATGCTTTTATTGTGTTCTTTGCCAGACTCTTGGGATCACCTAGTGATGGCTATTGGGAGTACAACATCCAATTTCAAGATGGAAGATGTTGTTGCTTCTTTGTTATCATAACAGATGAGAAGGAAATCTTATGAGATGGCGAAGTAGGCCCTTGCTATTAGAGGAACATCGAAATATAAAGGAAAGAAGAAGGACAAGAAGTCCAAATCGAAATAAGAGGGGAGATCCAAGTCTCCTGGCAAGAATTCCAAGGTGAAGTGCTAGAATTGTGGGCAACCTGGTCATGTTCGAAAGGATTACAGAGAGGAGAAAAAGAAGAAGAAGAAGAATTCTTTCGACAATGATTCTTCTCAAAGTGATGCAAACGCCTTCATTACAGCCTTGGATATGCAGGCATTAGATGATGTCTGGCTGATTGATTCTGGAGCATCTTTCCACATGACATCTCATAGAGACCAGTTTTGAAGTATGAAAAATACGATGGTGGAAAGGTGTATTTGGCAATTGATTATTCATTGGAAATAGTTGGGCGTGGAAGAGTCAGAATTCAATTCCCTGATGGAAGAGTGAAGGGAATTAATAATGCAATGCATATACTAGGTCTAGCTCAAAACTTATTTTATGTTAGTATGCTAAATGATATTGGAGTGCAAGTCACATTCTTTGGAAATGGCTATAAGATGACTAGAGGCTCTATGGTGCTAGCAAGAGGTGCTCCTGTTGGTACCTTGTAAAAGCTAGATGCACATGTTGTTCAATGTAATAGTGTCTCTGAAAAGTCACAGAAAGCTACTCATGGAGGAAAAGAGGGAAATGTTCCTAATTGTGTAAGCTCTATGGAAGTTAAACTTCTAGCATAAAAGACTATGCTCTGGAATCATAGGCTAGGCCACATTGGCGAGAAAGGTTTATATTTTTTGAAAAATTAAAACCTGGTTGAGGGGCTTGAAGATTGTAACCTTGAATTTGAATTCTGTGAACATTGTATATATGGTGAATAGCACCGTGTTTCATTTTATTCCAGTCCTCATAAATCTTCTAGTTTGCTAGATTATACTCATTCTGATGTATTTGGTCTAGTAAATGTTCCTTCTTTGTCTAAGTCAAGGTACTATGTATCGTTCATCGATGAGTATTCAAGAAAAACATTTGTTTATTTTTTGAAAAGTAAATCATAAGTGTTCAGTCAGTTTAAGGAATTTAAGAACCTTGTAGAAAATTAGATTGGAAGAAAAATAAAATGTTTAAGGACTGATAATGGTAGTGAATTTTGTTATGATGCTTTCGAGAGGTATTGTAAAGAACATGGGATTAAAAGACATAAGACTACACCTTATACTCCACAACAAAATGGAGTTGCAGAAAGGTTCAATAGGACAGTGATGGAGAGAGCATGAAGTATGTTGAGTAGTGCTGGCTTGGAGGAGAAGTTTTGGGCTAAGGCAGTTGCTACAACATGTTGATAAATTGTTCTCCAAATTCTACTCTTGTTGAGAAAACACCTTTGGAAGTGTGGTCTGGTAAGAAGCCCTCTTTAAGACATATTCGTGTTTTTGGCTGTGAGGCATATGCTCATGTGTCGTATGAGAAAATATCTAAGTTGGAGAACAAGGTTGTTAAATGTATTTTTATTGGCTATAGTGTTGGCATAAAAGGATACAAGCTTTGGAATCCTGATACGAAGAAGGTTCTATACAGTAGAAGTGTAATCTTTCGTGAGCTAAAGCCTACTACCTTGGATCTACAGTCAAAGACAAAGTCAGAAAATAATAAGGATGTAGTTGTAATTCCTCCAACACCAGATAAAGAGGAATTGAAAACTCAAATGTACCTAAAACTGAGAGCTCAAGTAGTTCTGAGAGTTCTGATGAAGAAGAACAACCTCAGCCTTAGCAAGTGAGGAGTTCAACTCGTGAAAGAAAGAAACTTGATAGGTATGGGTTCTCTTTGATAGATTCTACTTGTGCCTATGCTTTGATTTCTAGCACTGATGAGCCTAGGACTGTGAAAGAGGCATTTAGAATGTTCGATTCAAACTCTTGGTTGGAAGCCATGAATGAAGAAATGGCATCATTAGAAAAGAATGATACCTGGAGTTTGGTGCCATTGCCTAAAGGAAGAAAAGTTGTGGGATGCAAGTGGGTATTTAAAAAGAAAATTGGTCTGGATGGCAATGTGGAAAAATACAAGGTGAGGTTGGTTGCGAAGGTTTATTCCCAGGTAGAGGAAATTGATTATGGGGAAATTTTTTCTCTTGTAGCTAAGCTGACATCCATTAGATTTCTTTTGTCACTTGTAGTAGTGTATGGCTTAGAGGTCAAACAAATGGATGTGAAGACAACATTTCTTCATGGTGATCTTGAAGAAGAGATTTATATGTCCCAGCCTAAGCACTTTGTGGAAAAAGGTAAAGAAATATTTGTTTGCAAGTTGAATAAGTCTTTGTATGGGTTAAAGTAGTCTCCTAGAATGTGGTACAAGAATTTTGATACTTTTGTATTGTCTTTAGGATTTGTAAGATCAAAATCTGATAATTGTATATATTATAAAGCTAAAAGTGATCAAGTGCTTATTATTACTCTCTATGTTGATGATATGCTATTCATAGGCAATAGTAAGTTGATGATTTCTGATCTTGAGTCTCAGTTGTCTGCTAAGTTCAAACTGAAAGATCTTGGTGTAGCAGGTAGATTTTGGGGATGGAAATAACCAGGGACATGACTAGTAGAAAAATTTGGCTCAGTTAGAGTAAGTATATTAGGATTGTTCTAGAGATATTTTGCATGAATGATTGCAAGCAGCTAGTTGTTCCATTCTTGTAGGGAATGAAGCTATCTGTTGAAGACTATCCAAAATCTCCTACTGAGATGGAGGACATGACTAGTGTACCCTATGCTAGTGTGGTTGGTAGTCTTACGTATGTGATGGTCTGTACAAGGCTAGATATTGCTCAAGCAGTGGGAGTTTTTAGTCGGTTTATGGCTAATCCTGGAAGAACACATTGGGATGTTGTGAAGAGAGTGTTTAGATATTTGAAGGGGACTTCAGAATATGCTTTGTGTTACCATGGGAACTTGGTTGAATCACAGAGGACTCTCAGCATTCGAGGCTATGTGGATTCTGATTGGGTAGGGGACATTGATAGCAAAGATCCACCAGTGGATATACTTTCATGTTGAATGGCCGTGTAGTGAGTTGGATGAGTAAGCGGCAGAATGTAGTCACTTTGTCCACTACAGAGGATGAATACATGGCAGCTACACATGCTTGTAAAGAAGTAGTTTGGTTAAAATGCTTGTGTTCTAATATTGGTTTTGATGCATGGAAAATAACTATTTTTTGTGACAGTCATAGTCCGATTTGTCTGGAAAAGAATCCTACTTTCCATGCTAGGACGAAACATATAGATGTACAGTATCACTTTGTACAAGATATGGTGGAGGATGGAAAGGTTAGTTTGGAAAAAATTGATACTCTAGAGAATGTTGCAGATGCATTGACGAAGCCAGTGAGAACAAACAAGTTTAGGTGGTGTGATAATTTGATGGGCCTTAGTGCCCATGAATTTTAGTAGTTTTGTTGTGCTTTGGAGGTGCCTATGTGATCTTCGTCAAGTGGGAGATTGTTGGAAATATGTGCCTCAATCCCACAGGCTGAAAGCTCCAAGAGATCCAAGTCGGTGTGACATGCTTTGTGTCTGGCTGACTAGTAGTTGAAACCTTGGTGAACAGTTCTGGTCACTGTGACCTTGCTTTAGTCATGTTTAATGTATCTATTGTTGTGACAATTTATATCTCACTCTGCCCGAGTTGATCTCTTGCCGATGGGTCAGTGTCAAGTGGTGGTCGGGGAGACTCATGGCGATGGGAGTCTTCGGGGTAACACAGAGGTTTCTCTATGAACTCTTAGTGATGAAGGAAAGTCTTGCCGATAGTATACACTTGGAGTAACATATGGTGGCTTGATATGAAGTCTTACTGATATGAATATCTCTGGCCGACAGGCCACTCTTATCAGATATCGGGAAGACTTTGGGCAACAAGTGAAGGCATCAGGGTAACATTAAGGGTTCGCTAAGAAATCATAGCGATGGAGAGAAGTCTTGCCGACTGTTGTTTGGTGCTTGGTATGACTTAAGACTTTAGAGTAACATCTTAGCGATAGCGATAAGTCTTGGCAATAGATGAATACTTTGGGATAACTTGTGAACCTCGTAATGATCTCTTGGCGAAAGCGATAAGTCTTGCCGACTATTGAACATTTCAGTATAACATAAAGGCTAGGTATGATCTCTCAGTGAAAGCGATAAGTCTTGGCAATAGCGATACAAGTGATGATCATCGGTATGAGGTCTTGGTGACATGGTGAAGTCTTATCGATAGCTCTCTGGACTTGGCGTAACATCTTGCTGATAGTATGGACTCTTGGAAATATCGAATGCTAACTTCATGGCATCGGGGAGACACGGTTAGTGTCTCATTGACATGCCAACACAGGGTGAACGCCTTTGAATGAGTGAAGACTATCCTACATGGCTTGTATTCGACCAATCAGAGAAGCTAAATGGGAACCGCTAGCAGTTGGACTATTGCAGCTATTACTGAAAGGAAGATCGATAGACCATGGGCATCATGGATATACTCAGGAATTGTAGATTGTGATCGGTTCGATGGTTGCATGAATAGTTGGATGTATAGTTCGATGAATGATTAGAGTGAATTGAATTCTGAGTGTATTGTAACTTGAGTGTTCTATAGCAAGGTTGATCATTGTGAAAGCTGCTATAATTTGACATCAGAGTGTCAAGCTCGTACTTTGTATGTAAATTCATTATTGTAATACAAAGGGGTTTTTCTTGGTGTGGTGGGTTTTTCTCGCATAAGGGTTTTCCCACGTATATCTAGTGTTCATATGTGTATGTTTAATTCTCTATTTCTATTATCTCTTTCAAGTGCATCTTAATTGGACTGTAATTGTAAAATTTAAAAGGTATCTCTGCATTCTTCCCTGAGGTTTTGACATTAGGAGAGTTGTTCTGCACCTTCGCTTTCCTTACAAAAATGAAGAGATTAGCCTCTTATTTATAGATTGACAAGTTGAAAGCATGCCCAAAATAGAGCAATGTGGGACTAAGAATTAGCCAATGGAAAAGTGCCACTTGTCAACCTATGAATGGATGGAGGATGTGCAAGTTTTGGTGATTGTGCCAATAAATGCATATTTTGAATATTGAATTTGTTGAAATGACATGCAAGAGGGAAGAAAGAATGCATTAAATGCCACTTGGATCAAGGCAAAGGACATGTAAGATGGAGTTAATGCCTTGTTGGAAGGACTTATCTCACTTGGAATTTGAATTCAAATTTAGGGAATATTCCTCAAAAGATGCTTTGTTGAAGAAAATAGAGATTTAATAAATCAATTAAATCTATTTTCATGTGCAAGTGCGAAAAGCTAGAGGATGGGACATGATATGAGATTAAATTAATCCAAATTAATTAATTTAATGAAGAGATTAAGTGATGTGACCTATTTGACTTAAAGTTGTGGATTTATTTAAATCAAATATGAGAGGAATGTGATAAGGGATTAATTAAATAAAGATTTTTTATTTATTTAATTAAAAGAGATGATGTTAGATTAAACTAAATAAGGTTTTAATTTATTTAATTTAATAGATAGACTTTAGAGATTTAATTAAATAAAATTTACTATTTAATTAAATGGGGATAGTTAGATCAGACAGGTTGATTTAAATATCGAGAGAGAAGGTGACTTAATTAGATAACTGATTTATTTAGTTAAGAGAGGAATATTGATGAATTTAATCAAATAAAAGTATTTGATTAAATGGTTAGACCAAAGGATGATTCAGGACAAAATGATGTTAGTAGTCAAGATCAAATGTGCAATGCCAATCAGTACATTTTATATGTCTACAGTAACATGACAAAAAAACAATGATCAACATGGAATATGCAAAACAACAATTATGTAGCCTTTGGTTCTTCTTTCCTCAAACTCCTCAACAATTTGACTTTTTCAAAAGCTTGTTCCCCTCCAAACTTCAATTGTACATCAGTTATCACTAGAATTCAAAATTGAATTGATATTATATGCCTTTCAATGTAAAAACTCTACTATTTCATGCAAAGGTGGTGGAAAGATCATGAAAAAGGTGTGGAATCTAAAAATAATGCATGGACACTTCACTCAATCATCAAAAAGCTACTTTTTGTTGGATCACACGCAAAACCAGGAGAATATATAGAATGGGGGCTGACATCATGGGTATATTGTGTTTTTTACTAGTTTTAGTGCAAGATATAACACAATCGCATTATAACGTGAACATGTTATCTCTTGCTAGAATGTCCATGTCTGTACTTCTTAAAAACATGCTCGCATTATCATAAAGTTGATTTTTTTTATACATTTATTTTCTCTCTTTGTCTATACTCTCTCCCACTCTCTCACACCCTCTGTTCCACCCTCTCACCCACTCTCCCACTTTCTCCCACCCTCTACCACTCTCTCCCACCCTCTCCCACTC
>VDFB02000017.1:316243150-316311573 GCA_007258455.2 Sequoia sempervirens
TATCGTTTGGGGATTCCATACATGCAAATTAGATCATTAAAAATGAATTTTGATATCTTTTTTCCAGTGATATAGGTCAATAGAATTTCCTCTATCCATTTTGTAAAATACTTTGTTGTTGTGATAATAATTTTGTGCCCATTGGATGAGGCAGGTGATATATTTCCTACCAGGTCTAATCCCAATTGTGAGAAAGGCCATGGTGTGAGGATGGGTCACAGTTCCTGTGCTAGTGCATGAATAAGATCATTATGTTGCTGACATTGTCAACACTTTCTAGAGTATTGTATGCATTCATGTTCCATAGAGACTAGTAGTATCATGTTTTGAGTAGTTTTTAGACTAGGTTAGGTACGCTAGAGTGGGATCCAAAAATACCTTCGTGTACCTCTTGTAAGGCTATTTTTACTTCTTCTACCTTAATGAATTGGACTAACATACCATCTAGACTAAGATGATATAGGGTATCCCCTAGAATGGTAAAACAAGAAGTTGTATGGGTGAATGTTTTCTTTTGGGTGGTTGTTAGGTCGGGTAGTATGATACCATTCTAGATATAGTCAAAAGTATCTTGGTACCATGGGGAGTTAGGAACAACAACAACACATACCAATTTTTATTCTAGGATATCGAATGTAGGCACAAGAAGCTATTCTACGAGGAACTCGTACTTAGGCACATTTTGTGAAATATCAAGAAGTGAGCCTATTGTTTCCATTATGTGAACAACTCTATTATTCATTCATGAAACTTGCTTAAAAGATAAATTGAAAAATTAATCCTTGAAGCTATCCACCATCCTTTTATATGGCATCAATTTTTCATCTTTGGTTCGGTACTCATCATTCACCTATCTAATCACTAACTGAGAGTCTCCAAAGACATGTAGCTCCTTTATTCTCCATTCAATAGCCATTTTTAGCCCTATGATCAAAGCTTCATATTCTGAGATGTTGTTTGTGCAAGGGAAAGCAATCATGTAGGTCTTGGCTATAATATCTCCCTATGGTGTAAGAAACAAAAAGGAATCTCCTAAGCCATGCTAAGTGTGTGATACATCAAAGTAGAGAGTCCAATGGCTTGTCTATTCTATCATTAAGATACTTTCATCTAGAAAGTCTATCATGAGAGGTTTGTGATAATCTATGGGTGCTTCATCCAGTTGGTCTATTATTATTTTTCCCTTGATAGCTCTTCTATCCACATACTCTATGTCAAATTCACTCAAGATCATCACCCATTTGGTGATTCGACCTGTTAGGGTTGCTTTTCCTAGTAGGTACTTGAGTGGGTCTACCTTGGAAATCAACTTGAATTTTCTATTCAGGATGTAGTGTCTCAACTTTTTTGTTGCAAATAAAACTAAGATACATGCTCTTTCTATGGGTGATTAGTTTATTTCATATCCCACCAGTGTTCTGCTAATGTAGTAGATTTCCCTTTCTTTATTGTCATCATCTAGTTGGGCTAGGAGAGCTCCCAATGTTGCTTGTGTAGTAGACAGATATAATATCATTCCCTTGTTTGGAATAGGTGGCATGAGTACAGGAGGAGTAAGTAAGTATTCCTTGACCTACTGAAATGCGTGGTCACATCTTCCCTCCCAATTAAAGGTGACATCCTTGTGTAGGAGATGAGTAAATGGGTGAAATTTTTCTGCCAATTGTGTGATAAATTGCTTAATGGACTATAACTTTCCTTGTCAAATCCTTAGTTTTTTCAATGTTTTTGGTGGAGGCATCTCTAGAATAGCTTTTACCTTTGTAGGACCTACCTCGACCCCCCTTCTTAATACTATGTAACCTAAATTTTTTCCAAATGTTACTCCAAACACACATTTCTTAGGGTTGAGTCTCAGATTGTACTGTTCAAGTCGATCAAACACCTTTTCTAATTTTTCAAGTGATCTACCCTTTTGATTAAATTTTCTAGAATTTCATCCACATAGTTCTCCATGATGGTGTGAAGCATACCATGGAATATGGTCGTCATTTCTCTTTGATACATCACTCTTGTATTCTTTAGGCCAAATGGCATTACATCCCAATAGAATGTTCCCCAAGCACAAGTAAATGTTGTTTTGTGTTGGTCATCTAGAGAGATCTTTATCTGGTTACATCCAAAGAAACCATCCATTAAGGATAACATCTCATGCCCTGCTGTTAGATCCACAATCATGTCTATGCTTGGTAATGGGAAGTTGTACTTTGGACAAGGTTTGTTTAGGTCCCTAAAATTTGTGCATATTATGATTCCCCCAATAGGCTTTCATACTAGTACTAGACTGGATATCCATTATGGATAGTCAATGGGTTTGATGAAACCCACATACAATAGCTTCTTTAGCTCTACCTCTACTAGTAATACAATCTGAGGATGCAATTTTCTAAGTTTTTTCTTGATAGGATTTTCTCTAGGTACTATGGCTAAATGATGTACCAATAATGTCGGATCTAGTCCAAGCATATTAGCATAGATCCAGGAAAAGTTTACCTTTCTCTCATTGATGAAAGCTATGAATGTTTTCTTCTCTTTAGGATCAAGTGATGCTACCTAGTATGTTATCTTTAGGTCTTCTATTGTTCCAACATTTATGGGTTCTACTTATTCTACTAAGAGTGTGGATCTTTCCTGATATTTTGATATGGGGAGATTGAACCCTCCATCCTTGGGTGCCTCTGGGAGGTTTTCACCTTCAAATGCATCCTTTATTTTCTTCTTTTATAGATCCAATAGAGCCACAATGTGATTTCTCTATGGGACCTCATTCTTATGTTCTTTCACTTTTGTGACTAGAAGATTCAATCTCTCCACCAAAGTATGCCTCCTATTTGAGCTCCATGATGAACCCTTCTTTGTGATTTCCTGCTTGTATATCTATTTGAAATCCCATGAACTCCACGATTACCTCATCATTCTAGAATTGATCCAGAATGTGTATGTTGTTGTTGATCCCAATATATGAGTTGTGGGTAATAGAGTGGGAGGCTATCATTTTGGTCTACAAAGCTTATGGAGGTGGGTGAAAGGGTTAATATGGCTCTGGTGTCTTTCTCCCACTAGGTATCTAAGTCATCATTGTTGGAAGTAAGGAAATCATATCTGGTGATGAAGGAAGGGGAATCCCACTCATATTCATTAGAATCAGTTTTAGAATGATAGTAGATGTTGGGAATGGTCTCGATTATTTGGAGAGGTTACCTATCAATGTTAAATTTTTCAAACAAGTCTTCTATAGGTAAGTCATTTTCTATTATATGGTATATATCCAGTGGCTCAACGTTAGCCGAAGTTTCCTTTTTCTTATAAGAGGTTTATTTGGTCTTTGGATTAACCACTTATTTTTGCTTATAACCTAGTTCCATATTCCTCTTTATTTGTTCCACTATTATAGGCTCCCATCAGCCTTGTTTGTGTAGCCCCAAGCCATTGGTTCCTGGATATCCCATGTGTTTTGTCATTCGATAGCCTCTACTGTTAGGATCAATAGTTTTTTTCCTTTTTGGCTCCTTTGTGTCTTCTTTGTAAATAATAGATGAAAAATCATCTTGGAAGACTTCTTCATCCTGCATGTCCCCCCACTTGGTATAAATCATGGGTTTAGCTATCATTTTTGCCTTCTAAGAATGTTTGATCTATTTCATCCCTCCATATATTTTTGCTATTGGTGGAAGCATACCAATGAAAAATGCTTGGATAAAATGATAGTTTCCATTTCCCTTGTCAAGTACTTGAATCTTGGATTCCATTTTTGGTTGCTCACTTGGTGTGTTTTTGGTTGAAGTGGATGGTAGCATGGAAGGGTCAACATATGAGAAAGAGTGGAAGGCTATATCATTGCTAGGAATATGTTGTATTTTGTTATATTTATCCTCTAGATTTGCACAAAACTAGAAAGGCTCAGAGTCAGCATATAGGGTTACCTCTCTTCCTTCATGGGGAAATTTTAGGCACTCGGGAAAGGTGGATGGTACTACTTGTAATGTATGGATCCAAGGGTGTCCAAGGAGAAGGTTATATGGTAATTCAAGATAGAGCACTTGACATGTTGTTTCCATGAGGACCAGTCCTATTTGTATAGTTAGCCTGATTATTCCTTTAGAATTTATTTCAAGGTCATCATAGGCCCTTATGGTGATAATTTTTCCTTTTTCTATCACGTCATTAGAATACCCCAGCTCTTTGAAAAACTTTAAGGTACAAATGTTTAAACCTACATCATTATCTATCAGTACTCGTTTTACCATGGTTTTATGAACACCAACTTCTATGTAGAGGGCTTGGTTGTGGAATGTCCTTTAGGGTATTTCTTTCTCTAAAAATATTAAATGATTACTTGTTGTGATCTTGCCAACCATGGCTTGGAACTGACTAGGATCAAGGTCATTAGAGACTGACACTTCTAATGCCTTCTCAATTTTTTCCCTATGTTTTGGTAATAGTTTTAGCAACTCCAAGATCAAGATTAAAGCAGGGGTTTTCTTTAGCTATTTCACAATGCTATAGTCATTGGATGACTTGATTATGGGTTTAACAAAGGATCCTTATATTATAACTCTCCCTTGATGGGTAGTTATGTTACAATTGTTGTCTCCCCCTCGTATAGTTACTACGTTTTCCCTATTGTCATTAGCTTGCGATAGAGTTCCTAAAACCATGTCCCTGTAGGTATAGTTTGTTGGTGAAATTAATTATTTAATTACACTTTAGCATAAGTTTACTTAGGAATATTTTATTTTCTAGGTTAATTATTATCCTTATCTTGTTGAGTTGTCTAAGTGCATCCCTAGTGGCATAAAAGGTAGATACAAAAATTGAATAATCTGGTCCAAGCTTAGAAAGAATGGACAATATCAACTGAGAGTCTTCTTTTTAAACACCACATTGTGACAACTGTAATCTAAGAGACTTGAGTTTGGTGAAAAACTCCTCTATGGTGTCAAAATCCTTAGGATTTAAGCCAATAAGCTCATTCTCTAACTGAAACCCTCTCATAGTATCTTGCTTCCCAAAAAAAGACTCTAAAGTAGTCCAGATCTCATTGGGTGTAGTGCAAGACTCAATGTGAAAAATAAGGCCAGAAGAAAGAGATACATAATGTACCATAAGCTTCATCACAACTATTAAACCACTTTCTCTTTTCAGTAGCACCTGTAGGTTCAATTTCTATACCCATGGTTACCCTATACAACCCTTTGTGTTTCAAGTGAATCCCCATTTTTTTTTCCAACCAAAATAGTTGAATGGAGTAAGGGGTGCATTGCTATGTATATCCATGATAGAAAATAGAAATATATACTCTCAAATAATAATAAAAAGCTCGTTGATCTCAAAAAAATAGCCTGATTGCATGCTTCCCAAGAAAACAACTAAAAAGGTAAAGGCTGAGATAAAACAGGAATATCAAATACCTGGTAAAAAAATATGAAAAAATAGGTCTAATATTTGTGTAGAGCACTGAACCAGCTTTCCAATTCCTATTTATTTTTAATAAAAAATGGAGTCATGATGCAAAAGTTACGCCTCCTAGAGTGAAAACAACAACTTCTGGCTTTAACAGGCGAAAAAAACACAAAAATGGAAAAATCAGAAAATCAAACCTCTAGCATTAGATCGATGTCAGAATCAACTTTCCAACAGAATCCCATTTTTGAAAAATGGAGATCGTATGCCCATTTTATGCCCGATTTACTAAAAATAGCTGAAAATGCCCAATTAGGCCTCCATCTAGCACCTAGGGCTAAAAAAACTAGCCCCTGGTCCTCTCAGTGACCAGGGGGCTAATCCGTAGGTTCAAAGGCTAAAGCCCTTGGTCACAGATGTGACTTCCAATGGTTAGTAATGAGCCTGCGAGGGTTAGATTCAGGGGGACTGGTCTCTTCTTTTCTCTCTTATGGGGGGGTTCTTTCATGTATCTTTGTGATGGATGGTGTCCTTGGGGGGTCTTATGGAGTCCTCCATCTTTGATCACTTAGTTAGTTTATTGCATTCTATTTTGGGGAGGAGTTTTTTTCCCATGTGGTTTTCTCCTTCACCCCATTTGATTTAGTTTGCATTGCATTTGTAAATGGGTACCTGACTAGGCCTTGTTGTCGGGACTCATCTTTTTCATAATAATTTGCTTCTCCCAAAGTTGCACTTATGGGGGGATATTGGTGTAATTAATTATTTAATTACACTTTAGCATTAGTTTACTTAGGCATATTATATTTCCTAGGTTAATTCTTATCCTTATCTTGTTGAGTTGTCTTTTTGCTAAAGATAAGATTAGGGTTGTGCATTATTGCCTTTTTCAAGGCTTTTGTATTATTTGTAAAATAATTACTTTTCAATAATCATTATTCTTGATTTTTGCTTGCACATATTGGCTCTGAGGGTTTACATAACATTTTTCCTTTTTGTTCTAAATATCTATTGCATGTGATAGGTGATTGCTTGCAGTGATTCTTGGGGACTGTGAAGTTGGTTTTTCAACTTCTACATAGTTGGCATTATGGTAACCTTGGTCTTTTCCCTTGTCATTACTTTTCTAGTGGTTTGGGATTGGGTTGTTGTATATTTGCAAATCCTTATTCCCAAGATGATGTTCGACATCTACCTCCCCTTTGTATATCAAATCTTGGATGAGGTGCTTGAGTCTCATGCAATTGTTTGTGGTGTGTCCTTTGATCTTGTGAAAGTCACACAAGTCATTTTCATTGTACCACAGTATTTTAAAGTTAGGATCCTCATAATTTGGGTGATCATTATGCTTGATTAGGTTCTATTGTATGAGCTTTTGCATGACTATCTCAATAGATTCTCCTAGTACCATGAACTATCTCCTTGGTTGGTCATATTATTTTTGTTTTCCTCGCTGATTTGTCAATTGGTTTACAACCTGATTATTTTTGGGATAGGTTATTTGGTTGCTTTATGTGTTGTTGGTATAATAGATTGTTTGTGCTACCTACAATTTGTTTTTAGGTGCATTCGGTATATTCCATAGTGCTCTAGCATCAACTACTCCATCATTTATAATGTTTTTGTTCTTATCCCAGACTTTAGGTTTTTGGTTTGAATTGGAGAGATTATCTTTTGAGTTATTCATCATGAGGGCTCCCCTGGAAATGAGGGCTCTCTCAATATTGAATCCCTTCTTGATGGTTTCCTCAAAGTCTATTGGACATAACATTGTGAGTTGATAGTTGATATCAGGTAAGATGTTAGTACTGAATATTTCCACCAACTCTTTGTCAAGAATGGGCCACTTACATCTACTAGCCTTTTGTCTCCAGCACTGTAGGTAGGAGGTAAAGGACTCTCCTTGATTCTATTTGATTGTGGATAAGCTTGTGATGGTGACATCTTGTTTGATGTTGAAGGAGAAGTGAATTATGAATTTGTTAGATAGTTCATCGAAGGTTTTGACTACTGGTGTCAAATGAGTGAACCACTCCATAGCATGGCATGTAAGGCTGCATGGGAATAGCCTCATGAGGTATGAGTCATTGTGTTGTACTTCCATGCATGATACAGAGAAATCGCATATATGCTCTACTAGGTTCCCTCTCCCTTTATATTTGTTATCAAATTTGGGTATCTCAAAATTCTTGGGAAAGGGTATTATAGTGATGGCTTGATCAAATGGGAATGGGTAGATTTCTTGGATGGTATAGGTTTTCTTTTATTTTCTAGCTTGCATGCCTACTACCTATTGTGTGATAGCCTCTAGTTTTATTTCTATGTCCATTTTTGGCATGTTCATTTGTGAGTTCTATGTATAATATCATTGCTATCCCATCATGTTTTGATCATATATTGAGTATTGTGATGGTATAGGACCTTGGTAACTATTTTGGACATAGAGTGGGTTAGGTCCTTCCTAGGTGTAAGGAGGGTTAGCTCCTTGTTGTTAAGATGAAGTGTACTATAGGTTACCTTGTTGATGCATTAGTAGGACACCTTGTTGATCGGATGAAATAGGAGGAGTGCCTTGTGGACTACCTTGTCAATGGGAATGATTAAGCTAACTGTTACCCTATTGATGCATTAGCGGGACACCTTTTTGATGGTATGACTGAAGAAGGGTGCTTTGTGGCACACCTTACTACTGGGAAGGACTAAAATGAAGGTTACCCTATTGATGCATTAGTGGGACACCTTGGTGATGGGACAACTGAAGAAGGGTGCTCTATGGCACACCTTGCTCTTGGAAATGACTAAAATGAAGGTTACATTATTGATGCATTAGTAGGACACCTTGTTGATTGGGCGACTGAAGAAGGGTGCTTTGTGGCACATCTTACTACTGGGAAGGACTAAAATGAAGTTTATCTTGTTGATGCGTTAGTAAGACACCTTGTTGATGGGATGACTGAAGAAGGGTGCTCTATGGAATACCTTGCTATTGGTATTTCTGGTTCAAAAGGGGAACCAATGGTCCACCTTGTTGGTGGTACTGATTGTTCAGATGGGGACCCTATGTCCCACCCTATTGATAGTACTTATTGTTTGAAGGGGGCCTTGTGTTCCACCCTATTGATAGTATTTATTTTTCTGGGAAGGGTCAACACTTGAAGTGTTTTGAGTTATATATTATCTAGGAGGTGGATTGTTGTTTTGTGGTTCATATTGGGATGGCCCTCCTTGATACAGTTGTGCCACTACTACTTGCTCAATTTGAGTTGGTTTTCTAGAAAAGGGGTTCTCTTTAGACTGACCATTGTTTTGTGAGAAAATGAGTCACATGTTTGGAATCTCTAGAGGTTTGTTTATTTGTCTCACCCCTAAGTTATCCCCTAAGGGAATAAGATTGGGATCCTTGAGAGCCTCTACATTGAATTCCACTGGTAATTTAGCACCACTTTGTGCTAACTTGAAGAAATAGAAGTTTGGGTCCTTTCTCAACAACCTGTAGATTAGTTTGAGAACCTTGGGGTTGTTAGAATGTTCAAATAGTTCTTCCTCATTTATCTCTTCATTTGTATCTATCTCCTCTATAATTACTCCATTTGGGTCCTAGTTGTTTTATTCCATCTCCTTTTGTTTGCAATTTACTTCTTCCCCACTGGAGGTGTCTCTATACATGGGCCTCTTCTAGGGTGTCTCAAGGTTGCTTGGCCTATAGCCCCATGGGTTACTTTCATCATTCATGCTATTGGCTGGTGGGATGCTAGTGTTCTTTCTGTGTTGTGATCTTGTGGTTGTCATAAATAACTTGGGTCCCTTGTGGGAAAGTTGTGTAATGTTCAAACTCTCTAATTGTCTCTAATCCTAAAGACCTTATTTTTTCCTAAATGAGTGGATTGATGTGGGTATGTAAACTTGTTTGGTTCCTCCTAGCTCAGGCATAATAGTTTCTTAACAAGAGATGTCGATTATGCTAAAGTATGATGGCCAAATTCCTACTACACTTGGAATTATGGTTCCTATCTTTGATATGGTGAGATGTAGATCTTCCCCTATGGATTTTTATTTTGTGATAGATCATTTAGGGGAGTTTAAGATCATGATTATGTGAAATATTGGAACTATTTGAAAAGACTTGGATTTTGGTAGTAATAGAAGGAATACAAGTTTGGATTGTTCCTTGAAGCACATTTGTAGAAGTTGTATACCAACCTAGTTCTAGTTTCGTGAAGTGACCAAAGTTGTTTCTTGAGAGCTTTCAGACTAAGATGTCTAACTCATAAATCATGACCTATAGACTTTACTTTAGGGATCCTGACTTTACGTGAGATCATGGAGGAAAGAGGATATTTATTGCCACGTGAGTGGTGGTAACACAAGTCTTCTGGCTGCTATGTCTACTTTCTCTTCCTCTTTTTCTAAGATGATTGATGAGGTGAAAAATTGCTGGGGTGTTTCATTCTTGTCAAATATAAAGGTTCTCAAACTTCTTCTGATGTCAATTTGGGAACCTTCAATGTATGTGTTACCTAGTTGAAAGATTGGTGCTACAAGGTCTAGTTGTTGAATTGGAGTGGTAGATTGCTAGATGCTCATAAGGTGTGATGGTGTTTTAGGATGGTTGTTGTGAAGCTCGAGACCCTAAGGTTTGAGTGTTGTTTTGGAATGTGGCTACTTTTTGGAAATCAAAATGCCAAAGAACTATGGTCAATATTCCACTTCCTTCTCTAGAGGATATGTTGAGGGAAAGCTTATTTGTACTATCTGTGAGTCCCAAGTAACTATTGAAATCATAGACTTCTGAGTGAAGGAATGACCCTAATGGTTTATTTGATTTTGATCTTCAATAAATAGGATGGGAATAATGGATGTGAGACTTGTCTGGTTTTCCACTTGTTTTGTTCAAACCATGACCCTATAACCTTGGTTTGTTTTTCCCAAGTGTTAGCAAGATGTTCAAGATAGTGAGCTAGAATGAAAATTGTAACCTCGATGTGTTTCTATCAAATGCTAGGGCTATTTAGGCAAAAAAGGGCTTCGGTTTGGAAAATGCAAGGATCTTAGTAGCAAGTGCATTGTTTTCTCAAAAGAAAATGCAAGGAAATAAAGAAAGTGCATGGATCTCACAAGTGCTCATTTTTTGTCACAAGCAATTGATTTTTTTCAATGGATTTTATGGGACAACAAACAAATGCACTAAAATTTTGGCTATTGCTCAAAAATTGTGGCAACTGCACTAGAATTGATGCAATTGCTCAGGTTTTGTGAAAAATGGTCTCCATGCATTTTGTTTCCTCTATTTTTTGGAGTATGCCAAATGATAGAACAACACTGGGCTGACTCCAAAAGCATGGAATTTTTTGTGACCTGAATATCTATGGCTTAAGTTTTGAAATCACAACACCCAAACCATAGTTCCCTAATGTTTACTTTGATTTGATGTAACTTGAAACAAAAGCTTGAATATCCATAAACCTTAAAGGAAATCCTCCAAGGAGTGCAAATAAGGGGATTTTATCAAAAGCGTACACCAAGTCAAAGGGTTTGTGGTTTTACCATCATGTTCAGTGTTTGTTTTGATGTGTTCTTTCTCTTTAAATCAAGCATTGAATTTGTTTTTCTGGATTGTTTTAAAATGTATTTTAGGAAAGTTTAACATCAACAAAAAATTACAACCCTAGTGGAGAGAAACCATCCTTTTAGGTGGGCCTATCTCATGCTCCAAAGAGATGATTTTACATGCAACTTATGGCGTGGGCCTGTAGTCGGACTTGGCAAGTAACTTCTTGAAAGTAAATTTTGATGCATCACTTTTAAAGAATGTTTCGGATAATAGGGTGGATTCTAAAAAAATTGGGTCAAGTAGTAATGTTCTAGGGATATTATTTTAGGCAACTATACATGTGGCATTTTGTTCAATTAAGAACACTCCCATCCCTTACGGGTTTTTATGCATCACAAGGATACTAAGGGAGAATATGTTGTTATAGGATAGCAACACCTAGCAAGTGATGAACTTTCCTCACACACAAAAAAATTATATAGCAGTCTAGAATGAAAGTACCGCTTGGGTCGCCTACAAGTTCTTCGACGTAGGAGTTTCCTCAAGTGGGTAGGCCTTCTAGAAAGGTATGCTTGAAAAGAAAGGTGCGAAGCTCAAAATGTTTTCACTCACCCAAGATTTCCAAAAGGTGCGAGGGGAGAAGAAAAACATTTAGCTTTCCAATCAATGAATACACAACATACACTTCATATCAAATTGATTCATTTTAAACACCTCGAGTGGTGTTATCCCCAAAAATATGTGAATAATATAAACAAATTGTTCTTTTTATTTTTGCACCAACATGAAGTGTTCGGGACATCAAGCAGCTAAGATAGAAATGGTGTAAAAATAGAAAGAATAGTTTGTTCATTTTTAAGCTCCAAAATTGAAGTGTTTCTAAGAAATCAAGCCTAGTTCTAACTTTGGTCAACAAAAAGTGAATCGAGCATGCATCAACAAAATAGAAATTGTTTTGTATTCTTTTTGTACACCAAAATTAAAGTTCCTAATTATGTAAATATGAAATGTGTTCATTTTTAGAGCCCAAAATTGAAGTGTGTTTTTTGTTCTTTTTATGAGCACCAACATAAGAGTTCCTAATGTAAGAAAGCTTATAATTGGTTCAATTTTAATAGTACCAAAATAAATGTGAGTTTGTCTTGTTCTTTTTAGAGCACCAAAATTAAATTTTCCTATTTTAAGAAAGCTCAAAAGTTGTTCGGTTTTAAGAACACCAAAACCAAATGTGAGTTTGTGTTCATTTTTAGAGCACCAAATTTAGATGTTCCTAACTTTAAGAAAGATTTCAAAATTGGTTCATTTTTATCAACACCAAAACCAAATGTGAGTTTGTGTTGTTCATTTTTAGAGCACCAAATTCAAAATTTTCCTAAGTTAACAAAAAATATTTATGGATCTATAAATCTTGGACCGGTCATCTTCCCTACAAAAAACAAGTTAGAGTCATGTAAATCCTACATCCATATTCATTAATACCTATTACACATTCAAAAACCAGAAAACATTAGTGGAAAAATTTATTACAATAGTGTTGGATCCATGCACTTTTTTGTCAGAGCAACTACTCAGTTCTTAGAGAAAATGCTCAAAACAATGCAAAAACGCCTTGTTAGAAACAAATACTCAAATCTATGAGTAGATGCTACCACTGTCCAAAGGAAATGTGAAGTTTTTGGAGCAAAAGAATTGATCCTATTGCAAGTGTGTAGTTCCCATGGAAAGTGCATAATTCTTGTTGCAACTAAGTTTTTTTGGCAGTCAAGTACACAGGTTTTCTGGGTAGTGCATGAAAACTCCTTTAAGTGTGTGTCTAGAACCTTTAACTTCAAAAATAGCTCAAATGAACATTAGTGTATGGTACAAGGGTCCCATCAGGCATGCCAGAACGTGAGGGGGAAAATAATCAAATGCTAAAGAGATTTAAGGTGCTTGAAAAGAAAATCTAAACTAAGATTAAACACATCAATCTAAGATCTAATCCTACAAATACTAAATGAAATTAAGCTATTGAAAACATAATTAGGAAATCTATGATTACCAAAATGAATGCAAACAACAAAAAAATTGTTACCATCCCATAGTGGAGTGTATCCGTACGATGTTGGATTGTTCTTATCACTACAAAGCTTCCATAGTTTGTGAAAAATATTGATGTTGATCAAAAAAAGGTTGAAGCTCTATCAATGGTGATTGTGACAACAGTTCATTTCATAAGGTATGTTGATTCTCCAATCCTTAATTGTGAGGAGATAAGTTTGTTATATAGGAAATGAGATTTCAAATCAACGATCATGATTCAACAATGTTGGATCAAGATCAATGGTTGAAATGTGTTGAGAGGATTTAGACATGAGAAGATTGTGCAAAGTATATTGCACAACTTGTGTGATTGAAGAATAGATTTGCTAGTCAGGATTTAGTTAGGAAATTGATGGTTGAGTTAAGAATTAGATGGTTGAGTTAGGAATTAGATGGTTGAGTTAGAAAATTCGATTGCTTAGTTAGCAAGAATAATTTTCTCAATTATAAAGTGGGTGAGGAATTATGAATTAATTGATTTAATTAACTAATTCCTTTTTGGAGTTGAACGTGCAAATCAAGTTTAACTTTTGCAAACAAAGTTACATTTGTTTGATTTGATTTTTGATAAATGATTTCAATAGTTTGATCTAATTATTCAAATTTTGGAGGGAAAGTGTGTTAATTAAATTATTATGATTTAATAATTCAATTAATTTAAAGGAATAAGGTGAATTAGTGATGTAATCAAATAATTGGCATTGTTTGACTAATCAGGATGAAATAAATTAGATTAGGACTTTATTAAATAAATATAATTTTTTGAATTTTTTGAAATGATGAAATGGTTAATTAATTAAATAAATTCTTATTATTTAACTAATATAAAAATTAGGGTTTTTAGGACTTCATTAAATAAATGAAATTTATTTAATTTGTCAAAAATGATGAAAAAGTGAATTAGTCAAATAATGTTGTATTATTCAATTAATAGAGGAAATTAGGGTTTTGGATGTTGTTTGATGTTGTATAATGTTGTGTGATGTTTCAGGATATTGCAAGATGATTCAAGATGTTCCAAGATTATTTTGATATGTTTTGAGGCATTGTGGGATGATTTCGAGATGTTTCAGGGTGTTTCAGGTTGATTTTGAGATGTTCTGAGATGCTCTAGGTTGATTTTGAGATGTTTCAAGATGTTTTAGGTTGATTCTGAGATGTTTCGAGATGTTTTGAGTTGATTCCAAGATGTTCCAAGATGTTGTGGGTTGATTATGAGATGTTCTGAGACATTGCAAGATGATTATAAGATGTTTTGAGATGTTCGGGTTGATTCTGAGATGTTTCAAGATGTTCTGGGTTGATATGGGGTGTTTTTCAATGTTGTTTAGGGTGTGTAATAGGTGTTAGGTCAATTTTACTTGTCTACAATATGTTTTATAAATCATAGATTATCAAAGGTCACTTCATATAGTTCCCATTTTTGAAACTTCGAATGACTTGTTTAGGTACATACTCCATTTTTAGTCTCTTTTTTTGAATATACCTACTTTTTTATGAAATAAATAGTGGTTATGTTTGTTCTTTTTAAAAAGATATTAGAGTTGTATTTTAGCATATATCTCTATTTTCAATATTAGTAATCTGTGTACATTAAATCTACCAGATAGTAATTTTAAATGCATTAAATATAAAGTGTCAAATCGCTTAATTTTTTTTGGGGGCTCTCTTATTGAATCAAGGGGGTAATTTGGTGTTTCTACTTTTTTATTTGATTAGTTTATGTGATCATATATCTCAAACTAAATCCCTTGTATTTGAATGTTATTAATAATCCTCATAATAAATAGAAAATTAAGTGTGGATATTATGGTGAAAAAGGAACAACATAGATTCAGGATGCCAACAAGTCGTACTAGAGTCCAAATGACATGTTGGTGTCCCAAGCAACAGAGTCCTCAAAAACTCAAAAGGCCAAACCAGAGCTTCACCTTCTAATCTAGATCTAAGATCTGTTTAGTAGAACAACAAAGAAAATAGAAAATGTAAGGAACACAAGGAGAGCTTAGAGAAGGCTTACTAATAGTCAGATGTTTGAATCTTCACTCCAAGATCCACTTTAACAATTTACGCAAAAGGTGAATGAGGGAAAATGTTGGGGCTATATAGGTATTTTCCTCAATCAAACCCATAATTTGGTGTTCCCACCTCTATGGACAACCTGATAGAAAGAGAGTGTAACCAAAATGGACAAAAGGAGTGGTGAAAGAAAACCACACTTTAGGAGGAGAACCCGTACAACCAAGTAGTAAATGAACAAGATATCTAATCTATTCAAAAATAGAAAATAGTGAGATATCATTACCAACAAGCCTCATCCCCCTCTTGAACACACAAATGTACCATTAAATTCTTGATAGAGAGATTTGGCTATTGGAGGGACCTCAATCTGACAGAGCTTCACTTGTAGAAGTGTTGCTACCAAGAGTAGAAAAAGATTGAGGAGTAAAGTTGAAGAGATAAGCTTGAATGAGTGAATGAACCCAAAAAATGAGAGCAAATAAGGGGTTTTGTTGCATGCAAGGCGAAAAAGAGTTGTTACACCTGAATGCTTGACTGTGTTGGTGTGAATAAATTTCTTATACCTAGCTAATTCATTCACTAGGTAATTAGGGGACATATTTGCATGTTAAGTTTACTTCGGATATAAGATTATTTATAGAAGTCTTAGTTGGATTTGCTAGAACTTATCTTATCTAGCTATATTGCATGATTCCTAGGTAGTTAGTTGTCTCATGTCATAGGATTAAGACACTTTTCATGATCTTGTCTAATCCTATCTCCCAACCTTTCCTTTATAAGCAAGGCATCTCATGTACATTTGCATTCAAGTGAATTCAATTGATTGAATAAATTGAAGATTATTCAAGCATATTCAACCATTAATCCATCTTGTATTGTTGAAGCAAGGTTTCTTTCCATTCCTTCTCTTGTGGAATTGGTTTTGGTCTAGCAACTATTCCTAGGGGTGTTGGGGAGTCATCATTTACTCCCACAGCTAGGACATGTGCCAAGAGTCAAGATTTGAGATTCCTCATTTCAATCTCATAAAACTGCTAGGATGCTAGTGTACCATGACCCATGAGGTTTTTTCCATTAATACGTTTAGTTGTCATAAATGCTAGGCAAAGTGCTAAAATGTGGAATTTCCCCTAGGTGTAATTTTGTGACATTACATTTTTCCCCCACTTTAGTGGGCTCAATTTTGGGAAAAATCGGCCACAATAAAGTAGGAACAAATTTTTTTCCCAAACTTGAAGTTTTACAGATTTGCATGCCAAAATAAGGTACTCTAGAGGTCACTGAGGTCGATCCAACTAGTACTTGAAGATGCCCCTAAAAACTAAACTCAACAAGAAGTGTAGGACTAGTTGTGAAAAATCAAGAAAATTTTATTCTGTAAAACTCAATTTTAAGTTAGTCCAAAAATTAGAAGAAGCTACAATGATGAGAAGAATGGTCAAGGAAAATTTAGTGATTCAGAAGAAAAATATGCTGAAGAGGTGACTATATTCCCCCCCTTGAGTTTTCCCCAGCTAGGTGGGGTAAAATCAGGAGAAACCAGGGAACCACATACTCTAGGGAAAATGGGCCTCAGGGGGCCTATATATACCTAGGTTGGCCCTAAGAAGGGTCATTTGCACTATTCATCACAAGGATTTTGCTGACTTTTGTGAGAGAAAAGTCATCAAAATGTCAAGCAAACACAACCATGAGGATCCAAGGCTAGACCAACTATGTGTAGACATCGTCAAGGCTATTGAGGTCAATTAGGCAAGCCTCAAAACCATCTCATTTAGCATTTTTTGGTAATATTTTTTTTGTACTTTTTTTAGACTTTTAGGTGTGTAGGTGTCCTAGATGCACGCACCCATCTTCAACACGTTCTAGCATCCAGGACTAGTGTTGGAATCTCGAGGACATGTTAGTGTTTAAGGGGTGCACTTTCATCCCTACGCCAGTAATGGTGGTCTAGGATGCCTGCGTGACGTGTAGATGTCTACATGGTGCACACACATCCTTTAATGTTTTTAACTTAGATTTTGTTGTAATTGGCCAGTACTGATACACACTCATTTCTCTTTTCATAGGATTATCTAGAGATCAAGGAGCATCCCATAAGGCAAGTGTTGCACCTACTTTAGGATCAGAGAGACTGACTCATAGGTGATGAGGTCACGCATCTACAACAAGTCATCTTTTGGAATGTATATACCATGATAGAGATGTTATATCATGATCAGATGTTGATCCATTGATGGAGCGATAGGATGCAACTACCTCCAACTTCTAGTTATTGACTGGAAAGATGGCGATCATGTTGGAGGATGTATACCACATCCTCGTTCTTCCCATCTATGGTTGATGGGTGGAGCTTGATGATTCTCATTCACTCCAAGAGTGATTGGATGGGGTGTGGTACTACTCTGGTCTAACAAACAATGGAGATGGGACCAGGCACATCTACACTCAGTGGTTTGACCAAGCTTGGACCACTGACCCTTACTTTATCATATCATGGTGGTTACTATCCCCATGTGAGTGACCATAGATGCGTTGATGCTACCATGCTCTGAGGGAAGTGCGACCAACTATCGAGGGAGTTGTGAATGACACTCGTAGAGCGAGACACAACCATGACAAGGGCTTATGTCATCAAGCAAGCATGTGGTACCCTTTAGATTTGTCTCAATGACCTCATAGGATAGTTGGTAGCTATGATCCTGGTAGGTAACTAGTAATTGCAGTAGGAGCTCATCCAGGCCCACATGCAAATATAGTCCCTCTAGGGAGAGATCAAGAGGATGCACACAACTCTATTAGGCTCATACTCACACTACTCTAGATCCATCTCCATTGTATATCCCCTCCCATAGCCATAGCAACAGCTAAAGCCAGAGGGCTCTGGAAGCCATATGACCTAGCCATAGAGAGCCTCATTTTGTACATAAGTTTTTTAGTCATGATATATATACATATTTGTAGATATTTTTTGTATAGACATTGATACACATATTCAGTAGCCACTAATTTTTTGTAGACACTGGCCTACTTATACATATATACATGAGATACTAATTCTGACATTATGGCATTGTTCATTTGATGTGTGTGTTCCTTTACTTCATGTATGTTGACGCTATGGACTCTATATATGTGTATGGATGTATGTTTACATTAGATGTTATCATGATTTAATTAACACACATGGATATATGTTAATTAAATTTAATAATGATCTAATTTTCTAAAAAGATGTAATGAAATCCATGGATACACAACATAGTAAAATACAAGTATGTGTGTCACACAGACATGATCATATCATAACACAAGATTTTCATAATGTGTTAATAAATAATGTCAACATATGTAATTCTAAAACCTTCAAAGAGTGAACACTACACATATGCATAGTATCAATGAAGATGCTTAACATTAATAGGTTCTTTTAGAGTCATTTTATCCATAGGCAACCAAACCATACAAAAAGATGACAATGTAAGATCCCAACCAATTAGGATTGAATTTTCCCCTTTGATCAGGTGGTGAATTTACATTTCTCTGACTCTCATAGAGAACTAGGTCACCTACCTTGAAAGTTATAGGAAGCATACTTTGATTATATTGCTTGCATAATGATCATTGTGGTAGAGCTCTTAAAAAATTTCAAAATTTTGAAATGAATCTTTCCTTGTTATGAGTTTGAGCTTTTGTGTCCAAGGGTAGGATTTAGGGTTTAGGTTAAAATCCCTCTCTTCAAAATTTGCACAGTCATAAACCCTAGGTGTTTTAATACTTTATTGACCTGCCACAACCAGTTACCAGTCACTTAAGTTGTATCTTGAGCCATTGAAATTTTTGTTCTCACTAACCCTTTTGTCTAAGTTTGTCATTCACTAAATGCATTCCCATTGTTCTAATTTTCATATGGTTAGGTGGAAATATTTCATGTTGAAAGACTAAAGTCTTAAATATTTGTTCCCAAGGGTTAAGTCTCATCGACCTATTCATGGCCCCATTTTTAAAGCTAGTCACACTTGATCTTGATTACTAACACCACTTCGTCTTGAATCATCCCCTTTGCTAATCATTTAATTAGATAGTTTGTATTTGATTAAATTCATCACAGTTCATCTCCTAACTAAATAAATCATTTTTTAATCTAATTAGGTCATTATCTCCTATTAATTGAATAAATCAATGTTATTTAATTAACCCTATAGTCTCTATTTAATTAAATTTCTAAAGTCATTCTATTAAATTAAATCAATCTTTATTTAATTTAATCTAACATCATCTCCTTTTAATTTAATCAAATATTGATTAAATTAATCTTAATCCCTTAAATCCTCTAGATTTTGCCACTTGCTCAATAAATCATTTCTTTTGATTTAATAAATCCTCTAAATTCCCTCAACATGGCATCAAAAGGGGAATATTCCTCCAAGTTTGAAAAAACCTCCAAGTGGACTTATCCTTCCAACAAGGCATTCAATATCTCTTACATGTCCTTGTGCATTGAGCCAAGTGGCATTTAATTCATTTCTTTCTCCCTCCAACATGTCATTTCATAAATTTGAAATTCCACCTAATATCATTTATTGGCACATTCATCTAAATGTGCTCCACCTTTTCCACTCACATGTTGACAAGTGGCTTAATGTTATTGGTTGGTCTTTTGTCCCACATTCATCCCTTTTTCCTCACTCTCCAAAATTCTCATCTATAAATTGAAGGATTTTCTTCTCATTTTGGATCCACAACTTAGGGAAAAGTTACTATCTTCATATTTAGAGCAAATCCATCCATTTCAATAGAATTTTTATATCATCATGGCTAGGTTATTGTAGATTTCATCAAGGAAGCACATTGTTCATCATCATCAAGTGGATCAATCTTCATCAAGCTCCAATAGGATTTAATAGCTTTTCTTGTTTTGTTCTTCATTTCTTTCCTATTTTGAGCATTGTAGATGAGGTGCATGGGGAATCTTAGTTCTAACTTGCATATTGATCTAGCATTGTGTTTTTTTTGTTGTGTTTGTGCAGGTCTAGGATTGGGGTTCACATTTTGGCACTAGAAGGAGGGAAAATCTCAAGATATTAACATTTTTTTGACAAAATTCCATGGTTTTTTGTTTTTTTTGTGCCTACAGGAAACTATGTTGCTATCAATCCAACAACACCATATAGCGATGCTAGCTTTCTAGCACTTCCATACAAGGATGCTACAAACTCCAAACTTAGTCGCTCAAGTCTTCCTGCCTAGAAATTCAAATTTCCAAACTCTAACACTGATCTATTTTTTTGTCGTTGGATTTCCAAACTCTTTGGTTTTGCTACAGAGCACCACTATCAGACCTAGAAACACCATATAATGTCATTGACCTTTCTAAAATGTGATGCATATGCGGGTTGCGCCACTAGGGTGGGGTAAAAGGTTAAATTTCAAGTTATTTTGACATGTGTTTTTTTACATTTGATCATTTTGAGCTATTAACCTATTTTTTCCTCTATGTTTCTTGGACTAATAATTTTTTGTAGGTGGAAGCAAGGAAGGAGCAAGGAGAAGTTTGAAATATAACATCATTTCTCTATTGTATCAAGTGTCTTTAGACACTTTTGGAAATGATTATAATTCCAAATTTAAGGATTTTGTTTCTTCAATATTTTAGGACTTAATAGATTCCAATTTGGGTTTAAAAATGAACAAGACAAAATGATTAAAAAAAACTTTAGAAAAACTTACTAGATTTTGTTTAAGGTTAACAATTGAACAAACAACTTTCACTTTTCCTTCTGGTGCTTTAAAAAAAATCCAACTTTTTCTTTGAAGGTTTAAAATGAACATGTGCATTTATGTTTTGTAATCACTTAACCAAAATAATATCATCTAAAATATGTATGCACTTCTCTTGTTCCTCACGGAAATCTTGAGAATCAAAATATTTTTTGTGATATTAAGTTGTGTAAGTGATTGCCTCCACACTTCAATTTGGATTCTAAAATTGAACAAATCTTGTGAGTGTGAGTTAGGTATATTGTGTGTGTTCTCTCTTTGTTTCTCAATGAATATTGATCAAACTACATACTTGCTTGCTTTTTTAATCTCTAGAGGGTCTGCCTTGTTTGAAAAAGTAATCACCCAAGGGAATGACCCAACTAAGAACATGCTAAATCCAAGTGACTTCCACTTAGGATATAAGTGTGTGTACTTGAGGAAAGTTCAAGTATCATGAGGATTGTTCTGACGAGAAGGGAAACAATGGTCTCTTTCCATATGGATGATCCCCCATGAGTGAAATGTTTGTACTAGACCCCTTTGTTTAAAAGACCAAAATCCTTAAATCTAATTGTTGGTGCAAGAATAGTCATTCTGAAGCCGCCCCACATTTTTATGGCTTTTAGTAGAGATGAAGAGTATGCCATGGGAGATTCATGGGTACTGATGCTTGGCTGACCTATATAAGTGAGTGTTGTGGAGGTGAACCAGTGTGGTCAAGCACCTAATCATCCACTAAAAGTAGGCATAGTTAGATTTATCCAAGTGGGAATTCAACAAATATTGTCTCAAAATCCATAGGGTTGTGCATGTTCTTGGTCTTTCCAATACAAGGGTAGACAACTGAGAGGGGGGGTGAATCAGTTGTCCCAAAATTCAAAACTTATTTAACTTAACAAATTTAATCTTAGATATGATAATTAACCATGAAATCATGAATCAACAACACATCAGAAACACACATAACACCAAGATTTTTTATGCGAAAACCTTGTTAGGGGATGGTGGAGGTTAGTCCACAAGATTATACCCTGTTAAAAGTATAAAGAGAATGAAATATGGGGAATGCACTTGTATTCAGGTGCACTTCCTAGATCTCACTACTCAATTACAAAGGAAGACACACTGTCTTATAAAGAGATTTAGATTAAATCCACCCACATGGATTTGAACTAATAAATTAGCATCTACTAATGCCTAATCACAGTTTCGGTTAAGCGCATGAACAAATCTTCACTCTTTTTCACTCTTCTACACTCTTCTTCACACTTTTCTCTGCCTTCGAATGATTAGGACATTATTTTCACATACACACATTCTCACACACTTCAATTTGAATGAACAACCACTCTTATATATCTGCAACAAGAGATTTCACTGCTACAAGTTGTCCAAACATAAATAATAAAATGAATATAATTGTCGGCCCAAATTCAACTACAAATTAGTGAGGACCTAAATCAACATCTTCAACATGAAAAATATTTAACTAAATTCTCCTTGAAGATCCACAACACGCTTCAACACCATGTCGTCCAGGAACATGAAAAACATGAACATGCAAGAGAAAATTGCCAACCATGATCACAACAATCAATGCAGACATGCAACAAAGATAGAGCACGATCTAGAAGCATCCGTAGCAATTGAAATAGCCTCATCTTCAATCAAGAACACTAACTGAAGAAACAAAAAAAATTGTCAGAATGAAAATCTTAATAACTCAATCAAATCTTCATGTAGATCTCTAAAACTTGAGGTGGATAAACTAGATACACTCAGCAACAAACCATTTAGTCCACAACCTTAGATCACCAATGTACAGGACATAATTCCATATAGAACATCACTTCACAACTAACAACCTGCAACTCATTTCTTTACAATTTTCTCAATATCCTTGGCATATACAAGATCAAATGAATTAATGCTAATAGTGTTGACATCAATGACAACCACATATCAACAACACAACCACAACATCCAACACTTGGAATCAAAATGCTTTTCTTGGATCTCAAACATTGGAAAACAAACATTCAACGTGACCATCAAATTTTCAAGCCCTTTAGGAAGCAAATACCATTGAAAAAATTCAAGTGTTATTGCTTGTCCGAGGGGTTCTATCTTTAGAGACTTCTAAGAATTTGGATTTATATCTCAATTTTCCAAATAAAGTCAACAATAGGGAACTTTTTCCTTGATTTCCTTGATTTCCACATAATGGACCTTGTGGGATGAGAAGAAATTGGGACATTGGACATTCAGTTTGAAAACCTAAGCAAGAATTGTGTTGTGGTAAAAAGAAGTCATTAAGCAAAGCTAAAAAGCAATTGAACCCAACATATGTGTTCTTTCAAATGATTTCCCACAAGATCAAGATCCAAAAAACAAAGACCAAAGGTCTTAGTTACAAAGCTCACAAGAGAAAGTTTTCTATTCTTTACGATTTTAGGGAAAGATTGACCTTCAACTTTTACAAACGTGCATCAAGAAACAATCCCAATTTGTACTCGTTTTACTATTGTCAAAATCTAGCTATTTTTCAAAGGTTTGAGTATCTTACATAGGAATTCCTAGCATGTTCTTCAACACCTTGGTCTAGTAAAAAAATTCTCTCTAAGTCTTTTTGGATCAAAATTAAAACACTCTCATCCATCCTCCAAATATCAAAATCAAAAATCACCTCACAAACAACTCTTATCAACCTTGAAAAAATCCTTTATCCTAAACTTTGGGAAAATCCTTTCAAAATCAAAACAAATCCAAATCATCTTTTTTAGCTAGGTGTGTGTAGACAAATCCTTCTTTACACACTTAGTTAAATTATCATCTTGTGGACAAGTTCACTCTAGGACAACATCCAACCTCCTAGAGTGTATGAATTCATTATCCAAATCCAAATAAAAATCAAATCAAATCAAATCAAATCCCAAAACCAAAATAAAAAATCAAATATCAAACATCAAATCCAAAGTCCTAAAGTTTAGTATCCCCCTCAAGGTTGCATAAGAGTTCAATCATCCACCAATTCTTCATCCTTCATTTTCACCATCATCATCCTTTTGATCCTCATTCTCTTAGACTTTATTTTTGTACCTTAAGATTAGATCAATCCAAAGAATTAGAGGTTCATCTTTTAAATTCTTGAAAATTGATCCTTATTTTATGGTTCAAACTAGATCACAACTCAAGAAGAGCATGGAAACCAACAAAGAAACATCAATTTCAAGTGATTTAAGCCAAACCATCACCAAAATCAATCCTGTTGGGACTAGCAATCCCACTCTCAATTTTCCTCCCCTTTCCCAAGACCATCAAGAGTAAGGTGTCCAAGTGGAGGACATCACCAACAATGTGCTAGAGATGACACAAGATGAAATCATTGAAATGATTCAAAATCCAAAAACACACAAAATCATCAACATCATGATGAAGCTCAATCCCTCACAATACATGCTTGAATTAGCAAAACAAGGGGCTAAACTCCCTTCTGATTTCAATGTGAGCTTTATTATGGAACAACCCCTTGGGGTCATGTCCCCAATTTCATCCACACTACCAATCTCATCCACACCTCCATTCCAAAGCATCACCCAAAGCATACCCCAAATCACCACATCCATTGCTCCAACTCAACCTATCATGAACAAGGGGAGCTCATTTCTCAATGCACTACAAAACACACCCCCTTGTGAACAACCAAGATTTGGATGAAAAAAAATATTAGGTCAATCCATCCCCCAAAATCCATTACACCCATATGTTCCACTCACATTTCAAGATCCCAATGACCCATCACCATCATTTCACACAACACCTCTTGATGCACAAACCTTTGTCCCTATGATTTTGTAAGGAGGAGGTGGGTCATTTGGACCAAGAGGCATCTTTGATCCCTCTTCATCATCATAATTTGATCAAGGGAACACACCACCCCTCTCTCCACCATTTCCATCTTTTCCCTTAAAATCCACATAACCTCTTGGTTTAGGACTCCCTCCTTTACCACCACTCAGTCAAAACAACCCCCCAATCATCAATCAAAACATCATACCAAATCCTCCAATATTTCCATTGATATCGCATCAACAGATGGAAACCATCCAAGCAACCCAAGCGATCACAATACCATCCACAAATGTGGTTTCCTAAGGACCAAACATATCAGTTGCACTATCCACCACAAAAATCTCCACCATTAATACAACCACACCCCTCATCATGGCAACGAGCACCATTCTGAATCTGTGACCACCACCGCCACCAAGAAAAAATATGGCTAATCAATATAGCATCACATTGCAAGTAACACAACAATATTATCAAAAGGAATATCAGAAATTCCAAGTGCAACAAACCCAAAACACGCAAGCCATACAACAAGAACAATAGGAAGCTCAAGCCCAAGCCCTATTACAACAACAACAAGCCACCCAAGCTGTCCAAGCTACGCAAGTAGGTCAAACCGCACAGGTTGTACAAGTCACACAAGCCACATAGATTGTGCAAGCTGCCCAACAAGCACAATCCCAATCTCAAGAATAAGCTCAAGCTCAAGCTCAATATCAAGCACAACAAGCACATACACAATCTCAATACTAGGAACAACTGCAAGTAGCCCAACAACAAGCATATCAGTAGGCCTTGTAGTAGTATCAAGCACAACAAGAAGCAACATTACTATCCCAACAACAAGTGTTGTTTGAGCAACAATAGCAAGCCCAACAAAAAGCATTGTTGGCACAACAACAACAAGACCAACAACAAGACCAACAACAAGCGTTGTTGGGGCAACAACAACAAGACCAACAACAAGCATTGTTGGCACAACAACAATTGTAGGCATATCAAAAAATATTTCACCAAACTCCCACCAACACACCAAATACTCCACCCATCACTAAAACACATTGACCACTTCAAAAAAATTCACTCCACCCCTTGATGTGTAAGATGATGTGATAGCGCAAATCAAGTTGCTCTCACAACAAGTGCTTGATCTCCAATCAGGTAAAACCACCAAGACACCAAGCAACTTGTGTCCCTATCTGTTCAACAGGAGCCTTGCAATGGTACCATTCCCCAAGGGGTTTGAAATCCATAAATTTTACAAATACCGTGGGACAGGAAACCCTAAAGATCACATTAGGGAATTTTGAATTACATTGCATGGAGGTCTCATATCATGATACCTATTTGATGCAGCTATTTCCTCAAAGTTTGGCTGGGCCCACCATGGAGTGGTTCTCTCATCTCCCTCCTAGCATCAAAAAGTTCCAAGAGATCGTTGACACATTCATAAAAAATTACACCTTCAATATTGGTATGGATGTCATTCTGGAGGAACTATCAGCTCTTAAACAAGCTAAGGGGGAATCATTCACTTCGTTCTTTCAATGATGGTGATCCAAGGCCACCAACAAAAAATGGACCATGCTTGAAGAACAAGTTTGCACCATCATTGCTAACCTTGACAAACATTGGCCTTCCATCTCAAGGTGCAATGCATTATCATTTATGACCAACTGATCCCCAAGGTGCTTAGCATCAAACAAGCCCTTATGGCACAAGAGGGAACACCCACATATCTAGAACATTAAGAAAATTTCCCATCCACTAGTTATAATGATAAACCTCGCACATGGCGAGGAATAAAAATGTCACAAATGATGGTGTGGTGGACGCCAAGGCTGCAATCAATGCTCCAAAATAGAGCACCCAAACCTACCAACAATTGCAAAAAAAAGCACAAGCTAATGTAGTATCACAACAACAACCAACCAACAGTCAGGTCAACAACCTAACTAATCAAGGGGGACCACCCCCACGAAACAAAAATTCCCCCAAATGGAAGTACACTACCCTTGGGGAACCCATTGAAGCCATCATGAAGAAACTGATAAACAAAAATCTCATCAAGATTCCCACTTATGAGAACTATCATGAACCCCAATTCAAACCACCTTGGTACAATGAGAATCACCTCTATGATTTCCACAAGATCAAGGGGCACACCACTAACAATTGCATGAGATTGAAAAATCTCATCCAAGACCTCCTTGATGACAAAATCATAAACATTGAGCAACCAATTGGGAATCATCACTTGAAAATATACATGAATCTAATGCCAAACCATAACCAAGGGAACAACCATGGAAAAAAAAAGTATGCCAATGTGAACCACGTGTATGACCATGTTGTTGCATCTCTAGAAGAAATGGTCATTGCCATTAGTATCAAGGGAAAAGCTTATTGTGGGGTCACCACACGTGGTAGTAGAGTCACCATTGTTGGACCATCATAGCCACCTGGGACATCTACCTCCAATCCAAAATTCATCCCTCATGGCTACAATGTCCTTGATCAACTAAAGAGAACTCCCTCTTAGATCTCCATCATAGAGTTGCAAAAGATATCACCCACCCACAGAAAAATCCTAGAGGAAGCATTGGCTTCATCCACTGTCTCCACAGACCTAGATGCTGACTAGTTCAAAGATATGGTTAGAAATATCACCACCTCAAGCCTCCTAACATTCTCTGATCAAGACTTCACCTCCCAACCATCTCACAATCGTGCTCTTCACCTTGAAGTCATGTTTCACAAAAATAAAGTCAAAAGAGTCTTAGTGGATGGATATGTAGGACTTAACATTTTTTCCCTCAAATTGATAAAGAATCTGGGATTCTTAAAGGATGCCATCAGAAAGGGTAAGGGAATCACAATGAGAGCTTATGATGATTAGGAAAGAGTGTCTCAAGGCACTATCCATCTCCCTATCCAAGTAGGGCCCACCACTATGGACACCACATTCTAGGTCCTTGACCTTGATTTTCCTTATAACATTCTCCTGGGGCAACCATGGATCCATGGGATGGAAGCCATCGCTTCCACTTTCCATTAGTGTGTCAAGTTACCATACCAAAATTATGTCACAATTCATGGTGATCTTGAGCCCTTCACCGACTGCAAAAGCCTATAATCAAAATATTAAAAAATCTCCCAAGTAAAAAAAATGATGAAGGCCCCACCACTCTATTTGTAGACCCAACTACATTGGCCTCCACTTCTGAGAAAAAGACACCCCCATCCCTGAAATATCCAAAATCAAGGTCATCATCTAGGACAATGGGTGTGGGGACTATAGAATGAATAAGAATGTGTTCATCATAGACGAGTTACCTCAATCTCCTAGGACTCATGAGAAACCTGAACCCGCTGAAACATCATCCCATACCTTCAAAGCATATCCCTCTAGATTCAGCTCTTGGGGAGATCTAAGTTAGGAAATAGTAGATGAAAGAGACATATCCAATCTCCTATATCAAGATGAAAGGCTCGTGCCTTATCTTTTGATGGATGAAAGTAGCAAAGGTCTACAAATGATGCTTGATATGGGCTATGATAGAAGCAAGAAACTCAGGAAGAATGACAATGGCTTGTTTGAACCCCTTGTCACTGAGAAGCAAATAAAAAATCTTGACCTCAAATGTACCCCTCTGAAGGTGACCATTCTTAGAAAATGGGCCTCAATTAAGAAGGTCAAAACTCCCCCTCAACAATCTGCATCTTCCCTTTGATTACCTATATCCATAGGTCAAGTCATATACAACTTTACCTTTGATATAACTGGCGTGCGTAGTAGTGATGAGGATCCCATAACTAACTTGCCTATGCTTTTCAAGGATTTCTCCCTGCTCATGATTAGTACCTTGTCTTTTGAGACCAACGACCATAAAACCCATGAAATCAACCTGATGTACCCCCAACTCATTGATTACAATCAACGAGGAACACCAATTTCAAACACATTTGAAAATGATGAGATGCTCTTGGAATTCATGGGACTGTGGGACATAGTACCATATAGCGATCACAAGGTCGGGTTTGACACCATACTAGACATACAATCCTATTATGAGGAAATGATTGAATTCTTCATTCGCAAAACTGAAAATGTGAGAATAATCTCTAGGTATTTGAGTGAAAACCACACTGTGGCACTTTCAAACCTAAAAATAGTAAAAATAAAGGACATATCCAATGGTGAAAACCTCTCTGAGCTGCCCGAGGATGAAGGATTCAATATTCCTCTCAGTACAATACATCAAGAAAAGTTAGTAGTATTAGTTGAGAAATGCAATCCAGTTAACTTGGGGACAGAGTAACAACCACACATAACATTCTATGTAGAGTAACTTCTCATAGAAGAACAAGAACTTCTAGCTACATTCCTAAAAGATAGAAAAATAAACTTTACATGGACCTATGTTGACATTCTTGGGCTTGATCTTGAGGTTGTGGTTCATCACCTAGCTGTATACCCTAAAGCGAAGTCCGTCAAACAAAAGTTTAGAAAGATGCATCCCAAAATTGCATTGTTCATCAAAATGGAATTTTGAAAGCTCCTAAATGTAGGGTTCATACGACCGATAGATTATCCAGAGTGGATCTCAAACCTTGTACCTATTTCAAAGCCTAATGGGGGCATCCATATCTACATAGATTTCAGAGACCTCAACAAAGCATGTCCCAAGGAAGACTTTTGACTTCCAAACATTGACATGATATTGGATATGATAGTAGGACATGAGATGTTATCATTGATGGACGGATTCTTAGGCTACAACCAAATCATGATAGCAAAAGACAACCAACACAAAACTACTTTCACTTGTCCATGGGGGACATATTGCTAGAATATGATGTCATTCAGGTTGAAGAATGCAGGGGCAACCTATTAGAGGGCCATGAAATTGATCTTTCATGACATTATCCACAAAACTGTGGAAGATTACATGGATGATATATTGGCTAAATCCAATAAAATACGAGATCACATAGCTACATTAGGCTCCATCTTTGATAGGTTAGAAGAATATAAAGTCAGACTCAACCCAAAGAAGTGTGTCTTCGGAGTACAGTTAGGAAAGCTCCTTAGGTATATTGTGTCAATGAGAGGAATTGAGATAGATCCTGCTAAGGTCAATGCAATCCTTGAAATGGAGGCACCAAAGACACTAAAACAACTAAGGGGCCTACAAGGAAGACTACAGTCCATCCACTGATTCATAGCATAGCTAGCAGACAAGGCTATCCCCTACTCTCATCTACTCCATAAGGGGGTAGTATACAAGTGGGATGAAAAGTGTGATCAAGCCTTCAACAAGATCAAGGAATACTTACTCATGTCACCAGTCCTCATTCTTCCAATTCTAGAAAAAACATTTGATTTTATAAATATCAGCAACGAAAATAGCTCTTGATGCTCTCTTAGCACAACATGACAAAAATGGAAAAGAGAGAGCTATCTATTATATCAACAAAACCATGGTGGGGAATGAACTAAACTATACATCCATTGAGATATCCTGTCTAACAGTTGTATTTGCAACACAAATTTTTTGACATTACATGCTAGCCCATTAGATAAAGCTTATCACAAAGATAGACCCCCTTAAGTACCTACTTTCCAAAGCCACGCTTACAGGGTAGACAACAAAGTGGGTTATGATACTCACAAACCATGACATTGAGTATGTGGAACGCAAGGCCATCAAAGAACAAGCAATTGTAGACCAGTTGGAAAAGGCACTTATATACTCAGAGAACCCACTTGTATCAAAGTTCCTAGATGATTCAATCTTCAACCTAAGTGTAGTAAATCATTGGAAAATGTACTTTGATGGATCCTACATGTAGCATGGATCGGGGGCCGAGATCTTCTTCATCACCCCACAAGGGGATTGCATTCCAAAATCATACAAGATGTCGTAACCTTGCACAAATAACATAGCAAAATATGAGGATCTTTTCATAGGGCTAAGAATTGTAGTGCAATGGAAAATAATGGCACTTAAGGTCTATGGAGATTCACAACTCATAATCAACTAGGTCAACATTGAGTATCAAAACAAGGATGACAAGCTAACTCCATACACGAAATTGGTGGAAAGTCTCAAGGAGTCCTTCATTGATATCACATTCGAGCAGCTACCAAGAGTAAACAACAAAGTGGCATATGCAATGGCTACAATCAGATCACTCCTAGATGTCCCACACAATGTTCCAAAAAAGAATTCCTCGTAGAGCATCTTCTCGTGCTTGCATTCAAGGTACTGAAGTCTAAATTTGTGTGCGAAATCATTGGTCTCGGTGATCCCTGGTACCATGATATATACACTTATCTAAGAATAGGAGTCCTCCCAACCAACATAACCTAGAACCTCAAGAAATCCTTTGTCAAAAATCATCTCATTTTTTCATCCTAGGAGATACCCTTTATCGTAAAAGCATTGAAGGAACCCTATTACATTGCCTAAACACTGAGGAGGCATTAACTACATTAACCAAGGTACATAATCACATATGTGGTTCACATTCAAGTGGTATGACCTTGGACAAGAAACTGTTGAGGATGAGGTACTATTGGGCTACCATGGAACGAGAAGCACATGACTACATCATAAGGTGTCTAAAATGTCAGTAGCATGGGGATCTCATTGATGCACCAACTCAAGAGCTCCACTTGATTGCCACACCTTGGCCATTTTCATAGTGGGGGCTTGATCTCATTGGAAAAATTACCCCCACCTCATCCAGTGGGCATAAATTTATCATCATTGCCTCTAAGTACTTCAAAAAGTGGGTAGAAGCCATTCCTATGATTTACAACACTGGAAAGAAGATATCAAAGTTCATCCTAAACTACTTAATTTTTTGTTACGATGTTCCTCAAGCCATTATCTCAGATAACAAGACACCATTCAAGTATCAAGATGTTCGTGACCTATGCCACAAGTTTAAAATCCAACATCACTTTTCCACTCTGTACTACCCCCAAGGAAACAGCCAAGTTGGGGCTACAAATAAGACCATCCTAAAAATCCTCAAAAAAAAGGTCAATGAAGCTGCTTGCAATTGGCATCTCCAACTAAATCCCACCCTATGGGCCTACCGAACAAGAATCCACACACCAATAGGTGCCACCCCCATTTCCTTGGTCTACAAATTAGAAGCCATACTACCCATTGAGATTGAGCTCCCGTCACTGAGAATATCACTACAAAATTTCATCATAGATGAGGAATATCAGGTGTCAAGACTAAACGAGTTGGAATTGCTAGATGAGTAGCATATGGATTCCCTAAACCTTTTGTAGGTGTATCAAAACTGAATCAAGAGGAGTTATTAGAAGAAGATCAGAAGTCGGACCTTCCAAGTAGGAGAGCTCATGCTAAAGGAGAATCAGAAGAATGTTCCAAATCCAGATGGCAAGGGAAAATTTGAACCCAATTGGTTGGGACCATTCATCATCATGACAAGCTACAAGTAAGGGGCATATGAGTTATGAACACCAGAAGGTGAGCCTCTGCAAGAGCCCATGAACAACTCCCATCTCAAAAAAATTTATGCCTAATCATGTAAGGTGTAAAACTAGAAAATACAAAAGAAATGAGAAAATGTCCAAAAAAAATTGTCACCTTGATGAAAACTTGGCAAACAGGCATCTTGGTGACAACAAAAAAATAAAAAAGCAAAAAATCCAAAAAAATCAAAAAAAGGGTTAAAAATAGTAAAGAGAAAAATCATCATCTAGTGAAAACCACTTCGGTAGTGCTTTGGGAAAGTACCTTGGTGAAAAATTGGTAAACAAGTGCCTTGTGTAAATAAGCACCTTCCATCCACCAGGGTCTTCATGGCTTGTTCTACATCATCCATCGCATCCCATATCTCCATCTTTCACCCATCCGCGTCCACATCATATCTTGGTCCTGTGTTCATATCATGATCCCTCCTAGTACTACTCGTCCCATTCTCAAGGTCAGTTTGTCCTTCCTTTATTGAAGTATTCTATTGCATCACACTGGGGGCATGTTCTCTTCAGATCAGATTTGTGTATATTCTTCAAATCCATAAATCATAAAATCTAAAAAAAATCATAAAATTAGAAAACCCAAAAACATCCAAAACATATCAAAACCCAAAAATAAGTCAAAATGTCAAAATGTCAAAAATAGAGTTGTCTTGTTGAACTATGTCATCTTAAGCTCTGAATGTAGGCAAGGTTGATCTTTGAGCATCCCCCAAGACACTTAGGTTAGTCCTTTAGGAGTCCATAATAAACTGGCAATCCATTTATTCATATCTCATTAATAATCGAGTCTATGTCAGTCAAACTATGTGGTCTCTGAGTGTATAACATAGGCAAGAATAATCTAGTTGATTAGCCCCCAAGGCCCCTAGGATAGGTCTTTAGAGTAGTCTTGTTGTGTAGTTTTGCACACACGCCCCACTAAAAGTAGGGACCCTCTTTTTGGTCTGGCTTTTGGTGTCTTTTGGCCCCTTAATTTTATTGCCTTTGGAGGTCCTTAGATGTTCATCTTGCTTGCTTAAGTGAGTTCCCCAGGTTGCCCTTTGAAAAAACTAAGTTCTGTGCAAAAATCCAGGTTTTTACCCCAATCTAGGATTTTTCGGTCTGTCTGGATTTTCCTGGATTCTGCTCAAAGTCCAGCTCTATGCAAAAATCCGGGTTTTTACCCCAATCCAGGATTTTTCGGTCCATCCGAATTTTCCCAAATTCTGCTCAAATTCCAGATCCAAGCGAAGTCCGGGTCTTTGCCTACATCTGGGATTTTTCGCCTGACCCGGATTTTCAGTTTCTTGATTTTTGGTACATGCGAGTCGAATTTTATCTTTGTTAAATCGGTCCACAGATTTTTTTTTTGCCGGGCTTTGTGCAAATTGAAATACTGGATTAAATTGATGAATTTGATGATAAATGCTCAACACCCCATGCTTAATTTGATATATTACACGATGTTTCGCGCATTCTTGGTTCGTTTTGATGATCTATTGTTGAAATTTTTGCCTTATTCGGTAGAATCTTGGTGGTTTTTTCGGATTAAGTGAGAGTTGCCGACCTAGATTTTTGGATTTTCCCTTCTGCGGTTTCCCAAAAAAATTTTTTCAAAATGATTATTTTTCCAAAAATGGAAATTTTTTAAAATGATCCTGAAAATGAAAATTTCTTGAGATAAAAATTTGAAAATAAAAATTTCCAAAAATGGAAAAAATTCTGAAAATGGAAAGTTTCCTTATAAAAATGTAAGTTTTTTAGAAAATGTCAAAATTTTATTCAAATTTAATTTGAACATGTGGGCTATTAATGATGATATCTATTTTTCAGGACTAAACAAATATTAAAAGGGGGACTTGCATATGGATTCATGCCAAAGAGGGAAATCTAGAAATGTTCAATTTAAATTTTCAAAGTGGGACCTGCCTAAGAATTTGTGTCAAAACTGTCTACAGCTGGAGGAATTTTTGGAAAAACATGTGAATCTGATCTTGCTGGAGATCGTGGGCCGACATGGATAATATTCATGCATTTAATGCAAATCTTGTCCTATTTTGAAATTCTCCTGGCTGACCTGTTTTGGGGCTCGTTATTAATGTAAAATCTAATTAGGCCGACCTGTTTTGGGGCCAGTTATTGTTGTAAAATCTAATTTGGCTGACATGTTTGGGGGTTCTCTATAAATGGCATTTGTGCCTCATTTGTAAAGAGGGAGAAAAATATTAGGAGAAGATTTGATAGAGGGCGAATTTAGCGGTAGAACAAAGGTAGAAGTTAGTTAATTTTTTGAGCAAGTGATGTAACAGAACACAGGAATTGTTGTTAGATTTAGATTTAAATCCGATTCAATGGTGTTTATGATTTAATGTTTGAAGTGTTTGCAGCAATCCCTGGTCCATACCTTTTGTAGCTAGCTGATTGGTAGTTGCTTTGTAAAGTCAGTCTGGACCTTTATATTCATTGTGTTTGGTTCAATTGTGGAGATTTATTCATTTCAACTGCAATTGGGTTGTCTTGGGTGAATGTTCATGATCCGAAAATCTTTAAAACCTTAGAAGATTGCACTATTTTTGTAAGATTGTAGATTAATCTCGGTCAAGCAGAGATTGGTTTCATTGGGATTGGTCCATTTCAAGTGTTTCATCATTTGCATTGTTAATCTTAGGAGTTAGAATAGAATAGAATCTCCCTGAACCCTTATTTCTTTTGCTGTTTATTTTGAATCCGAGTTAGTTTTAGGGTTGAAAGCATCACCATATTGTTGCATCTGATGAAAATTCATTTCCAGTATTGTTCATTTGTAAGGCCCCTTGTGATTACCAGCATTTTCACATATTATCTGAGTTGTTTATGCATTGTCAAGACCTGACACCCGAGAGACCTTGGGGTGATTTTCAACAATTTATTGTTGAAGATTATCTTTCAAGAGATAGAATATCATCTTCCGTCTGAGTTGTTGTTGTGCAGAAAACACCATCAACAAGTCTCTTGGTAGAAAAATCTCGGCAAACCCCCAAAACATTTGAAAATTGGAAAATCAAAACATTTTTAAAACCTTGAAAACACCAAAAACAGCCTCAAAACATTTGAAAATACCAAAAAAATTCAAAAAACCAAAAAATTCATCCATTCCCATCTCACTTTCACCCAAAATAAAAATCACTCATAATAAATCATCGTCACTCCCCTACCTGTGGTGAAACAATCAGAAAAAATTCTACCAGGTTAAAAGAGAAAACTCAAATGTCAAGGTCTCAATCTAGATTAGTCCATAATCAAGTTGGTCAACTCTTTGTGTCAATATCCTATCATCCAATCAGTCCCAAATCAATCATCTAATAACATCATGTCCTAAGATGCATCCTTCCTACAATGGACATCAACATTAGGCATCACCGTAGTTTATTCTTGGCTAGCGGTATTGAAGAACATTAGCTTGTTTGTTTACTTTATCTTTGTCTTTTGACTTATCTTTTTGTGCTCATTTTGATGACCTCTTGATGATGTCCCAAATGAAGGGATTTAGAGAGAAAGAAGTGAGGGAACGATCATTATCTTTTTATCTGTTGTGCTTGTTGGATATTCTTGTAATATAACCTTGGTCATACGTGCTTTGTTTGGGTGTAGGGAGGATGTTTTAGGTGTCTTGTTGACCACATAGGAAGGATTTCCTTTCTATGTTTTGGTCTGAGATGTTTGGAATATCTGAACTACATTTTGAATAAGGTTTTGTGCATTAGGTGTGAATAGGAGTACTCCTATCTAATTTTCAATTCAAAGTCTATCACACTAGGTTCAACGCCATCCTAGTTCTTTATACCTTGATGCATCATGCCTATGTGTATTATCAAACATAAGCTAAATGGCCCTTTTAAAGTCCCAATTACTAGTAAGAAAATCATCATCGTCATCATCATCATCATCTTCATCATATTTTGACTTGTTGGAGTCTCTTACTTTCTTCTATCTTCTTTCCACGCTAACACAGTACCATGACATTTAATCACGAATCATCGCCAATGCATCCATCTTGAATCCACAAACTATCAGCATGCTACATATCATTCACATACATCATTTTTAATATAGATTGGTTATTCTAAGCATCTCATAAACCATACATTTGCATTCTTTACATAAAAGGAACCATCACAGTATCATTCATGTGCATCCATTACATAATATCATATAGCGTCACATAAATATCATCTATTCGCATCATCATATAAGCATTATTATACCATGTTCACCATATCATGTCATAAAATGCATCATCACATGGACATCATTATAAAATGAATCATCACATCATATCATATGCATAATCATAACATCCATAAATGCATCACCATATCATACATGAGAAAGATAATGAAAAAGAAAAAGATTGCATCTCATACATCATCATCCATTAGGTGCATAATATATATTTGTTAGTCTAAGCATTCACATATCTTAACATCCATACATCATCATAAAAGTGCATAGAAAATATACTAAAAAATAAATACATCCAGAAAATGTTGCATCATATCATAACATTACATAAACATCACATATAATCATCACATTGCATCATATAGAACCACATCATACATCACATAAGATAGAATCATTAGATCACATATAAACCATCGCATATAGAAATTAAGAATATACAATAATGCATAAATAAAATAGAGCACATCATACATTAGATGAAATCATCTCATCTCATATATATATATCATCAAAATAATATAGTATCATGGTACAAATTGGGATCAAGTGTGTATCAATCAATATAAGTACAATCGCCCATGGATCTCAAAAGGAATAACCTGTCTCAATCAAAATGGAAAGCTAGCCCTAATGGGTGCTCCCCTCACCTAGTGGATCCTACCTTTGTCGTGTTTGCTAGGAGAATTCTGGTACATGGGAAGCTCATGGCACTGACTGATGGTAGTGCATCCTATAATATTGTGCCTCCTATACAACCTCACAATAAAACCTAGTGGGGATGGTCCTTCCCTATGTAGAATCTAGATGCTGACAATGGCCAATCTCCTGTGCCAACTATAACTCAATGTCCTATCTCTATTGGATGGTCTAGTCCCACTCTACATGGGCCTAATCTTGCTTGGCCATCAAGGTGGCAACCTGTGCTTGTAGCTGTAATATTTTCCCATCCCTAGGGTCTAGCTATGGTGGTGGTTGGACGGGTGGTTGGTCCTAATGATCATCTCTCGGTGGTGTTGGCTTCCTGTCCTAGTGACCGTCCATGGGCTGATCCTGGTAAATGCCACCATCTCTCTATCCATTGTCCTACTCTAGCTACCATGAAGGTGTACCATCTCCCCCTCTACCTTTCCCTTGGCCACCCTCATCGTCGCCATCACTGTCTCTACCCCCTCTAAATCCTCGACCCCACCCCTTCCCTACAGATTGGCCTCTAGGTCTCCTCTATGGCAGTAGTGCTCCTGGAATCATCAATCTCACTGGCAGTTGGAACCAATCCCTGTATACCTGTGTCATTCTCGGGTCCACCTATCCCTGATCATAAGGCCATGTCCTAGCCACTAGCTGCATGAAGCTCTACACTACATCTACTGTTGGGATCTTTTGACCCCATGTTAGCTCCCTCATGGTACGGGAAAAGATGGCCACATACTGGTCATCAGGATGGTCGTATGTGTCCCCAAACTGTCAAGCTATGCGGTCTGGAAGATACTACTCTATCATGGTATGCTCATAGCCCTACATCAATTAGTCTTGCCTAGCAAAGAATAACTATTGAACATCATCATACCAAGTCGGTTGCCCAAGGTATGGTCTTCAGGTGAAAATTGTCATCTCATCAATGACCTGCCACCAATGTCGAATGCCTATTACTCCTATATGTGAGAAGGTGAGTGCACCCTTGTACCTCCAGATAACTAGATCATCTAGCTCCATATCAACCGGTGTAACTTTGATGGGGCAGAGCACTATGATGTGCTCCTAGGCCCAAATGTGTAGCAATGTTACCCCTGATCCAATGGACCGACCATCACAATAAGTGAACTCTTGAAGGTCATGGTATAGTGAGGTTAACATCACTAGCCCCTAGGAAAAGCACTCCTGCCATCAGAGCATCTTCTCCCAAGAAATCCTCCATCCTAGGCTAAAGTATCGGTCGCATCGATCTAGTGCCACGAGCCCTAAAATAATAGTAGGAACAATCTATCTAAAATATGGTACCTGAGCCCTGTACCACTCAAGCTCAATCTATCCCTTCGAGAAAATGATCTCATCTAGGCCCATGATGTCACAACAGGCATCTCTCCTAGCCTCCACATCATAGATAACTCACTCTTTGTGGATGGGAAAACACAAAATGCACCACATGTCCTCTAGGGTCACTATGGCCTTGCCTATGGGAAGGTGGAATGATGATGTCTCGATGTGCCAGTGCTCCGCTAATGCAGTCATCAGGCCCAGGTGTGTCCTAATGACTGGGGAATATGCCACATACCATAATCCAATGGCTCCCAAGTGCTCTTGCAACAACTCATGCAAAGGGGGGTACTAGGTCAATCTGCTCACAAGGGATGATCTATGCTCACGTGAGTGGGTTGGCTCCATGTCCTCCTACATAAAGAAATTCACCATGTCAAATTTTGTGAAAAATCATGATCTTGTTTGAAGTTCACACAACCAAATCAACATATGCATCACTATTTACATATGCGTCACAGTTTGAATAGGCTAGTGGTGCTATATGGCACCGCTACAAGCCTAAAAGTTCCAAACTCTATCGTCATGACACAGTTTGAAAGCGACCTAGTTTAACCTATAAGACCTAAATCCCAAACATGACCACTGGGGCACTATTTGCAGGTGTGGCACACTTTGAAAGAAAAACCCTAATTCTAAACTATATCGCCATGGTGCAACTCTCATTAGCAACACAGTTTAGGCCTGTGCAACACTGATTTAAGGTTTTTAGCAATGCTATATAGTACTGCTTGACTTTGTTGACCCCTAGATGCTAATAAATGCAATCAAAAATTGAAAAAAAAGGTTAGGGAAAGATGACTTACCGCTAGTCCTATGTTAGGGAGCCTCTAGTACACTCACACGTACTTAGAAATGTGGTGGGGAAGCACACATTCTGCTATCTTGATCAAGGTTCAAAGCTCAAATCGCAGGATTTCTAAAGGCTATGTGTGCAAATGAATTGAAAGTGGACCCTTGAGGCCTATTTAAGCCTAAAAGTTTGGGTTTTTTTACCCTATTTAGTGGTCTAGTTAGGGTTTTGGATCCCTGAGCTTTCTTTTCACCCAATCGAAGGCTGCTTTGCATCATTTTTTTGTGTTTTTGCAAGTTTTTGACATCTCAGAGCCTTTCTAGACCCATGGAGCACCTTGTCCTCTTTTCTCGCGAGATCACCCAAAAATCAAAATTTTTTCTAATCTCTTGAGGGGGCAATATATTAGCATGTTTCTTCTTGCTGGGGCAGTAGTGGGGCAATTTTGAAAATCATTTTTTTTTTAATTTTGATCGAGACATATTTATTCTTTGAATCAATGCAACGAGTACTTTGCTTCAAAGAGGGGCAAAATGTAGACACAAAAAAATGTACCAGTCATACTTGATCCTGATTACTAACACCGCTTCGTCTCGAATCATCCCCTTTGCTAATCATTTAAACAAATAGTTTGTATTTGATTAAATTCATCACAATTCATCTCTTAATTAAATAAATCATTTTTTATCTAATTAGGTCATCATCTCCTATTAATTGAATAAATAAATGTTATTTAATTAACCCTATAGTCTCTATTTAATTAAATAATCCATTTTATTTAATTAAATTTCTAAAGTCATTCTATTAAATTAAATCAATCTTTATTTAATTTAATCTAACATCATCTCCTTTTAATTAAATAAATCAAATCTTTATTTAATTAAGTCTAAATCATTTTCCTCTCATTTTGATTTATTTCAATCCAAAAATCTAAGTCAAAATGGTCAAATCAACTTATCTCATTTTAATTTAATCAAATCTTGATTAAATTAATCTTAATCACCTAAATCCTCTATATTTTTCCACTTGCTCAATAAATCATTTCTTTTGATTTAATAAATCCTCTAAATTCCCTCAACATGGCATCAAAAGGGGAATATTCCTCCAAGTTTTAAAATCCCTCCAAGTGGATTTGTCCTTCCAACAAGGCATTCAATATCTCTTACATGTCCTTTTGCATTGATCCAAGTGGCATTTAATTAATTTCTTTCTCCCTCCAACATGTCATTTCATAAATTCAAAATTCTACCTAATAACATTTATTGGAACATTCATCGAAATGTGCTCCACCTTTGTCCACTCACATGTTGACAAGTGGCTTAATGTTATCGGTTGATCTTTTGTCCCACATTCATCCCTTTTGCCTCACTCTCCAACATTCTCATCTATAAATAGAAGGATTTTCTTCTCATTTTGGATCCACAACTTAGGGAAAAGTTACTATCTTCATATTTAGAGAAAATTCATCCATTTCCATAGCATTTTTCCAACACCATAGCTAGGTTATTGCAGATTTCAATAAGGAAGCACATTGTTCATCATCATCAAGTGGATCAATCTTCATCAAGCTTGCAAAGGAGTTGGGAAAGGGCCATTTTCCACATCAAAATGGCACCAATTTCCCCATGGGATTGAGAGTTTGCACACTCCAATAAGACTTAATAGCTTTTCTTGTTTTGTTCTTCATTTCTTTCCTATTTTGAGCATTGTAGATGAATTGCATGGGGAATCTTAGTTCTAGCTTGCATATTGATCTAACATTGTGTTTTTGCAGGTCTAGGATTAGGGTTCACAGTAGATATTACTGATCATTCGATCTCAATATTAAATCTTGGTTGCTCCCTGCCAGCCTTGCGTGAATAAAATAATGCTTTATTAAAGGTCGTAGGGTCAATGGGCTATTGATATGTGTACTGCCATAGGTGTTGGGCCCGGTCTTCATTGTTGAACCCAACATATTAAGCTTTTAGATCAACGACCACAATGCAATGATGAGATTAAATATCAGTCGTTCCCCACTAACCCTATGGGATTAAAATAATCCTTTATTAAAATTCATTGGGTCAACAAGTTGCTGCCATGTGTCTTCCACCATTGTTTGGAAAGAGAGAAGGTGGAGCCTAGAGGTAGAAGAGGTAGCATCCAGTTGGAAAAATCTCATTGGCCAATGGATTGGCACACGATGGTGATGGAAATTCAAACATAATGGATTTGATCTGAGTCATTTGAAAGGCCATCTCACCAAGAGAACAACAACAAAAACTCAAAATTGAAGGTATGAACATGGCAGCCATTTTTTTTCTTCATGTTAGTGAGCAGTAATGGTGTAAATGACTTCCAAAGCTACCCAATCTTGCCCAAATTGCACATAAATGATTAGTTTTCACATAATTAATAATTGTAAATGAATTTGGAGTGCACAAAAGATTGAGAAAAGGCATTTTTAGAGTTCAACGCAATCAACATTAGGGTTTCCTATGAGTAAAAGTCATAAGTAAAACAAATGCAACTTGCTATGCTTTATTCAAACTATCTAGAATTAGGGTTAATATTCACTATGTGTTCAGTAGAATTTGATTTTGTGCTTTGTTTTAATTACTTTATTGTGGTTCAAATTTTCTTTAAAAAGGTTTAATTTTGTTGAACCCTTTGAAATTTGCACCTTTGAGCCAAGCCCTAGGTTTGAATTGGAAATCTAGGTCTTAAATCTCTCTATGTTGAAACCCTAAATTAGTCTAAACTTATCTCGCTACCAATGGTGTCCAAAATATAACCCACTGGCTTTGTAACAACATCCAGATTGCTCTCCCAAGACATGGTTGCCTCCACTAACAAAAAGGTTGAGGGAAGAGTTTTGTTTTATGGCACTAGAATAAAAAAATGATTAATGGAAAAGTAGTGTTTTATTATGGATGTTGAATTTCCTTTCACTAGATGGAAATTATTCCAACATTGGTTCGGAAAGAGAAATTTGGGTGCCACTATTTGCAATGCTTGGAGATTAGGCATGGGAAAAGTGGTAACTAATTCAATAAAACTATGTATTCCTTATGCAAGATTATCGGTTTTAATCCACCAGACACCTTGCCAAGGGAGTATAGTTATATGGTAGCACATTTACAACACCCAACCTTCCATGTAGTTTATGACTATGCCACATATTTGGCATAATGCATCCACAAGGGTTTGGTTGAATTAAAAGGTGGAAAGGACTAGTTAAATTTCTAGTGGTATTCTCTCTTAATGCATATGTTCTTGTATAAAGGAGAAAATAGTTTTGGGAAGGATATGACATTGAACAAAAAGGAAGATGGTATTGAGCTACCTATCCAATGCTAGACCCAAATTCTTAACAAAGATGACCATAAATTTGATTATGTGGTGTTCCATAATTCCTTTGCATCAAAACTAAGGATATTCCTAATTCATGACCCACTAAGGATCCCCAAAGAGATCCATGATTTCTTGCGGTCCAAGGAAAGAAGGATAGATTTTAATTTGAACAACAATTGGGGAGATATAATCCCATATCTTAGCACAATAATCTTCTGAGTGTATGTCACAAATGTGAATCCATATGTATTACCAAGAGATGTACCACTGAGGATTAGATTCTTGGAAATTATAAGACAATTAGGAGGAGCTCAAATGGTACACCTGCCTGAGACACTAAAAAATGGCTCATTCTTCCCAGAATGGACAACATTTGTAGATTTTATAATGGTAAAGGGAGAAAGGAAGGATTTTAGAAGCTTCTTGCACCTTACAAATTGAGCATTGTTCACCCGAGGAACCATGACCCTGAGGGATTTATTGCTGCATTGAAGGCAAAGCATAGGAGTGGTTCTTTTGTACATAATTTTTATTATCCTAAGGATGTAATTAGGAATATTTTTGACTTCCAAGAACAAGAGGAGAGGAAAGAAAAATATCTTTCTTTCAATAAAATGGTGGAGAAAGTTAAAAGGGGTAATCCTAGTTGTGATCTTATGTGCAATATCAAGGGTGATTTTAATATAGGTATGCATGTTTTGGAAAAAAATTAGAATATAGTAGGTGTCTTGAGACAAGAATGTATTGTAATAGATAAGTGGAAATTAGTGGCAATTGAAGAAGACCCTATATTAGTGCTAGAGGAAAGACCTTCCTATCATCCAAAACCAAAAATCAAAATATACTCTAGGAAGAAGAAGATAATGCAGAAACAACAAACATTTCCAACCCTTGCTACATTAGAGGGGTCAAGGGTAACTTCTCCTAAGAGATCAATTTCATCACCTCCAAGATAGGCTCCATCCATTGTGATTGATGTATATTCACCCCCAATAAATCCTACTCCACTAGAGTAGCCACCCGCCAAGAAGCAAAAGATTGAGGAAAGAGAGGTAGTTGATTACCCTGATACAAAGGAGGAGGATATTCTACTCCTAAAGAAATGTAGAAAGGAATGCCTTCTCCCATAATGGATGTTACCTCAAGTTTAAGATAAAGTAGCTTTAGGCTTGGAAAGGATGATCTTAGTGATTTAAATAATTCAGATGATTTGAGGCAGGAAGCCTAAAAGGAATTCATGGAGGATGATTAATTTATGAAAACAAAGGAATTTAAAGATTTTTTTTGGAGAGAAAAGGCCTTAGAGTATGTAGAAAATGTGGCTAAAGAAAGGAGCTTACATATAGAGCTTCTTGAAAGTGTTTTCCAAGAAAATGTAAGGAAAACTATGAGGAAGGAATTACAGGACATGACAGTTGAGGAGGGTAGAGAACTTGTACAAAAATATGGTGTATTGTTGTTACTTGAGTGGGATATCACTGATGCAGTGGTACTAGAAACCATAAGAAGGTCTAAAAATCTGCTGTTTCAAAATGAAGAAGAGGTCAAATTGGAACTTCAGGGATCAACATTCAATGAGAAGTGGGATGTATTGGTAGTCTAGTCATTATCTTTGGGATCCAGGAATCCAGTAGTGTTGAACCATTTGACTTTAGTGAATAATTGGTTATAAAGAGGCTCTTTGAAACTCTAGCCTTGGAAGCGACTGATATGGTAGTAAATGTTGCAAAATTTGCTAAAGATATAGTAGAGAGACTTACTCTTGAGAGGGATAGTTATAGGAGTAAGTATAATGAACTAGTTGATGAATATAATGGGAGTCTTGTATTATAATTTGAGTTAGCATTATACAAGCAACAAATAGAAACATTGAGGAATCAAGGCCTATCTAGCTCAAATCATGATGCGCGTACCTTTCCAATGACACATCCTCAATCTCCTCCTCCTCCACCACAATAGACCTTGGAAGTAGTGCCATATAACCTGGAGCAAGATCCACTTGTAGTTGAGGAGCCAAGTACATCAGGTGTAGCTCCATTAGATGAGCCTACCAAAGAAGAATTACCCTAACAAATTTATGTGTACAAGAAATTTTTTGAACAAGTTCAGAACTCCATGTGTGAGAACAATTCCAATATTTTTCATACAGTTCTAGAACATATGAATGAGAAAATTCAAAGAAAACTAAATAGTGTTTATTCAAATTATTCTTTGATGCTACAAGAAATAGGGTTATCCCAAAGAGATAAGAATATAGCTACCCCATTCCTAGACAAGTGGATTCCTAGGGTTGGTGATTTGAAGCTTATGGAAGTTGGGGCTGCCTATGAAAAGGATAGGTATCCAAGGATTAGTCCAGTTTATAAATTTGCTGATGGGATTAGAGAGCAGAAGTTTCAGGTGTATGTTTCTCCTTTAGAGAAGAAAATTAAAGAATTGAAGTCAAAGTTTGATGAGGTAGAATTAGTGTTGCTCCTTGATATATAGCATACATATGATGAGGTCAAGCCTTTACAAACATGGAAAGACTAGGTGGATACCACTATTGTTTCTCAAGCAACTCTCATTTGCGAGAATGTTGGCATTGATATGTTGAAGAATAATCTTGAGAAACTATCTTTCATCATCAACTTCCTAGAATATTTCGATAAAGAATCCAATTCAGTGATGGAAAAGTACTCTCCATATAGAAAGAAGATAGATGAAATCATTGAATTCAATTGGCCATCTAATGCAGAATATGAGCAATGGAAGAGGATATTTATTGATGAATTGGATTTGTAAACACAGGGAATGGAGAACACATATTTGGTCAAGTATAGTGTAGGTCTGGCCTTAGAGATTAAAATGCATAAAAGATATGTGTCTCCTAATTTAAAACATCAAAAAATGTATGTTATAATGGTCAAAATTAAAATGTGACATGTGTACTTTTTGGCCTAAAGATTTTTTTTCTCCCTTGTTCTTATAAAATGGAATTCAAGGCCATTAGTACGGATCTTTTGTTGAATTTTAGAGATAAATATGAAAATTAAGAACACGAAGAAAGTATGTTTTGAGTTTGTATCTTAAGGTTTTGAGTCGAGCGTGTAAATTTTTCAATTATCTAGTTTCCAAGCATGTCTGAACTAATAATGCAAATATTTTGAGTCTATTGTCTCTCTAATTATAACATTCATATGGGTTATTAATGAGAATTCAATCAATGATCCTTCCATTAATGTTCATTGTTACTTTGTAGTGAAGTATGTTTTAATTATGGATCTAGTTTAATGAATTAGTTAAAATGCTTTGATTAGAACATGAATTCATATGTGTTAAGTGGGTTTGATAAGTAGTCATAGAATATAAGAATGTGATATGTGAGTTGTAATGAAATTCCACAAAGATCATGAATGTTTGGAATTAAAATTGCCTCATGGTTTAATTTATTATGTTTTAACTCCCTACCCTGAGATAAGACACTAATCTTAAGGTGTTGAATTCAATTCTTATGGTTCTAGTCTTTCAATTTGAGAACAAATTTCATAAAAAAATTCTTAATTGATCTAACTTTGTTAAAGTTTTGTTTTGTATGGTATTCTTGGATTCTTAGCTCTAGGTGTTTAATTATTTTAAGGAATTTCCAATTTCTTGAAGGATTTCATCTATTTAGCCTCTGATGTGAATACATCTGCTTTGTTATACAATGTCTGAAATAATTGTCTAGAAGAATTAGAGGATATACATTGTGGGATCACCCTCTAGGGTTTTGTAGAGCTTAAATTGTAAGAGAAGAAGAATTGTATCTTCCTCTCATTCATAGGCCAATCATCTCCTAATTATTCAAGAATTGAATCTAGACAATTCATAGATACTTAGTGGGATCTTCTTAGTTCTTTAAAATTTTCCAACATGATGATAAGCTTTAAGATGGTTGGGGGCCTATAACCAGTGCTCATCAAGCATCTCTAGCTAATACAAATGATTATCTCAATAAGTTTCTTCATTAATTAAACCTTTAAGGGAAGCTCGTAAAGAAAAAATTTCCAACTCCAAAGTCATGATAGCTTCAACACCATACGTGAGGTTGTAGGGTGTTGTTCCCATCACCAAACAAACACTCATGTGATAGGACCATAAAGCATATGTTAATTGAACATGCCAATCTTTACCATGGTTATCTATTATTTTATGAAGAATGAGCTCAAGAGTCTTATTAGATGCTTCCACTTGGCCATTAGATTGAGGATAATATGGTGTAGAAAATCTATTTTGAATGTGAAATTTCTCTATGAATTGCTTTACTTCCTTGTTATTGAATGGCATACCATTGTTAGAAACAAATGTAGAAGGCAACACAAAACAAGAAATGGCATTGTTTAGAAGAAATCTACAAACAGCTTAAACATTCATATAGCGAAGCAAGATGGCTTTGACCCTCTTTGTGAAGTAATCTGAAGCAATAATGATAAAGGTGTGTCCTTTAGAAGAAGGAGGTGATATTTTTCCAATAATATCCAACCCCCATTTTGAAAATAGCCAAGGAGGTCTAATTTTGTAACTCTTGTGTAGGTGAATGAATAAGATGACTATGTTGTTGACATTATAGGAACTTCTTAACAAAGTAAAAGGAATCTTGTTCCATCATTTACCAGAAGTACCCCATGTGTATCAATTTCCTCACTAGGGATTTACTACCAAAGTGTCCACCTTTGGAACCTGAATTGGATTCTCGGGAAAGGGGTATTTCCAATTTAGTAATACATCGAAGAAGCAAGCCATTATAATATTTTCAATAGAGAACATCTAAAAAGACAACATAATAGGTTGAAATATTTTGTATATGAGTGTGATCATTTTTTTTGCATCATCGGGAAAGTTTATAGTCTTCAGATAGTTTTAGATGTTAGAAAACCATTCTATTAAGCCTACGCGACAACACACAAAAGCGTCAGATCTAGGTTGATTGGAAATAGCAGGAGACTGAAGAAATTGAACAATAAAGTGGTATTCTTTCATATCCTCATCTAAAGGTATCAGGGAGGTAGCACTCGCCATGGCATCTGCATGTCAATTCTCCCTCCTAGGGACACTGTCTATGGTGAAAGTGGATAACTAATTAAGCAAGGAAAAAGAAAGGCCTCTATATCGAGACAAATTACTTTTCTTAGTTTGATAGGTCCCTGTAATATGATTCACAATAAGCTTAGATTCACCAAGTATACAAAGATGTTTTATCTTTAGTGTGATTGTGGTTGCAAGCCAATGATGAGGGCTTCATACTTAGCAATGTTGTTGGTACAAGGAAAGTCCAATCAAAAGGGGAGAGGGACTAGCTTACCCCTAAGGAATATTAGAACCGCACCCACTCTAGAGCTAATTTGACATATCGACCCACCGAAGTAAATTTTCCATTCAAGGTCATGATTGATTAAAATAATGTTCTCATCAAGAAATAAGTCCAAGCTCATAAAGGTGCGAGACAAGGGAGTGTCTTCCAATTGATCAACAACCACTTGACCCTTTATCGACTTCTAAGTAATAAACTTATGTCAAAATCAGAAAGCAACATCACCCATTTCACTAACCTCCTAGCAAGGTCAGTAATAGAGAATAAATGTTTCAAAAGATCACTTTTTACGATAACATGTGTCTCAACATGAAGAAGGTAATGCCTTAGCTTCTACATTGCAAAGACAAGAGCAAGTCATTATTTCTCCATGGATGAATAATGAGTTTTATAATCAACCAGGACATGTCTAATATAGTACACCATTCTCTCTTTTCTAAAATTTTCATATTGATCTAGCAAGGCTACTAAAGCATATGGTGATGCAACAAGGTAAAGGAGAAAGGGTCTATCCTGCATAGCTGACATTAGCACAAGAGGATTTCCCAAATAGGTTTTGATTGACTCCAAAACCTTTTTGCACTCTTCATCCCATACAAAGAGAACATCCTTCTTTAATAAGTGAGTCAAAGGAAGGGTACAATCAACCAATTGAGATATGAATCTATGAATTTCCTAAATCTTCCCTTGTAAAATCTACAACTTAGTAATGCTCCTAGGTGGATGCATGTTAATGATTGCATCAACCATATTTGTGTCAACCTCAATTCCATGATGAGAGACTATAAATCCCAAAATCTTTCCCAAATTTATGCTGAAGAAACACTTAAGAGGATTAAGCCTCATCTTATAGAGTCAAAGCCTTTCAAAAATAAGATGAATGTTTTCTATATGATCCTAATAGGTTATAGATTTCACCAAGATATCATCAACGTATTCTTCTAGAAGTTTTTCAATGAAATCATGAAATATCAGGGTCATTTCCCGTTGGTAAGTTGCTCGTGCATTATTTAACCCAAATGGAATGACCACATAATAAAAGGTACCCCAAGGGGTAGTGAAGGTTCTCTTATACCATCCTTCTAGGTTAATGTAGATCTAATTGTAACTTGAGAAACCATCCATGATAGATAACAAGGCATGGCTTATAGTCGAGTCCACAATCATATCTATATTAGGTAACAAAAAAATCATCCTTAATAGAAGCCTTATTAAGATCACAAAATTCAATACATATATGAATATGACAATCAAGTTTATTAACAATAACAATATTCAAGATCCAAGGGGAATAGTCAATTGGATGGATAAAGCCTACTTTCAAAAGATTCTCTATCTTGATCTTAACCAACAACATAATCTTGGGATTAATATTTCAAATTTTCTATTTAACCGGCTTGGCATTAGGGCATAAGATGATATTGTGAACCACTATAGACTCATCTATGTTAGGCATGTCCTCATATGTCCAAGAAAAGATATCAGGGTGAAAATGTAGGAGATCAAAATGTTCCTTAACTTCTTTGAAAGAAAGGCACTTCCCAATCTTAATCACTTTTTTAGAAGACTAAGGGTCCATAAAGACTTTATTATTATTTCCTTTGAGAAGAGACCTATGATCTCCAGGATACAAAATTGGAACATCATCATCATCAACACTCAAGACAGATTCTCCAAAATATTCCTATTTATTCAAGCAATATAGGAATGATCTGTTATGATGAAAATGAGGCAAAGAGGACTAGGAACCTAAGAACTCCTCAAGTGCTTCATCCAAAGAGAAAACATCTGAAGGTACTTTTTCAGCCTGCACCCCATCCTCTATTAGTTTAGGATGGACCAAACTAAGTGGTTTAGCCAAAATCGCGTTAACACTACACCAAGGTTTCTACTTAGATTGTTCAATAGAGCATCCTAAACTTTGATAGCTCTTACGAGGCTTAAACAAGATAGGGACTTGGATTCCTTGCTCAATAATTCCAAGGCCTTTTTTCCCATAGCCATACTGAGAAGCGAGTCTATATTTGAAACCATAATGAGTTTACAAAACCTCAGAAGATAATGGTTCCACATAGAGGGCCTCGTTCCACCAGTGGAAATTGAACATGTCTACGAGAGCATAATCATCTCCTTTATCTTATTCACAAACATTAACCTCCTTAGCAAGAGTGGGTTTATCTTCTTTCATAGAGGAGTGGTTGGTCTCCTAAATAGGATTGCATCTTTCTTCCCCAATGGAAATGTTATCCACTTCTTTATCAAAGGTATTTGAGGTTATCAAAAAATTTAGATGAGTGGGGCTCACCTGTATTCCCCAATAAAGAATTCACTGAAATCCAAGGATCCCCAATCATCACCAAGAAACATGTTAGATTTAGAACTAGAGGGTATTGTCAAGGAGCACATCATAACATCAGAAGTTAGATATGGAATACAATTCTTAAGATTGGTGACAACCAAAGCTCGACCAATAGCCACTAATTCACAAAGGTGAACAACTTCTGAGTTAGCTTTGACTGTGAATAATTGATTATTTGTAAAAAACTTAAGAGAGCAATGTAAGTGGAAGTTACAACACCCATAGCATGAATCTAGGGTCTCCTCAAGAGAATATTGTAAGGTAAAGGGCCAAGAATCACATAAACCAAAGTGGGTAAGGTAATGGACCTCCTAGCTGCAAAGGAAATATTATCATGCCTAGATCCTAGCAGCCAACATTATCGAACCCACGAATATACAATGAAGAAGTAGCTAAAGAAGAAGAATCAACTTTCATCTTGGGTAATAGATTGATACCACAAAAGTTGAGATCTGAACTGGTGTCCACAAGGGTATTCCTAATACCAATAGTATTAACATTAACTATAGTCATTAAAGGATCTACTTGTTTATGCACATCTGGAGGAGGGAGTTCTTGTGAATAAAATGTAATATTTGGTGAATCTACATGAATATGAGCCATTAGCATAGTAACATCTACCAGCCTAGTGGAGGTAGGAAAGAGAATCTTCTACAAAGATTCCTAAAGCATTTCGTAGTAAACTAGAGTGGTTTGAAGCAAATACCAAAGTGAGATCTTAGCCGGAGTAACACAAAGTTGCTAGAAAAGATCATAATCACCTAGTGCTTTAGTCACAGGTTTAGGTGCTAAAGGAATACTTAGTTGAGAGGGCAGTAAAGAAGTAGGAATCTAAGTAGGTTGACACATAGGAATAGAAGGTTGTTGATCCAAATTCTATTTGTTTCTTCTTGTATTAAATGTGTGCATAATAACATTATAAATGGTAGAGTCTATAGCTTTTACGAACCTTGAATACAAAGTTAGTGAATCATCATGATATGAAATTCCATAGATAGAATGATCCTTCTTAAGAGAAGGGATAGCTAGAGTCAAGTAAATAATGGGCTTCTGGGGGCTTGGAGAAGCCATAGAGACCACCAAAACATTTACTAACTCTTTAGATTGTAAGGAAGAGGTTTGTTTGAAAGATCTATAGATAGAGGAGGATACTTCTTAGAAATAATCTAGAGTATCATCCAACATGTCAAAATATTCCTTATAAAAGGCATTATCATAGACATTAAAACATTGTAAAAATAGATCCAACATGGTTCATGTCAGGTTTACCAAAATGTGAGATAAGGGGGATTCACTGCTCATGAATCTCTTTATTCTCAAGAGAACCCTAGGGAACACATTGCCCTTATCCACCTCAACATAAGATGAATGAAGAAATTACAAAGAAAATTTATATAGGTAAATTATCATAAGAAACTACTTCAAATATCAAAAGAGTAAAGCTTCTAGATTTCATCCTCTGTCAAAGGAGCTCTCAACCAAAGGACAACAATGTAGATTTAGGATGCTAGTGTGGCGTGTTGGAGTCCAAATGGCGCGCTAGCATCACAAGAAAAAGAGTTCTCAAAGACTCAAATGGGAAAGCCATAGCTTCACCTTCTAATCCAAATCTAAGGTCTATGTAGCAAAACAAGATAGATAATAGAAACTAAAGGAAAACAAGGAGAGCTTAGAGAGGGCTTACTAATAGTCAAACATCTGAATCTTCACTCCAAGCTCTGCTTTAACAAATTGCACACAAGGTAAATGATGGAAAATGTTGGGGTTGTATAGGGTTTTTCCTCATTCAAACCCCCACTTTGGTGTTCCCACCTCCACAGACAACTAGATAGAAAGAGAGTAACCAAAATGAATAAAAGGAGTGGTGAAAGAAAACCTTGTTTCAGGAGGATAACACACACCACCAAGTAGGAAATGAACAAGAGATCTAATCTATTCACAAATAGAAAAGAGTGAGAGAGCATTACCAATAGGCCTTGACCCCCTCTTGAACACAAAAGTACACCATTGAATGCTTGTGAGAGAGCTTTGGTTGTTGGCGGGACCTCAATTTGATAGATCTTTGCTTGTAGAAGTGTTGTTGCCAAGGGTAAAAAATATTGAGTGAAGTTGAAGAGAGAAGGTTGAATGAGTGAATGAAACCCAAAAATGAGAGAAAATGAGGGGTTTTGTTGTATGGAATGGTGGCCAAGAGCTATTACACCAAAAAAATTGACTGTTGGGATACATGTCAAGAGTCAATATTCAAGATTCCTTATTTCAAACTCAAAAAACCACTAGGATGCTAGCGCACCACGCAAACATCTACATGTTGTGTAGGTGTCCAAAACACAAGTTTTTGGGAAACATGTCATTAGGTTATTGTAGCTTCGCTATTGGACTACATGGAGCTAGAATCATGAAATGCTGACCCATGGGATTTTTTCCATTAATGCATTTAGGTGTCATAAATGCTAGGAAAAGTGTTAAAATGTGGAATTTCCCCTAGGTGCAATTTTGCAACATTACATCATATGGTATCACTTAGATATCTTGTGGGACATCGCCATCATTTGGGGATGAAAAATGAAATATTATAACTTTTATTGAGATCTCATATCCCACATTACATGTTTCTACATTTGAATCCAAAGTTGATATCTTCATGGCTTCTAGTGATTCTATAAGCTACAACATTGATATAATTTTTCTATATTAACTATATTAGAATGCATTTCTACAATACATGTCATCATTATTTGTAGAGTTTCATATTGTAGATTTAGAAGGCACTATTGAGGATATTAGTCTTATATTTGATGATTTTCACATTAATATTGTTGTCACTCCATCTTTGAATCATTATCTTCCCTTTCCTACATCAACTTCTATAGTGAAATATTTTATAAATATTCATGAGTTCACATATCTAACTCACTTATCATCTAGTTTGGCATAGTCTATAGTAGTATCAAATTCTCATAGGTCCAATTTTCACCATACATACATGGTTCCTATAGATAAATCATATATAATACATCAATCATATCAAATTTTATAACAATATAGAATTGGAATGGATATCATTGAGCATCATTAAAGACATCATCATGGGAATTATTTCATTCTTTGGATCATGTGTAAAATTTGAATACATATATTCAACTTCCTACATATTCCTATCCATAATGGGAAGTATTATTTTTTGGGATTAATGTGTCTCAACCTTAGTTAGTCCCATGAATAAATAGTTAATTATTTTCCCCTAAGTTGATAATTTTATTTATTAAATAAAAAAATATATGTTTCATATTGTTAAGTCACTTTGTGGGACCCAATAGAGAGTTATCATCCTACATGCAAGGTTCAAAGGATGAGAATGTGAAACTTGTCACATGGGAGCTCATTTGGGAAGAGAAAAACAAAAAAACCTCTAAAATGTGCACCATATTGACATGTGACAATCTAATTTGGAAGTAAGATTTTGGCAAGGCCCACTTGTGAGCATATTTCTCTCTTCCAAAAACTCAAAGAAAATGAAAGTGAAACTTGTCATCAAGGAACTCATTCTAGCATTAAGCATTTTGAAAACCTCAAGGAGGAGAACCATTATGCTATGTGGCATCATTTTGAATTTTTAACTAAATCTCAAAAGGGAATGTTGCTAAATAGTGACTTAGTTGTCACTGGGAGTGACTAGGAGTCAGGGTTGAGTTCTAATTTGGCAGTTGACTTGATTTTATCTATGGCACACCTAGAATGTGGGGTTAATTTATTTTTGGATTTTTAATCCTTGCATGTGGTGGCATGTTCTAGTGGTTTCTAATCAGGTCACTAAGGACTTGTGCAAGTTGTTAGTTTCAATTTTCATGCATATAGAGACTATGAGATTGAAATAATGCAATACTGGATGGCCATGTATGAGAGAAATATAATGATTCCTTAGTGAATTTTTAGAGAGAGGGAATTGTAATATATGTATACCATTATGTTATTGAATTCAATCTAGAATCTTGTATCACAGTGAATCAACACCTACAAGAGCATAAACTCTGAGAGTTGTATTGTAATAGATTTTTATAGTAATATAAATGATTTGTGTTTTGGTTTGTGGGTTTTTTTCTTGAAAGTGCTTTCACATGTAAATATTGTGTCTTATGGTTTTTATGTTTAAATATGAAAATAAATAAATTAATGTGCAATCTTAAATGAAACTGTAAGTTTAAAAGGATTAAAAATTTCTTTTGCAACCCTCTCCTGATTGATTTTCTTTAGGAGGTGTTTTTTGCACTTTGCATTCCTTTCAATTGGTATTAAAGCCTGACCAACTTTGTTGTCATTGTTGGGTTTGAAGGGATATTTGTGTAGATCTAGATTCAGTGAGGGTTTTGTAGAGAAATATTTGTAGTCTTGTTGTAGGTTTAAGATGGCAAGCACATCTGAAAGAATAGAGATGGAGAAATTTAATGGTGGAAATTTTGAGTTGTGGAAACTCAAAATGGAGGATATGCTCATAGACAAAGATCTATGGGATGAAAAATATAGGGTTAAACCTCAAACCATGGCCCAAGATTTATAGGGTACAATAGATTGAAAAGCCAAGGGTTTGATAAGACTCTTCTTGGTTGAATCTATGCTCCTAAATGTCCATGAGGAGAAGACTATAGCTAATATTTGGAAGAAGCTTGGTGATATTTATTAAGGAAAATCCTTGGTAAATAAGGTATTCCTAAGAAAGAAACTATATTCTCCAAGGATTGAGGAATGAGGATCTATTCTAGATCATATGAATGCATTTAATATGATTATTACCCAACTGGGTTCTATTTGTGTGAAGGTTGATGATGAGGACCATTGCATGCTTTTTTTATGTTATTTTTTAGACTCGTGGGACCACTTGGTGATGGCTATTGGAAGCATAACAACCACTTTCAATATGGAATATGTGGTTGCTTCACTATTTTCTAAAGAGATCCAAATGAACACTTTTGAGGTCACCAAGGGGGCCTTGTCTATTCATGGTAGATTGAAGAAGAAAGGAAAGAAAAAGAATAAGTCTAATTCCAAGTCTCCCATGATATCTAAGTCTCTTGGTAAAATTTCCATGTCTAAATGCTTGAACTGGGGTAAATTTGATCAGTTTTGGAAAGATTGTAAAGAGGAGAAAAATAATAAAAATGACAAATCCTCTAATTTTGAATCCTCTTATGAAGATGTTGATGCATTTGTCACAAGCGTGGCAATGTATGCATCAAAATATGTGTGGTTGATTGAATCGAGTGCCTCTTTCCACATGACCTGTCATAGAGGTTGGTTCTCAAATTATGAAAAGTATGATGGTAGGAAGGTGTATGAGTGATGAATCTAACTTGATTATTGGCCATGGAAGAGTCAGGATCGGATTCCCTAGTGGTAGAGTGAAGGGGATTGATGGTGTTCTAATATCCTTGATTGGGCATGAAACCTACTCTCAGTAAGTAAGCTAAGTGATGTAGAAGTGTAGTTTGTTTTCTTGAGTGGTGGATGCAGTATGACCAAAGTTTCTATGGTGCTTGCTAAGGGTGTTTATATTGGCACCTTGTATAAGCTAGATTCATGTATGGTTTAGTGCAATAGTAGTTATGTGAAGTCCAAGAAAAGGTCTTTGGATTCTCCATTATATCAACTAGAGAAGAAGACTATGGTGCTTATATCTAATGGTTATGCTTTCTAGGTACCTCAAGGTGCTAATGCTTTGGAGATGAAGCTCACAACTAAGAAAAAAAAATTGTGGCACCAAAGGCTTGGCCATATTGGTGAGAAGGGTCTTAGAGCCTTGTTGAAGGCCTTGATGATTTTAATCTTGAGTTCAATATTTGTGAACATTGTATGTATGGAAATAAACACCATGTTTCATTTTATTCTAGTTCTCATAAGTATTCTAGGGTTTTGGATTATGTGAATTCTAATGTGTTTGGTCTTGTTAATGTTCCTTAATTTTCTAGATCTATGTATTTTTTTTCATTCATATATAACTATTATAGAAGGAATTTTTTTTACTTCCTCAAAATTAAATCTAAAGTTTTTAGTTGGTTTAAGGAATTCAAATCGTTTGTTGAAAACCAAATTGGTAATAAAATTAAGTGCTTGAGGATGGATAATAATAGTTAGTTATTCCATATATTTTGACAGGTTCTATAAGGACCATGGGATTGAGAGACAAAAGACAAAATAGAGTTAGAGAGGGGATGAACAAAAATTCTATGGAGAGGGCTAGGAGTATGATGAGTGGTGTTGGACTTGAACAATTTTTTTGGACTAAAGCTATAACCACTACATGTTATCTAATTAACATCTCTCCTACTTTGGAACTTGTTGAAAAATCATTTGCTAATACATGGTCTAGCAAGAAGCCCTTGATGATACATGTAAGATTCTTTGGTTGTGAGGAATATGCTCATGTACCTAGTGTGAAGAGATCTAAGTTGGAGAATGAGGTAGTGAAGTGTATCTTCACCTTCTATGGTGTTGGTGTCAAAGCGTACAAGCTTTAGGGTCCAGTCATAGAAAAGGTGCTCTATAGTAGAAGTGGGATCTTTCATGTGCTAAAACCTTACACAATTGATCTACAACCATAGAAGGGAGAGAAAAAGGAGGTAGTTCAAGTTTCACCTTCTCTTGAGAAAGATGAATTGTGTACTTCTAGTGGACTTGATGATGAGGAGAGCTCTAACAGCTCTGGAAACTCTAAAGAAGAGAAAGAACCTCAACCTCAGTACTTAAGGAGGTCTACGTGTGAAAGGTGGAAACCAAATAGATTTTGGTATTCTGTGTTGGATTCGAGTTACATATTTTCTTTGATTACTAACACTAATGAGCCCAAGATTGTTAAATAGGTTATGGGTATGCATGATGTAGATTCCTAGATGGAATCCATGATTGAAAAAATGGTTGCATTGAAAATGAATGCTACATCAAATATGGTACCTTTTCCAGAAGGATGGAAACTTGTTGGTTGTAAATGGGTGTTGAAGAAGAAAATGGGTCCTAATGGTAGTGTTGAAAAGCATAAGGCAAGGTTGGTTATGAAGTGATATTCCTTGGTGGAGGGAATAGATTATGGGGAGATTTTATTACCTCTAGCTAAGTTGACGTCCATTTGATTCTTGCTATCACTTGTAGTAGCTCATGACTTGGAGGTGAAAATTTATGTCACAACTAGAGCATTTCATTGTGAAAGGTAAAGAAAATATGGTGTGCAAGTTCAGAAAGTATTTGTATGGTTTGAAGCAATCTCCTAGGATGTGGTACCAGAAGTTTGACACCTATGTGTTGATTTTTGGGATTTTTGAGATTCAAATCTGACCATTGTATTTATTATAATACTAATAATGGTCACATTCTCCTTATTCTAATATGTGGGATTATTGAGATCCAAATCTGACCATTATATGATGTCAAGGATGTGGTACCAGAAGTTTGACACCTATTGTATTTATTATAATACTAAAAATGGATGTGAAGATAACCTTCCTTCATGGTGACTTGGAGGAGGAAAATTATATGTCACAACTAGAGAATTTCATTGTGAAAGGTAAATAAAATATGGTGTGCAAGTTGAGAAAGTATTTTTATGGTCTGAAGCAATCTCCTAGGATGTGGTACCAAAAGTTTAACATCTATGTGTTGATTTTGGGATTTTTGAGATCCAAATCTGACCATTGTATTTATTATAATACTGATAATGGTCAGATTCTCCTTATTCTCATGTATGTGGATGATATGTTGTTCATTGGGAATGGAAAAAACATGATTTCAAATTTAAAGTCTCAATTGTCAATGAGTTTGAGATGAAAGATCTAGGTGAAACAAGGTATATTTTGTGGATTGATATCATAAGAGATAAAACTATTAGAAATATTTGGTTAAGCTAGAGAAAGTATGTGAACTATGTTTTTGGGAGATTCAACATGACTACTTACAAATAGATGGTTGTTCTAGTTGTATAGGGGATGAAACTTTTTGTGGAATATATTTCCAAAATTGCCTATCAAGATGGAGGACATGACCAAAGTTCCTTATGTGAGTGTTGTTGATATCTTGATGTATGATATGGTGTGTATGATGCCATACATTTTCCAAGCAGTGGGATTCCTTAGTTGATTAATGGCTAATCCTAGATGGGTGTACTAGGATGTAGTAAAGAAAGTGTTCAGGTATCTATAGGGTACTTTTGAGTATCCCATGTGTTTTCATGGTCATCCTACTATACCTTGACATTCAATGAGAATTCATGGATATGTGGATTTTGATTTGTTGGGTGACATTAAAAGCAAGAGATCCACTAGTGGATATATTTTCATGATGTTTGGTGGTACTATAAGTTGGACAAGTAAGTGATAGGCTATAGTCACTTTTTCCACTACTCAAGTAGAGTACATGGATGTTACTCATGCTTGCAAATATTCCATTTGACTTAAGATATTGTGTTCAAATATTGGTTTTGATGCATGAAGGATTACTATATATTGTGATAGCCAAAGTGCTATATGTTTAGTGAAAAATCCTACATTCCATACCAGAATAAAGCACATTGATGTGCAATTTCATTTTGTTCATGATATGATGTAAAACTAAAAGGTTAACTTGGAAAAGGTGGACACTTTTGTGAATGTTATAAATGCACTTACACAGCCAATCAGCACATAGAAGTTTAGATGGTGTGCCAGTTCTAGGGGCCTTGCAGCCTGAGTAGTGATACAAAGACTCTTATAAGGTCTTTGACAATTGGGAAAATGTTGGGATTAAGATGTATCAACCTTAGTGAGTACCATGACTAAATATTTAATTATTTTCCCCTAATATATTGATTTTATTTATTAAATGCAAAATATATGTTTCTAAATTGTTATGTCACTTTGTGGGACCCAATGGATAGTTGGAATCCTACATGCAAGGTGAAAAGGATGAAAATGTGACACTTGTCACATGGGAACTCATTTGGGAAGAGGAAAACATAAAACCCTCTAAAATGTGCACCATGTTGACATGTGACAATTTAATTTGGAAGTAAGACTTTGGTGGGCCCCACTTGTGAGCATATTTCTCTCTTCAAAAAAGCAGAAGCAAAGGAAGGTGACACTTTTCATCTAGGCACTCATTCTAGCATTGAGCATTGTATAAAACTCAAGGAGGAGTAACAAAATTCCATGTGGCATCAATTTGACTTGTTGATTGAAGTTCATAAGGGAATGTTTCTAAATGGAGACTGGTTGTCACTAGGAGTGAGTAGGAGTCAAGGTTGAGTTATAATTTGGAATTTGACTTGATTTTCTTTATGGGATGCCTAACATGTGAGGTTACTTGATTTATGGAGTTTTAAGCCTTGCATGTGGTTCACTACATGTTGTGATGGTTGTTAATTGGGTCACTAGGGACTCATGCACGTTGTTGGTTTTAGTTTTGCATGCATGCAAAGACTATGGGATTGGATTCCCATGTATGAGATAAATATATATTGATGGCTTAGTGAATTTTTAGAGAGAGAGAATTGCAATATCTATATATCGTTATGTTTTCAAATTCACTCTAGAATCTTGTATCAAAATGAATCAACACTTGCAAGAGTATAGACTCTAAGAGTTGCATTGTAATACAATTGATTTGTGTTTTGGTGTCTAGTGTTTTTCTTGAAAGGATTTTCCCACGTAAATTTTGTGTCTTGTGGTTTTTTATGTTTAAATCTGAAAATAACTAAGTGATTGTGCAATATTAAATGAAATTGTAAGTGTATAAGGATTTAAAACAAGTTTTGCAACCCTCTCCTAAAAAAATTGCATTAGGAAGGTGTTTTCCACACTCTGATTTACTTTCATTCATGCACATATTTGTGGTTTTTTTTCTTCCCAAATGGAGAAATTTTGTTCAACATTCATAGATTATCTTCAACATCTAGTGTCAAGAATATACTAGTATTATAGGCATCATTTTGAGGGGGGTTGCATGGTTTATTTTCTCATCTCAATTTTGGGAACAAGCATTTCTTCTCATGAAGCTCTTTCCTCAATCTTTGGGTGGGTCACATAGACTTTATCACTTTTCTCTGCTATGGGGCATGACATTTATTGTATGTTATAATAGAAGTATTCCTTAGTGGGTCATAATGAGTCATCCTTATATCATTTATCTTCTTCACTTTTGCATTCACTTTGTATCATTTCTCTTTTGAAGAGATTTGTTGTTTCCCACTAATTTTTCTACTTTACTTTGGTTATGAGAAATTTATACATGGGTACCTAACATGGCCTAGTATCTAGGACCCATTATCATGTATTTTCATACATTACTCCCTATTTTTCACTTAACGGGGACTATTAGTGTAAATAGTGGTATTATAAAACTAGTTATCTTTTAGCCTACTTGGGAGAGTTCTATTCACACTAGTTAAGTATCCACTTAGGGAATTTTACCTTTTTGCCTCACATCATGTGGTTGAGACACATGTACTAAACTTTTGAGACACCTACCTCATGTGCATATGACACCTTATCACACTTGTCCCATTCACATGGAACATCATGGGAATATATACTACACTCATGGAGGAGGTTAGATTCCACAGCTAGCTTCTCATCTCACCCTTTTTCTATATATTTAACGAGATCATACATAATTATGTTTTTTAGATTCAAACATATTGTATGAATATATTCCATATTTTCTACCTATTTGAAATCTCTTGTAGAAGTCTTATCATTATTTCTTAGGATTTTTTGGGCTATGAGGACCAATTATCATACTCGAACACTTTGGAATTAGGACTCAAAGATAATTCTTTAATCTTCCATCTACATTTAATCACTCAAATTACACCTCAAATTTTCTAAGATTAAATATAGATCCTTTGATCTTTCATTTGTATCTTTCATATCACTTTAGAACTTTCCAATATCAAGTAGTCTTTTAAGTTATCCCTTGCCAAATTTGGATAAATTAGCTAAGGATATTAGTCATCCCTAAATTAGTGGACTCCAAAATCCTCATCCATTTTTTCTTAGGAACTTTCCCATCCTATATAAGAAAGGATAAAATCCTTATCATCCCTAATCATAAGGGATCTAGATTTACATAAACCAAATTTTATTTTCACCCATCGTCATTTCCATAGTTCTCCATAACAAAAAATTAAAAAGAGACATTATATTTCCACAATTCATATTGATGAGAGAGCTATTTTTTATGGATTTAACTATGTGGATTTATTTGAATCTAGTTAAATATACATTGTTAAATAGAAAAAAAAGTAGTTCTCTAAAAAAATAAAATTAACTTAGTCTAAAATTCAGAAACCTTAACTATCCAAATCAAAATCATCATTCTAAACAACCTAAGAATATATACATATAATCCTTCAAGTTCATAAATATATAAGTCTAAACCATCCTTTCTCATATTGAAGACAAACACTTAGAATATTAAACAAAAACCACATAATCCCTTAGACACAAACATCCCCCATTTCAACAAAAAGTAAGTTGTAAATACTAAAACAAACTCAGCTAGGTTCATCTTTGCATGTCATTTACAAGGTCTCAAACCAAAAAACTAATGCAGTCCAAAATTTACACCATAGGAATGCCTATGAATAATTTTTTATCTAACATAAGGTGAAATCACATATAACCTACATCTCCTAAATCACCAAATATAGATGAAAATGTTATAGCGTGATAAGAAAATTCACCAAGGCTACAACAATTTTCTTAAAAATCACAAAATAAAGATCAAGAGGAAAGAAATATTGAAGTAGATAGAGACCATTTCTTGTTGTAATTAGTCAAAAGTGGGGAAAAACTTCCACCATATCTTAATATATCACAACTTAGATAACAAGAAACCCCATCCAAAAAATCCAAAACAAACACTAACCCATTAGAAAATCTATGGGGACCACAACCCCTTAAATTAGCCCATAATCCCAACCTTTCATGCACATTAGACCTTTCATAATTTTTTCAACAATCCCATCCCCTCTCACAAAAAACATATTTCAACCTATCTACACAACTTAGAGTCAAAATATCTACAAATTTAGTTCACTCTAGCACACACCCTTCCACAAATCAACCACCCCTAAATCAAATAAATAATTCACCCAACAACTTCAAACATCCATCCCACCACAAAAAATTTTACACACATCCCCACCTTAAAAATAACATACATTACACACACATGAAACCCAAACTAATATCAATACATTAACCCAACATATTTATACCAAAATATACAATTTTAAACCTACATCCCTACATCCCATTACTAGAAAACTCTACCACTTAACCTACAATAAATTCACCCATAAAAACCCACATTTTTAATTTACACATCACACAATCCTAGCCCCATCAATATTACATAGTGAGTACAAGATGTAAGTGTAACAAAGAAAAAGGGATCCCGAAGTTTAATGAGTAAAAGCTATAATTAACTTTCTCCTTTCTCAATGGTACATTAGGATGCAAATCAACAAGGTGATTAGATTGAACTTCAGCCATTAAGGTGAGCCAATTAGACTTGGATTTTCATATTTTTGAGCCTTGAAAATGGATTGGAATTGATTTGACTTGATTAGCTTAATTAGAATATGTGCCCTATTATGAAAACTGTAAGATTTTGACAACTGACATATTGTAATAGAGATTTATAGGAAGATCTAGGAAGGGTAGAGTGTTATGTACCTATCCTAAAAATTTGGTATTAGTAAAAATAAGATATAGGCACCTAAGGGTGTTTCTTTCCTTGTAGGGATGTCCTGAATCTATTTCATAGTCCTCTAATTTCATATCTGAGCTCCTAATTCTCACCTACAGATTTGTTGGATCACTGTCGGATAATTTTATAGGTGATTTTCTATGATTTGGAAAGGTTTAGGGTTTTTAATGAAACAATAGACAAATGATGTTCAAACTTCCTTCAATCCTATCCAATCTTAAAACCTATGCATTCAAAGAGAGATGAAAGGTTGTGTAATTTAGGGGTTTAACTTAGTCAAACCCCATGTTAATGTTTCCACTTCCATAATGGAAATCTCAATAATAAAATGGTAAATGATAGGAAGGAATGATGAATCCAAAAACTATTGCAAATCACCACCCTTCAATGGCTTCCTTGAAGGGTTGAAGTCATGCACATCACCTCAAGGTTTTGGATCTTGCTTACTTGAATGCTTGAATTTCTTGGAGACCTACAACAAGGGTCAACCTTCACAAACAATGATAACAGGAACATACATGAACTCACATAGGATTTGACATGATTCTTGGATCTTGAATTTCTGCAATGAATCTTTAAAATGTTGCCTTTGATTTTCTCTTGACAATGATTCTTACTCTTAATGTTCATGTGTTGCTAGATAGATATAAAATTATGTAATAACTAGGTATTTATATGTCATTATGCTAATTTCCCAAATAATAGATCCCAATAGCCGACCTTTGCAACTTGAATTTCAAATGTTAAAATTTTGGCATCGACATGTTCAAATTTGGGGGAAATATAATAGAGGGAAATTTATGCCATAGTGTGTCCCCATCCTTTCCCTATTTTCTAGAAATTAAGGTGTCAAGGGTAAAGCATTAGATGAATGAATTTTTTATCTACTTGCAATTTGTTAGAAAATGATAAAAGTAGGCCTCAAAATGCTTAATTTAGGAAATTAGGGGGTCAATCAGGCTCAATAATTTAGGGAGGAAAAACATAGTGTGAAATTGTCAAGGGTGACAATTTTTGATGCTACATTTAGCCCCCACTTTAGTGAGAGTATGAACTTACGCTCAAAATCACACTACAGTAGAAAATCTATGTTAAGAGAGGGGTACAATTGTCTAAATGTTGAAGAGATATGATGAAATCAAAACATTTAATTTAATTCCCTAAGTCATCTTATTTAATTAAATATCATTTCATCCCTCCCCCATTCATAAATCACTTAATTTAATAAAAAAACACTTTAATTCTTCTAATCCCCTGATTGTGCTATTAGACCTTGTTTAATTAACAATTGAACTAATTTTCCTCTAAAAGGGGAATATTTCCATGGAATGTTCCTTATCCCATCTTTTGCACAGTTTAGAATTTATTTTAATTTTTAAAATTCCTTTTATCCTCACCCAAATGAATATTTCAATGAATATTCTTATTCCTCCATCATTTGAAAAAGGGATATTTTCACTTAGCTTCTAATGCAAGTTTTATCTTTTAACCTTTTGAACAAGTCACCTTTGACCTGTGTGAGAAAGTCAAAAGTGTGTTTGTTTGAAGAAAATGTGAGCCCTTGATTAAATCTCATCATGAATTCTCATTCGTTGATGGGAATCCATGATCCATGCCTCTTCTTCCTTTCATATCTAACCATTGATTTATCTTTTTGATCTCAACTCTCCATTTCTCATTTGCTTTCCTATAAATAAAGCACTATTTGGAGACAAATGGATCCATCTTTTTAAGAGAAAACTTATGTTGTTCAATGTCATCATTCTTTCAATTGCAAACTTATGTTGTTCAACTCACTTGCATCTACACTCATACTTTACACACTTTTAGCTTGTTTTAGCTTATTTCTAATTACATAATAGGTTAAAGCATCCATTAATGGCTTCCATGCATCCATCTTAGTTTGTATATGAATTAGGGTTTCCATATTTTAGCTTAGAATTAACTTAGGTTAGCTTATAAATTCCATTATTAGATCAAATTTAGTATATAATCATGTTAACTTAGCTTGCATCATGTTTAATTTAAGCGTAAACTAGGTTTTCACTCATTTATCACAATGGTTTCATTGATTCTCTTCCATAGAATTGATTGAAACAAGCTCACTAATAATGAGATTGGGAAAGGGTCTTTGTTCCACATCAACATGACACCAATTCCAAAATAGGATAAGTTTCAAATGGGTTAGAGTAGGAAATTAATTGTTTTCATAATTTAGAATTTTTAGTTTCACTAAATGCTTAGTTTAACTTTTCAATTTGAATGATATTGTTTGGTAGATTGAGGTTTAGTGGCTAAGTTATGCTTTGATTCATTATCGATCAAGTGTAATTGACCCACCCTGGTGATCCTCATCTCACATTCTGGTGCTAGAAGGAGGGAAAACCATTAATTTAACCATATTTTAGCTTGAATTCTATTTTGTGCTTGTTTTGTGGGATACAACAATGCTCAAGTCACTAATAGTGACACACTTTGAAGAGCGTTTCCATATAGAAATTCCATTGCAATTTGAAATACCGATGTCAATTAAAAACACTACCACTGATTTAAATCTGGCGATGCCAATTTAATATAGAGGTATTGAAAACATCAAATGACGATGCCCCAAGTTCAAAAAGCAACACCCCCAAATTTCAAATAGTGACACTACTGTGTTCAGCAACACTAGACCAAATCTCGACACTATCGTGCTCTCTTTTTTTGCTACAGAGTGACTCCCATTTTCACTAGAGCGATTCCCATAGTTCAAATTGTGATACTATTGTGTCCAATGATGCCCAACCAGGGTAAGAAATTTTATGATCATTTTTCAATGTGTGATTTAATTTCCTTGAATTATCTAATCACTAATGCACTTTTGAATGTGTTCTAGTTGTTAGACTAACAGGGTTTTGTAGGTTGAAAGACATGGAGGTAAAGTGAAGAATGCCTTTTCTTATCTTAAAATTTTGTGATTGTAACAAGTGTTTGATGCTTTGGGGCAATTATAACCCAACTTTTATGCTTTCTAATTTTTTCTTTAGGACACACACTAAATTTTCATTAGGTTTAAAAATAACGCTCAAATAGGATTAAATTTGAACCCTCATCTTATTGTTGTTTTCTTGGTTTAAAATTGAACAAGACAACTTCATGTTTCATTTGGTGCTTAAAAAAAATTCATCACTACTTTGAGGGGTTAAAATTTACAACTATTTATTATGTTTTGTGATTTACAACATTTTTATCGGATGTGTATGCAATTATCTCATGCCATTTGGTGACCTTCAGAACAAAAAATAAAATCATAGCACTTTGCAAAATCACCTACATCTTTCAATTTAGATTAAAATTGAACCCCCTTGCGAGTGTGAGAAAAAGGCATAGGGTGTGTTCTCTATTTGTTCATATGAATGAAGATGATCGAACTATGGATGTACTTACTCGCTATTTTTTATCTTTAGAGGGCCTACCTCCCCACTTTGAAAGGAGGGAATGACCCAAGTGATAATGAGCTAAAGCCAAGCTCTTCCAAACTGTGATATAAATTTGTGGTTGCAATGAAAATTGTGATCAATGGGAAGCAATACATGATAGCTCTCCTCTAGTATCTTTATGATGCATAAAGACCTTATTCTAAGGGTTGGGAGACCTATTGATGGATTTTATCATTACACCCCCTAAACTGGAAGCCCTTACTATGAACCCTTGTTTAGAAGCCAAAAATACTTAATACTTGTTGGTGTAAGAATGGTCATTCTGAAGCCACCCCACATTTGTACCATTCAATTATAGAAACAGAAAAATCCTTTTGATCTTTGAATTTTAAGGATTTTGAGATTTTGTGGTCCCGGGAAGTGTGTGTCATGGAGGGGAGCCAGTGCCAACAAATCTCTAACTATTTGCATTGTTTAGTGTTTGGAGAAATCTAAGTCGGGACTCAACAAGTATAGTCATTTCAAGCCTAGGGTTATACATGATTGTGAGTTAGTTTAATACTTTGATTGGTTCCAAAATGATACAAAAAAAACATTCATTATCTTCCTCAAAATTTCAAACACTTTGGCCTAATAAGGATACCTCTTGAAAAATCCTTTATATTGTTGTTTTTCCTAAGGATTTTATCCTTAGAGATTTTTAAATATTTTTACTTACATCAAAATCCATAATTTCCAAAGACAACATATGCAATTATGGCTTCAACCTCATGATTTTCATGAAATGGACATTGTGAAAGTTATGATGTTTTTGACATAAACATTTAGTTTGAAAACATAACCAAGACAAGTGTTTGTGGTAAAAATAACCTCATTAATCCAAGATTAAATCAAATGAACACCCCACATTGATGTATGTTCAAATCGTTGACTCCTTGAACACAAAAAAATTGAGACAAGGAAAAACATTGCAAACATTGAGTCCAAAGTCATTGAGTTCCATTATCCAAAATCATCTAGTCTCACTTTGTAAAAATCATTGGGTCCTATTTCCAAAACCATTTGAGTCCTATTTTACCAAAATCATTGTGTTCTTAGGGTTTCATTAGTTTATAGGTATAGCATGTTTCTCACTACCTTGGTCTTGGAAAATAAAGGTTCACTCTAGGTCAACATTGGGTCAAACATTTCATCCATCCTTCATCATATTTCATCCTTCACTTCACCAAACTTTGTAAAAATTTAAAATACACCAACACTTTTTGACTTAAACATATATCAAACCCCAAACCCTAACTTGTCTACTTTGTATGAGAAATTTATCCTTTTCCATTCATTGGAGTAAGTTAGTTATCACTTTTGGACTAGTCTATCTTGAAGGTCACAAATCTACCCTAAAGATTTCAAAGTTCATAAACATCCTTTATCCAAACATCAAACAATCAAATTTAAGTCAAAAGTGTTGTCCTAAAATGTTTGCAAAGTTCACTTCCCATATCATCCACATTTTCATCTCCCATTACCATCATTGCTCCAAAAATACTTAGAGCATCCATTTTACCTAGATTTGAGTCAACTAGAGAGTTCAAACATTACAAATCTTAACACAACTTGCCCATAGGTGACCCACAATCTATGGTAACCACAAGATCACAACATAAGAGAATCATGGAGAAAACCAAAGACACATTCACCTCAAGTGATCCAAATCATCAAGAATTTCATCCATGAAGTCATGTTACCCCATCACAACAAACCTTATCTCCATCAAGACAAATCATGGAACATCAAGCCTTAGAAAATGTGGCTCCAATTTCCCCATCTTTTGTTGCAAAATCATTGACACAAGGCTTTACTTCCTCTATAATTCAATCAACTCCATCCCTTGTTCCAAGTCAACCCTTAACATCTAGTCTTGCAACTAGGCTAGGAACCAACCTTGGTGTCACTTCATGTCTAGGAAAAAACATAACTTTGGGTATTCACAAAGTGACCATTCCATTAACCGCCAACC